>CM035159.1:45465841-46002757 GCA_020205615.1 Panax quinquefolius
TTCATACAATTTCGGTTATCCTGAAGACGGGATCGAACCTTTCACACCTTCAGTTTATCCTGAAGACGGGATTAAACTTTTCTACACTTGCAGTTTGTCCTGAAGACGGGATCAAACTTTTTCCACACCTGCAGTTTGTCCCCATTATGTGATCAAACTTTTTTCTCCCCGCAGTATAGTCAGCACATGGGATTCACACTTCACTTTGGTTGCGATTCATTTTGAGGGGCGAACTACGTCGACCTGATCTCCCTGATACACGGGAGTACATAGGCAACTATATTCTATATGGCCCGATCGCAATAAATAAAAAACAACAAAAACATTTCTACCCTTTCTTTAAAAAAACAAAAACAACAAAAATATTTCTACACCCTTCTTCATCAATAAAGCTTCTACACCCATCTGCCTTTCACATTCAGCGTTGAACCTCTTACACCATGTTCGAACTACGCAGACTTGATCTCCTCTTCAATAGGAGTACGTAGGTAGCCATTTATGGTTCAGTCTAACCCCTATCAGAACAAAAATGCTTGTCACACGGTACTGGGATCAACCTTCAACCCACCACATTTCATCGGCTTCAGACCTAGGGGATGGAATTACCCAACCTCTCCTCACAAATAGGAGATTCAGTGACCATCTAAGTTGTGGTTGTAACTCAAAGAGCAACACCAATCCATAAGAGATGTAATTAACATGGTTTCTCACAAATAGAAGTACTGGCGACCATCTGTGGTGCGGTCAATCTCAGAGAAGAAAAGCCACACTCCTCTCCACTTTTCCATATATATACCAGTCCCAAGACACCAAAGATGGTAGGGATACATACAGATCAATGATCAGTTCTGAGAGATCCTGTGATGGCTCAATGTCCACATATCAAGGATAAGTTCAGAATGCATCAAGATCACAAGGCCCTGAAGAAATAGGAAAATATCAAGCAAGTATCAAGACATGATTAAAAGGGAAGTAAATCAAAATATATTTCTCTGCCATATATAATACTGTTTGATATATACATCTGTGTTGTACATGACAAAATGGCTAAGTTAGTCTGTGCAGAAAAATACAAAGCTATCTACGGATCTGTGTGTATGCGAACTATCAGATCTAACATAACATCCCTCTTTGAAGACAGAGGTAAAGCTGCAAGCTCTTGCCCAATGGCATCTACACGAGCTAGAAGATCGGAGGCTAACTGCATGGTGACATGATGCTCATCTATGTATGCGCTCATATCAACAAGGATGCTAGTCGTATGGGATCTAACTGAAGTATTGTCTACAATGGCCACATCCTAGCAGATAGGGCGGCATCCCGCTCCATAATCAATGCATCCCTGGCTGATCTAGACTCATCCCTCTCTAACAGAGAGGCGTCTTTCCCATCAAGAGCTGTCAGCATCGAGGCCCTAGTCTGATCTCTCTCATAGGTCATCAGATGTAGGCTCTGCTCCAAATGCTATGCTGAATACTCAGTAACACTGGCACTCGGGGTGGGAGAATCCATCACAAATGGTGGCAGCCCAGCAGTCAAGTTTCCATCGATGGGAATGTCAACCTCCTCTATAGGCTCCTCATCATCAGAATCTATATCCTACACTTTGGATACTACCATAGTCGATGCAGTCTCTGTCTCCATCCATGCTGAATACTCTGCAGAATAACCTGGATGACTGACAGAAAACTCAGCTAGCTCTCGCTGATCCCAACAAGCATACAACTTGGATCTGTCCGCTGATGATAAGTGGTGAGAAGCGAAGCGCTGAATCAATGCCCCCTCAAATGGATGGAAATCCTAAAACTGGTCAAACTGACACATCACGACCAGTGGGTGGTAGGTGATCATCCCTCTCAAACCAGCTAGAATTAGATAATCCATGCTCGAAGTATGAGTAATGAAGCTGTAGGGTGAGCTAAGCCCTGAACACGACAATATAGCAAACGGATCTCTAATCCCTGCTAGGAAAGCTGACCAAGATGCAGCATCTGTACACTCCGCAGGCTGAAAGGAGTACTACATGGCTATATCATGGGTGAAATAATATCCATGCCATCTGAATGTGCCAATCGGTCTCAAGTGTGACATAAACCACACCTACAGCATGACCGAGCTGCCTGTGAACACTCCTGCCAGATAAGTCCAACAATACGTGGCCGACCTCAAAGTCTCTGCCATAATCATCGGTATGATGGTGTGACCCTCCCTGAGAGCTCTAACTGCCATAATGACGCCAATGTCCATCTCATCCATGTACCGTGGCATGTAGACGTATGATAATACACACAGTATCAGTACATCCACTCTGGCTAAACGCCAATGATCCTCTGGTGTGGTGAAATCCCCGGAGTTGTAGCACCCCCAAATCCATGGTCCTAAATCACCACGGATCTTGTGCACTATTTCTATACTATTGCGGAAGATATAAACATAAATTGTTTATACATTAAACATTATACACTATCCCCAAGGTCGAGTAACCATAACTTATACACGATTCATTATCCTATCTATCATACAAAGATTTTATCATACATTATTGTTATCAATCTATCTACACATGTAAACTAAAGCTGGAACTGTCTTTAACCTTTCCTTGTATCCGAACATATTTGCCTTATCTGCAATATTTTATCATGATATAGCAAGGGTGAGCATGAAAGTTTCTTAGCAAGTTTAAATACAATTTAAGGATATATCATGATCGAAAGAGTCTGAATAATAGGCTGGCTATAATTCATCAATGTAATTGAGAACTAGCACGAACAAACTTTTGACTAAACAAGTATTAAACATGAACAATTATATCTGAACCGAATGGTAATAAAGGTGATCAGCCTTTCATACCTGACATATACATACAAGATGTACAAATTATAATTCTACATGGCAATCAATAATGATTAACCATAAGCATATCTAAATGAAACAACTCTTAGTAGAGTTAAGAAAAACTTGCCTATTCCGTTGATTACCGTTATGAAATATAACTTAGCTTTATCCGAAGACCTAATATAGATAATACTGATCTCCAAATATTAGAATAATATCATCACAGTATAAAATAACCTAAACACATTACCATATAATCCTATCAGTCTATACAACACATAAGACCTAGTATCAAGTCAAACTATTGCAGTCTGAGTGGAGTTCGGTACTATTATTACATCCCGATAGCCTAGTCGGACAATTATCGAGTTTAAGTTCAATTAAACTCTGGCTAAACACTTAACAATAACTTAGACAATTTTCTATGCAGTCAAAATAATTTTCATAGACTTGAAATAATTTTCAGATAATTAATATCATTTATTAAAAAATTTTAATCACTTATATCGTATTTAAATGAATTAAATACCACATAATTCCTTAATCATTAATATTTATTTAATATTAAATATTAATGAACATCATAACATAATATTATAATATATTTATAATATCACAAAGTATTTTTAATACTTTAATTTCTCATTTATATAATTTATAAACCTTTAAATCCATTATCCGATAATTGCTATTAATATTAAAATATTAATATTTGCATGGAAAAATATCAAAAGTTATATTTTATAACTTAAAATATTTTTATAACACTTAAGTTATTTTCATATAATTTTTAAAGCATTAATTCTATTTTTCCATAATTTATCTAATATATTCATTAAATAAATTAATAACCATTAATAATAATTTATTAATAAAATTCATCACAAAATATTAAAAGTCATTTAAAATATCTTAAAATATTTTCTTATACCATAATATAATTTTTCATGATTTTTCAAGTATAAAAATCATTTTTAAATAATTTACTTAATATTATAATTAAATAAATAAATACCTTTTATATTCCAAAAATATTAAATATTTATGAAATATATTCAAAATAATTAAAAACTAATTTTCAGGCTTTAAAATAATTTTTCATAATTTATTATGTATTTTAATAATTAAAAATCATTTTCTCTATTTATTAAATAAAATAATTAATTTTTGGAAAATAAGTGTCACTAAAGGGCCCTATAGCGATAGAACCGTCGCTATAGGTGTTCTTGAGCATCCCAAAAATCAATGTCAGACACCAAGGTTGCTAGTTTGACTATCATTAATTTCTTGATCATACGGTTTCTGGTATGCTAATGTTGCTAGTTATGTAGTGTAAGTGTAATACTACAATTAGTGATTGATTCCATGACCAAAAAACAACAGATCTGTGAGATAAAGACCTTACAAAATCATGTCAGACACTGTCCTTCATTTCTGGGTGTTTCAGAAATGAAGAACGGTCCAAGTGTCTACCTTTCAATTCTTGTAACTTGCAGTCTATGTATTGTTTGTGTGATCTAATGGTTCAGTCTTGTAGTACTCATGCCAAGGTATAATTATCATGTATCAGACTAGTATAACAACATCACAAGTAGTAGATCTAGGCCGGTCAAAGTGGTGTCTACAAACTGTCTTTGAAGATTTCTGGGTTACCTAGAATCTTCATACGACCGTTTGGTCAACCATACTTTGACCACTAATTAGATCGATTCTAAGCAAGATATGGGTGAACAAATAGTTTTAGGGTGTAGATTACATGTCAGACTACAATATTCACCCAAAAAAATGACATAAACACTTAAACTCAGCGAGATCTAGAGCCTGCAAAAACGCTATCAGGGTTTTCTGGAAATCTGGAAAATTTCTGGGTTGCCCAGAAACGGTTTTCGTGCTCGGTCAACGTACTTTGACCATTAATAACTTTTAATCTATAGATGATCTGGGCTTGATTCAAGTTCCAGAGCATAGACAACATAGCATACTACAAATCTATAACATAAAACACACAAAACAACTAACAAGTAAAGATCTATGGGGTCTGACATTCAGTTGTCATACCACATTTTTCCAGTTTTCCAGATTTCTAAAAATTTCTATTTTGAGCATTTAGATGTTATGGATCTGGGATATTACAAACCAGATCACTAATATATACTTCATACTACACATTTAAACATAAAATCACAACATCAAACATCAGATCTAAGGATTTCTAGGATTAGGGTTTATACCTCATGAATGCTAACTTTTTGATTTTGATCCTTGATGTTTGATCCTGACAAGCTAACACATGATCTTGGCTTAGCTTAT
Source organism: Panax quinquefolius (assembly GCA_020205615.1). Taxonomy (NCBI): domain Eukaryota; kingdom Viridiplantae; phylum Streptophyta; class Magnoliopsida; order Apiales; family Araliaceae; genus Panax; species Panax quinquefolius. Next base: position 45,470,987 of record CM035159.1, read on the forward strand.
TACTCACTCTCACTCTAAAATTTCTGATGGGAGAGAGAGAGAAAGTTTGGCTAGGCTGAGAAATAAAGTGTGTAACTTTTCTATACTTGAATGCCTTTAATCCATATTGCAATGTATTTAACCTAGCAAGTTGGCTTATTAAAATGATTACTAGACCGCATGGCTAGCTAGAGTTTGGTCTTTTGACTTATAAAGTGAATGGCAACTTGGTAACTTCTCACAATCATTAGGTTTTAACCCTTGGGGTTTGACCCTTAGGGTTTAACCCTAAGATTGAACAAATTTATATTCTAGGCTTTTCTAATTAAGTTCTAAAAATAGAAAATTAAGATTTCTAAATTATAATTAGAATTTTCTAATTACATTAACATTTCCTAATCACATTCAAGCTTGCTAATTAATGTTAATATTTCCTTAATTAAAATTGCTAATTTAGCATTTAGGTTCCATAATTGTACATTAGGGTTTCTAGTTGGACAATTAAGGTTTTCTAATAATCAATTAGGGTTATCCCTAATTAAATAAGTAACATGAAAACTTTATACTTATCTTCAAGCTTCCCAATTAGGGTTTTATTATTCCGAACTAGAGTTACAGATTCCCGAAACCGAAATTAGGGTTTCCATAGTTGGTAATAGGGTTTCTTATCACTCGTTAGTGTTTTCTAACTGAACGTCGAGGCTCTTAGTATATTGTTAGGGTTTATGACTGAGATAATTTATCCGGTCAACCCTTGACCCTTAACCTCATACTGTACACATATATAATCATATACACAGATACTCTTAACTTTGTAGACCTGCACCAAAAGTTTTTAAATTCACAAAATTCATTCCTAAAAATGTTAAATACATACACTTATTTTCTGTCTAGGTTTATTATTTAACCTCTATTCAATCTTTTTAGATTTTATAAAATTGTCTAAATTCTCGGGTTATCACATTCACCCCTTCTTCTAAGAATTTCGTCCCAGAAATTCAACTTACACCTCTTACCTTGCATACACAGCTTCACATGCTACCCAATACATCACTCATAAGAGTAAAAATTTTCGAATTGTGCTGAGGAGTCATATGGACTATTTGTCTGTCATTTTCGCAAAGGTTTTATGGAAATTCATCCGCAAACCATCATAACTTACGGACATAAAGGGTGGTTAGCCCGATATGCCCTGTACTGGCCAAGTACTGTTGGTTGGAACAAGTTTTCCCCGTTCCTTCTATTCCATCCGCCTTAGGCGCACAAAATTTCTTACCTCAGTCTTTTTAGATTCCGCACCGAAACAATTTGGTTCGGGAAATTTCTTTAAATGAACACTTAGAGTCTTCATAACATTAGTCTAGCTGAATCGATTAACATAGGCTCATATCAATAATTCAATTAAATCGAATTATTTAAGTATAGCCAAACCCCGTTGGCAAATTAAAATTTTTGAAAATATTTTTGAGAATGACGTCACGATCCCGCATCTTGTATTAACAAATTCGTTTGAGGATCTTAGGTCATTGTATGACTTCGTCATAACACATCATACAATAGTGGAACAATGATTTTTAGATCGAATTCACACTATGTATTCCTGTTTTTATAACTCTATCAACTTTTTATCATTTACGCTTTTGAAGTTACGTAAGTACATGAGTGATAAATAAAAATATATTTTGATATTTCAAATCATTTGCGTCTAGCCAAAATAAGTAGCATAGACTACACTTTAAACCGTTCCAAAAATGATTACGAGTCTACTTTTTTTTTTAAAGCACATAGTGCATATTTAGCTTGATGTCAAAATTTCGAAGTCTAGCATAGCTATGTGTTTTGGAAAACTTATATCTCCACTAATAATTATTTGCTTAACAATCTATCTGTTCCTATAATCCTCAATTATCCATTTACACTCAACTATATCTAGTTCGTCAAACTTATCACACTTATGAGTTCAGGAACTTTCCACAATCATATGAGTTTAAGAACTTGTTCTAGTTAGACCTTTAACGTCCATTCGCTGAGGGGTTCATAAACATTTCATATAACCATGAGTCAAGAACGCAACATAAGTATGAGTTTTAAGAACTCGTACTTAACCTTGTATCCTCTACCTATAACCTATCTATTTGTTATACACACAAGAAAGGAATCACCCTCTTAACATGCATATAGAAAATAACGCGACTCAAACATTTCAATGATTATCAGGGCCATAAACTAAGTGGTTTTTACACCAAGTACAATTCAGCTCCCATACGAAGAATCATACAACTTAGATGCTGTCATGAGTTCTCAATTGAAATCCCCACCTAATCCTAACTCCCTTCTCAATATGAATTTCATTTAATCCGTATTCATAATCCTTTCTTGTATCTGTACCAATTCATAGTACAACAAACACAGCAATCTTTGCTGTAAACTTTCCAATCATAAGATTGATTCTTCTCCCTGCTATCACCTTATCAGATCATAGGGTGATCTCATCATATATATTGCGATTCATTTCTATATCTTGATCGTTTTGTTTTACGATCTCCTATCCCTACACTTTTAGTCTTTTAGACTCGATCTATTCATCACTACTGTTTGATAAGTCGGTTTTATACCTACTTATCTGGCATCTATTACTTGAATTATTTGCTTAATCTCGTGTTTCTTTGTTACTTTTCATGCATTTTGTTTCCATTTAGTAGATTATATGCTTGGAAGCAGAGTGAGCAACTATTGGTATAAAATTTGCAAGGAAAAGCAATTCCGGATATAGTTTGGGTTTTTAATGCTCATTTTATGTGCATTTCATGTTCGTGGCATGGAACTTGGATTATGTTGAGGAACTCTTTCTTGGCGTTCCAGAATGTCTTGCATCATTCTAATCGGAAGTTCGGATGCGAGAGTATGGCCGTCTAGCAACAAAGACAAAGTTAAGAGTTGTTTCGGTTGTCATTACACAGCAGCAGCTGCTTCCAATGCAATTTTTACCTTAATCCGTTTGTTATTTCTGAAAGCTCAAAGAATGAAAGTTATAGATCTCGTCGATATCTTCGATTTGATAAGTTCACGGGCCCCGTAACCCCTCCCGGTTTAAAAGTTATGGCAATTTTAGCAGAGGAGGTTCTAGCAGGAAAAATAATTGGTAGATTGGGGGCAAGCCGGTGCTTGCTCTTTTGTGCCTTGAGAGAAAGCCGAGGCTTGGGGTCTGGGCGGATTAGCAGCAAGGGAGCAAGCTGGGGCTTGCTCTTAGAAAGGGAAATAGGAAGTTGGGGCTTGGGTACTCAAAATTTAAGTCTTCTAGTTGGTTTCTAATGCTACAAACTTGGAGTTTTAGTGATGGTGATGACTTGGGACTTGTTTTGCAATGGAATTATAATGAAAATACATGTTGAAGTATATAATTAACAACAAACACTGAGATTAAAAGGAGACACAAGGCAAATTATGAAGATTAATCTCAGTTTTTCTAAGAAAGTGTTGGAGGAGTATTTCAAGGAGATTTTCGAGACGATTGCGATTCTAGGCTACGTGAAGGGTGTTTTTCAATATTCTTCGTCTTAGACTATTATTTGTAATTGAAAGAATGATTTCCATGATTTATTCAGTGTTTATTTCGTTTATTATGAACTAATTCACTTTTTAGGCTTGTGATGGATCCTTAAGTGAATCGATGGTTTTGTAAACTTTGATTTCCAATTTAATAAGCTATTTCCAGTTTGTCTATATTGATTTGAGCTTGAATATATGAATTGCCTGATCAACAATTCTTTGCGGAATTGGATGGAATCGAGATAGGATATTCAAATCTAGACCTAGTTGATATAGCATGTGTTCAGAATTTGGTTAATAGCTTAAACTTGATGGGTGTTAAGGTAGAGATATGCTTGACATCGCATGTAATCGGATAGAGAACTTATTCTTCAACCTTCTTCAATTGTAATTCACATAGAGATATAGTGAGTTAGTTGCTTAAGGTGTTTAACGGATTTCTATCTTAATTGTGGATTGACGTTAATACTATATTAGTGCATCGAGAGGTGGTTAATACTACGTTCGTGTGACGCCCCCAAATCTGGGTATCTTCCAACCCGACAGATGGTGCTACACGGTACTACCATTCATTCATTCATTCAATTGAATAGTCTCAAAAGGACTAATATAACTTCTATATATCCAAAATAATATTACATTTCCCAGGTTCTTTGTAACCCATTCATTTGTTCTTGTCATAAATATCAAATATATTACAAACATTCAACTATTCTATTACATACTAAGCTAAGGGTTCGTCTTCGTCTTTCCCTTGTCCTTGCCTGAGCCTTTGGTCCGTTCGATCTTGGCTGTGTTCATAAGTTTCAAGCAAGAGTGAGCATGACTAGCTCAGCAAGTACTACAATTCTAATAAACAACATGCTTGAAACAAAGAACTCATATATCTTCAGTAACTGAATAATAGTTACGAAGTACTATCGATAATTCAAAATAGCACTTCTTTTCATTCAAAACGTTTTCCAACAACAATATTCAGTAGAATATCAACTAAGGCTCGGAACTATGAGCGGTTCATAATTTCTTTTGAAAAGGACAACCCGACACTAAGTCCAGTAAGTCCCAAGATAGCTTACGAAGCACGTCCCGAGTGATCATTTCATAGTACTCTATGTTGATCACACTACATTCATTAAACGTGTATACGTTTAAGTTGTGGCAACCTCACGTGCCTGTCGTTAAACGACAAAAACATTTTTGCATACTTGGTCTTCGATTGAAAACCATACCAATATAACTCGGTAAACATAAATCATGCTTGACAGAATCATAATATAAGTCTACCCGAAAGAGTTGGCTTTAGACTTCATCATTCAAGACTTCATGTGAAAGAATACATGAATTACAAAACTTATCCAGACTGAACTGGAACAAGGTTCAGAATACTTGCCTTCAGCATCTGCTTATTGATTAACACTCGTACACTTTAAGTCTCTACGTTTCTACAATACATGATCATATAACATATCACATTAGGTTATATATAATCAAGTATGTATACTATTATATCTTACCCTTCATCTCAATGTAAATCCTAACTTAGATCTACTATTATGGGTTTCCGGCTTTCATTACATCATTCACATTACGTTCACTTTCAATTGATTATTAACTCTTAATCATCATGCATTAGTGTCTTACAAGCACCTTACAATGTTATGTTTATATCTCAGTTCATTACTAACAAGTTCCTTTTCATTCTACACTTGTAAACATTTTTGTCCATCAAAATTCTAGGATCTTGGCATGCGCTACCATTTCACTTAACTCTCTGCATCTCGGCAGCATTTGAAGTTAGCGATATGAGCAGCTCGACCTCGTCTTGCGGCCGGGATTTAAGGCTATGAGTCGTATTGCGTACGGACTCTATGCCTCAGATAATTTTGCAGATTTGAAAATTTTACGAACTTCCCCGACGCATAACTTCTTCGTTATAAGTCCGAATTGTTCCATTCAAAAGCCTACGGTTCACAAATTTCATACTCTATGCATTCATGCAAGAATTTTATCTATTTGACTTTGTTTACTAAAATTTCACCTACAAGTTCTTTTTTAACAAAAACGATAAACGTCCGTGAACGTTCAACGCTCGTTTCTTTGTTCTAAGTTGGAATTCGGTCATTTTTGAGTCCGCAACTCTATAATGCCAAATATGAGTTATCTCCATCGAAAACCAATGTTTCGACTTCAAACACAAAATACGACTTCCATTACGAGAATTTCAGGAATTCGACGAAAATCGTCCAATCGTGTGAATTCCGGCAAAACTACATTCTTAATGATTCTAAATGGATTTCAACCAACATATGATCATCAAAAGTTACTTATTACCCCAACTTATAATCAAAGTAGGATTTAACTTATTCTCATAAGTCAATGACTTAATCAACTTATGAACTATAATTCTTCATGCTTATAACTTACTATAAACTTAAGTCCATCAATCAATGTTATCATACTATATTCAACAAACTAACATCATATGCCAAACATATGCTAGGTTCTTCATGATTTTAACAACTTATTAGAGTTCAAGTTGCTTATTCAACTTATTCGGCTTAAGTTCATTCCTTATTAACCTATTACATGATCTTATCAAACAATCCCCCTTCTCTATCAATCCTATCATAGAAGAGATAAAGATAAAAGATATGAGTCATACCATTAAAGACTATGACTTCAATTCACTTTGGAAAATCTAAAAAGGTTGAAGTGGCTTATAAGTGCTTAAGTGGCTTATTCTCTCTACCAAATAAGTAGCTTATCTTGAGAGGAGTTGGATGAAATTTGAACAACCAACAAATGAAATGAAGTTTCTCTATTTATAGGCCATCCAAATCTAGGGAAGAATGGTCATTATAACCTTCCACCTCCTTAACTAACCTTCTCATTCCACCTCCTTAATCTTCCACCTCCTTACTATTCATAACCTAGCCATTAAGTTACTTGCTAGCCACAATACTTGCTCATCACATCACTTGGTCACCACACATAAACCTTTCCCATCAAGCTTACCCACTTCCTACTTGGTTTGACCCATGGATCAAGGCTTCTTATTGGGCTTGGTTAATTAATCAAACTACTTTCTTAATGGGCTTGTGATACATAGTTTGGACTAATGATATATCAAACACTTGGGCTTGATTGTCACATTATATTGGACTTCTCTTATTAGGCTAATAATCCTACAAGTCCATTACCTCTTATTAATCAACTTAACATTTACCCCGTATATAATTCTCATATACTAACTCGTATATTAATTCGTAATATATGTTATTTCATTCTTCATACATAATAGTACAATACATCGTATTATACTTACATTCATTACTTCATATAATGTATACACATTATATGATCACAACTTTATTTCCTTAATGCTTAATAAGCCTAACGTTTCCAAATTAGGTCCACATGTGAAATAGTACGTTTTCCATACTTAGATTATTATTACATAATCAATATCGCCTTGATATTATAACATTACGTATTTCTAGGAAATTCAAAAATAATTCCCGAGCAGAAATTGATGAATAGTGTTTTTTAGAAAATTTCTCGAAAAGCTTTTATTTTCTTCTTAGAAATTCAAACACTTTAATTCTCCCACGTAGTTAAAATACTACGACATTCCGACGTTTCTAGGTTATAGAACGACATTCATCTTATCAACACATAATACTAATAAATAATATTATTTTATTCATTATTAAAAGTATTTACAATTGTTAGATTTTCTGGGGCGTTACAGTTCGTGTTCTTGATTAATAAACTGGGATAGTGCATTGAATTGGAATAAAGGTGTTAAAATCAGAGTGAAGCTTAGGGTGAAGTTATAAGTCTAATTTTCCATTAATTGTTTGAAATTAGGATTTTGATATTTGTATTTGGTTTGTGATAGTTTAATTACTTTTTAATTTAGAATAATTATTTTTAATCATTGAATTGGATAGTTTAATAAAATTAGGATTAATAGGAAATTGATAATTGTGAAGTAAATTTTTTATTAAATTTTCTCTGTGGGAACGATACTCTACTTATCACTTTATTACTTGTTGACCACGTATACTTGCGTGTTGTGCGTATATAGATTTTACCCAACAATTTTTTTGGCAACAGCATCGGGACTATTTAGTATAATTCTTAATAGTTTTACAATATCGGTTTAATTAATCCGCTTTTTTACTTAGACATTTTTATTTTTGTATTGTTTCTTCTATTTCAGGTGTGGAAGCAGTTTATGCAAATTCGGTCCAAAAATCCAGACTTGTTGCTTTTTGAGGACGACATTGAGAAAAGGTTTCAGAGGTTGAGTAAGTAGATCAAGGAAACGAGGCAGGAATTTGAAACATCTAAAAAGGAAGAGGTAACAGTAGTGGCAGCCGAAGATCGAAAAGCATTAAGGGATTTCGCAACACCCAAGGTGACTGAACTACAGTCAAGCATCACTAGGCCAACAATAGCAGCAAATACGTTCGAAATTAAGCCTGGGATAATACAAATGATTCAGAATTCAGTTCAGTTTGGGGGATTTGCAAATAACGATCCGAACGAGCATTTGGTTAACTTTCTGGAAATGTGCGACACTTTTAGTTTCAATGGGATTTCGGATGAGGCAGTGAGACTTCGATTGTTCCCATTCTCTTTACGGGACAGGGTGAAGAGTTGGTTGCATTCTCTACCTTCCGGTTCAATAACTACATGGGAGGATTTAGCTCAGAAATTCCTCTCAAAATTCTTTCCACCGGCGAAAACTGCGAAGAAGAGGAACGAGATTACGATGTTTGAATAGCAACATGGGGAGTTATTATATGATGCCTGGGAAAGATACAAAGAACTGCTCAGAAAATGCCCGCATCATGGATTTCCCCAGTGGCTTCAAATGAACACCTTTTACAATGGACTACATGGGAATCTCAGGACAAGTATCGATGTAGCATCGGACGGAGCATTCATGGCTAAGAGTTACGAGGAAGCATACGAGTTAATTGAAACCATGGCGGCTAATAACTACCAGTGGCCCATAGCAAGAATTACACAGGCGAAGGCAGCTGGGGTGTTAGAAGTGGATAGTATGACAGCGATGCAAACACAGATATCTGCACTTTCAAAGATGTTGGAATCGGTGACAGCAGCACAAGCACAACAAACATAGCAAGTACATCAAGCGGAAATAATATGCGAGTTGTGCGCGAGAGAGCACCCAACAGAGCAATGCGCGATTAATCCAGCAACTGTGCAGTTCATCGGCAATTACAACAGAATTCCATAAAACACATATCAGAATACATACAATCAAGGAAATAGGAATCATCCGAATTTCTTATGGAGCAACAACCAGCAAAATCAAGCTTCACGACAATCATATCCACCAGGATTTCAGAACAAGCAACAACCAGCTCAATATCATGAAATGAAATCTGATCTGGAGGAAGCGTTGGCAAAGTTTATGACTAGCACCGAGTTGGATATAAAAAATCAAGCCATGATTATGAAATCGCAAGAGATGTCGATCAAGAATCTAGAGAATCAGATGGGTCAAATGGTGTTGGCATTGAATAATAGACCACAAGGAACATTACCAAGTGACACCGAGAAAAATCCTAAGGGTAATCACGAGCAGTGTCAAGCCATTATGTTGAGAAGTGGAAAACAGCTTGAGGATCAGGAGCCAAAAATTTCGGTTATAAAGGAGGTTAAACCAGAGAAAGAAAATATAGCGGGTGAGGTAAAGCAAGGGCACGAAAAACAAATGGAAAAGAGTAAACTAGTTAACGTACCAGTTGTTTATCCTCCTCCACCATTCCAGCAAAGAGTTAAAAAATAAAAATTAGACAAGCAATTTTCAAAATTTTTGGAAGTTTTCAAGAAACTTCAAATCAACATACCATTTGCAGAGGCCCTAGAACAAATGTTGAGCTACGCGAAATTTATGAAAGGGATTCTGTCAAGGAAAAAGAAATGGGAAGATTTTGAGACAGTTGCACTAACCGAGGAGTGTAGTGCAGTATTACAGCAGAAGTTACCACCAAAACTCAAGGACCCGGGGAGCTTCACTATTCCATGCACGATCGGGAATATGCATTTGAACAAGTGTTTATGTGATTTGGGGGCGAGTGTAAACCTTATGCTATTGTCAGTATACTTAGAATTGGGTTTGCCTGCACCAAGGCCTACGAACATTACATTACGGTTAAGATGGAGTAGGTCACCACATATCCAAGAGGCATAGTAGAGGACATTCTAGTGAAAGTGGATAAGTTTATATTCCCCATGGACTTTATCATTCTGGATTTTGAGGAGGACAAGAACATCCCAATTATCCTAGGGAGACCATTTTTCGCCACAGGCAGGACACTCATAGACGTACAAAAGGGAGAACTCACTATGAGGGTCCAAGATCAAGAAGAAAAATTCAATGTGTTTAAGGCCATGAAATTTCCCACGGATGAGGAAGAATGTTTTCGAATGGATTTAATTGAGCAAATCATCAGTGAAGATATGAGCAAGGGTTTGGTTCACGATCCGTTAGAAATAATGTTATTGGGGGATGAAGAGGTCGATGATCCAGAATTGGTGGAGTACTTACAAATACTAGACTCATTTCCACGAGTTTCCAGATTTAGAACACTGTTTAAACCATTGCAGCAGAGGAAGTAGCCGCAGAAAAATTGAAACCATCATTGGAAGAGCCACCAAAGCTGGAACTAAAGCCACTCCCTAAACACCTCAGGTATGCATAGTTAGGCAATTCAAATTCTTTACCTGTTATTATTTCTGCTGCACTTAATGAATTGCAGGAAGAAAAGTTGCTGAGGGTGCTTCGGGAACAGAAATCAGCGATTGGGTGGACAATTGCAGATATAAAGGGAATCAGCCCTTCATTTTTCATGCACAAGATCTTAATGGAAGTTGAGACAAAACCGACGGTGGAGCAACAATGATGACTTAACCCGATTATGAAGGAAGTTGTGAAGAAAGAAATCTTGAAGTGGTTAGATGCCGACATCATCTACCAGATTTCCGACAGCAAATGGGTGAGTCCAGTGAAATGCGTGACGAAAAAAGGAGGAATGACAGTGGTGCAAAACGATAACAATGAGCTGATTCCAACAAGGACAGTGACTGGCTGGAGGGTTTGTATGGACTACAAAAAATTAAATAAAGAAACCCGCAAAGATCACTTCCCTCTACCTTTTATCAATCAAAATGTTGGACAGATTGGCGGGACATGCATATTATTGCTTATTGGATGGATACTCGGGCTACAATCAAAACGTCATCGCTCCTGAGGATTAAGAGAAGACTACATTTATATGCCCATATGGTACGTTTGCATTCAAGAGGATGTCATTCAGATTGTGTAATGCACCTGCTACTTTCCAACGGTGCATGATGCCCATCTTCTCAGATATGGTGGAAAAGAATGTGGATGTCTTCATGGACGATTTCACTATCTATGGAGATAATTTTGATGCGTGTTTGGAAAATTTGGTAATGGTCTTATAAAGATGCACCGACACAAATTTGGCCCTTAATTGGGAAAAATGCCACTTTATGGTGGAAGAAGGTATAATCTTGGGACACAAAGTCTCGGCACAAGGATTGGAGGTCGATAAAGAAAAGTTGGAAACATTTGAGAAGTTGCCTCCGCCAAGTTCAGTCAAAGGAATTAGAAGCTTTCTAGGACATGCTGGGATCTATAGGAGATTCATAAAGGATTTTTCTAAAATGGCAAGACCCTTGTGTAGTCTTCTAGAGAAGGATTCGATATTCAACTTTGATGAGGAGTGTAAGTTGGCCTTCGAGTTGTTGAAGAAAAAGCTGACTACAGCTCCCGTGATCGTCGCTCCGGATTGGAATATGCCGTTTGAACTAATGTGTGATGCAAGTGTTGATCAATTTCGCAATCAATGAATAAGTTCAAGTATACACGGTCAACAAGTAATTAAGTGAAAGTAGAGTATCGTTCCCACGAGGAATTATTTAATAAAAATCACCAATTACTAACTCTTAACAAAATCAATTTTATTTAAACAATTGCAAATTGTGATTTTTCTAATTAAGAAAACTAAATTAATCAATTAAAACTAGGTTACTTTATAAATGAATTCAAATAAATAAAGGCTAAGACTCCAATATCCCTAATTATGAACTATAAACTAATTATCCAATTATCCCAATTATTATGTCTACTAAATTGTTAACAGGAATTCTCAAATACCAAAAGCCCTCTCTCGAGTGATCAATTGCCTTCTATTTAACCAAGATTAATTTTGCTATATCTCTATGCAAAACAATTGAATTAAACTCGTTACAATCCCAATTCCTTATGTGTTAATGCGGCAAATAGATATTCTCATTCTATTCACAAACCTAATTATTCACTTTGTAAATAACTAAGTCACATGATATCATGCCCAGTTCTAACCCTAGAATTCCTTTCTCAATTCCTTCTAGAGTAACAAGGTAATTACTGATCAGATAATTAATCAATAAGCATTAGGCAAGATAAACAACTCACTTTGACACAAATAATTGGAATAAATTAAATAACTAATTTATAGCCATAAAAGGATCAATTGGAATCTTAATAAAATAATTAGTTCATAATTAATGAATTAAAACCAAGAATCCAAAATTGAATAGACATTAAAAGATAAAAGTAAGAGAAGAGAAGAGAATAGAATCTATTGTCAGTAGTCTTGAAACTCCTCTTTCGCTCCTGCTTTGAATCTTCAATGGTCTCCAAGTTGCTTCAATCTCCAAAACTAATAAGAACTAGGGTTATTTTCTAATCTAATGGAGTGTATCTGTAATCTAATCTATGTAATCTCCCTTTATTTTATGCCTTACATCATGTATTTATAGGTTACAAGTCCAATTTTGAGCTTAGGAACAAACCCAATCCAATTTGGAGTCAAAAAGGTGTCAAAATTCGCCCAAAACGCATCCATGCCACACCCAACCTCTTCCCCAGCGCCCTCAGCACTGGGATCGATGCTCAGACACTGCCTTATAGCGCCCCGGTGCTGCAATTAAGCTTAAAATGGGCTCCTCGGCGCTACCACTTTTTCTGACATTTTCTACTCCGACGTCCTTTGGGAAAATAGCCATAACTTCTTCGTCGAACTCCGATTTTGATGATTTAAGATGATCCGGAAAGAGGAAAAGTAGATCTACAACTTTCGTTCTTTGATTTTATCGAAATAATGTCCGGAGCTATAGTCAAATTGGCTCTGAAGTGACTATTGTGTAAATGGCAAGCCAAAAACGCGAATCTAGCCACCCCAAACGTCGATCCAAGTAAATTTTGTCCCAATTCCTACAAAACAATATAAAACTTGCATGAATAGACACAAACACATAAAAACATCCTAAAAGACTTGAGAACAACAATAAATTAAGCCCGAATGTATCCGATTCATGAGTATATTACCCATTCATGAGCAAGTGATTATGCAGTTGGGGCTGTTTTGGATTAACGTCGAGATAAGATATTTCATGCTATCTACTATGCAAGTAAAACACTCACAGAGACTCAATTGAACTACACAACTACAGAAAAAGAATTACTTACAGTAGTGTACGCATTTGATAAATTTCGGGCCTATTTGATCGGAACAAAGGTGATAGTCTACACGGATCATGCGGCTATTCGGTATTTGATAGCGAAAAAGGATGCTAAGCCACCCCTTATCCGATGGATTATCCTATTTCAAGAGTTTGATCTAGAAATAAAAGATAGAAAAGGGACGGAGAATCAGGTAGTCGATCACTTGTCTAGGCTGGAAAATCAAGGGAAATTGAAAGAGGACAAATGTGAAATCAATGAATCATTCCCGGATGAACAACTGTTTGGACTAAATGCAGAAATTCCTTGGTATGCGGATTATGCGAATTATCTTGTGAGCAACGTACTTCCACCTGATCTCACAAGACAACAAAAAAAGAAGTTTCTGCATGATGTGAAATGGTACATGTGGGATGACCCATACTTGTTCAAACAGTGCGCCGACAAGATGATTAGAAGATGTGTGCCTTACAATGAAGTAAAGAACATTCTGCATGAGTGTCACTCATCTGCATATGGTGGACATTATGGGAGTGAGAGGACAGCAGCGAAGGTGTTGCAATCTGGGTTTTATTGGCTTACACTATTCAAGGACACCCACCATTTTGTTAAAACATGTGATAGATGTCAAAGGGTGGGCAACATTTCAAAACGGAATGAGATGCCTCTACAAACGATTCTTGAAGTTGAAATTTTTGATGTATGGGGCATTGATTTTATGGGGCCATTCCCGTCGTCTCTGAACAATCAGTATATTCTACTTGCAGTGGACTACGCATCCAAATGGGTGGAAGCTGCAGCATTACCAACAAACGATGCCAAGGTGGTCCTCAAATTCCTACAAAAGAACATGTTCATAAGGTTTAGCACGCCAAGGGCAATTATCAGTGACGAAGGTAGTCACTTTTGCAACAAGTCATTAATAGCTCTATTGGCAAAGTATGGGGTCAACCATAAGGTCGCTACAACATATCATCCCCAAACCAGTGGACAAGCTGAGGTCTCGAATATAGAAGTCAAGAGAACCTTGGAAAAACTGGTGAATCCGAATCGAAAGGAATGGTCGCTCAGGTTGGATGACGCATTATGGGCTTACCGAACTGCGTATAAAACACCGATCGGGATGTCACCATATCAACTACTGTATGGAAAGACTTGTCACTTACCAGTCAAATTATAGCATAAGGCTTATTGGGAGATTCAGAAACTCAATTTCGATCAAGCAGCTGTAGGAGAAAAGCGATTACTGCAATTAAATGAGATCAATGAATTTTGTCTTCAAGTCTACGAGAACTCCAAGTTATACAAGGAAAAGGTGAAAAGATGGCACGACCAGAAAATTATGCAAAGAACTTTTGAGCTAGGGCAATCAGTCCTTTTGTTCAACTCACGATTGAGATTGTTCTCAGGCAAGCTTAAGTCAAGATGGTCCAGACCATTTACAATAAAAAGGGTGTTCTCTCATGGCGCCATTGAAATCTACAATTGGAATTCTTTAGAAACTTTCAAGGTCAACGATCACAGATTAAAACACTATTGGGGTGGCGAGTCCAACACGGACGTCATAGCTATCACACTTGCAGATGCACCATAAATAGGGAGTAGTCAGGCTGAACGACTTAAAATCAAGCGCTCACTGGGAGGGAACCCATTTATTTTTTTTATTTATTTTTATTCTTTTTCTTCATTTTTCTCTTCTTAAGTAATTTTATCCATTCTAGTGAAATGGTAGGTTAGAATAAAATTTGGTCTAGAATATAGTCATGTAGGATTTAAAGTATACTTGATAGCTAAATAAGCTTACCCTCCATGCTTGAATTTGCTCAATATCCATTTATGAGTATATTTTTCATGTTGATCAGGAACTTAAGAAGCTATGGGATGCACCAAGGAGACAAGGAAGAGGAAAATATAGTGAACTTGTAGACCATTAGCAAGCTAGGGCTTGCCATTTTTAGCCTAGGAAGCAAGCTGGGGCTTGGGGTCAAGAGGAACTAACAGAACATAGGCAAGCCAGGGCTTGCCCCTTCAAGCACAATTAGCAAGCCGGGGCTTGCCCTCATGATGCCTTAATAGAATACCCCCAAGCCAGGGCTTGCCCCTTCTACAACACCAAGCAAGCCGGGGCTTTCTCTTCATATTGCAGTGACAGAATAGACCCAAGCCGAGGAATGCTCCTCACAGTACAAAACAGCAAGCTGGGGTTTGCCCCCTTACTGCATTAGCAGACCATATGCAAGCTGGGGCTTGCTTTTTAATGAAGAAGAGGCAAGCCGGGGCTTGGTGTCCAAATTTCAAATAGCAATTACGGCAGTTACAAAGATGAAGCCGTGATATCCCACTTCCATTCTACTTCAACTTCCTACAATCTAACTCCTACATAACATACACCCACGACATTCACATTAATTCCCATCTCATCACAACAATCAAACAATTACCCACTCCAATAACCTAGTCACCCATTATTCCCTACATAAATTCCTCTCTACAAAACCATCCATTTACCACACAATCTAACAACCTTAATTCACACCAATTGGAAGTTCAAGGATAGGATTTGTACAAATCTCTACAACCAAATTCGACATATATTGAAATTAAGAAGTTGGTTTTCTAATTCCTCATCTTCTATCACCATAGTTCAAGCCAAATAACCAAGTTTGTGGGAATTTCAAGTCTCGCACACCAAGTGCTCGACAAATTGTTGAAGTGAAGTTTAGGGGAAATTTTTGTTAAATCTCATCAATTCCAAATCAATGGCACCAAAACCGGCATCAAAAAGGCAACGAGGAGAGAGTTCGGGGGCCACACCACCTACACAAACCTTTGATAGGTGAAAATTCATAAGTGCCGCCGCCGCCGACCGTTACGACTATATGGTGACAAAATCACTCACACTTGAGCGGGGGTTATCACCCGAGCCTGTGGATGGTGAAATGATGCAACAAATATATCAAAAAGGTTGAAATAAATTCACTAGCAGAGTCCGAGGCTGCAGTGGTAAGTGTGGTCAAAGAATTTTACGCTAACGCCAAGGATAAGGCCCCCTACAATGCTTTTGTACAGGGTAGGTTAGTGCCTTTCAGTACCGACGCCATCAACACGTACTGTCAGTTACGAGCACCGAGACATTGCCAGTACCAACACTTATGTGATAATGATCCAGATTATGAGGCTATTATGCAGGATATGACAAAGTCGGGTACCTCATGGAAAAAATCAAATCATGAAGGCACTGTCTTTCGCAGTAAGGATCTCAGTCGGTATGGGAAGATATGGTACGCCTTTCTGTGCACTAAGTTACTTCCATCTACACATACGTCAGATGGGCCCAAGGATAAAGCAGTGCTCTTGTATGCCATGGTACAAGATTTCATCATCGACATGGGGGCTATAATTAACTTTTCAATCCGAAGATGCCTTCGAGGACCATACTCTGGCGGATTGCCACACCCATCACTCATTTGTGGGTTGTATATACAGGCGAGAGTGCGTTGGTCAGATGATGAGATAACCCAGATGTTGCTGCAGACACTCGACTTGAGAATGATTGTAAGATATGTTGTGTGGCCCGGAGGCGAGTCGCACCCGAGAGGAGTAGGATTTGTATTTCCCTCAGCCTTGGAGGATGTGGCTGACGTTGAGGACACCTCGGATGACGATGAATTTTAGGAGAATGCGGCAATGGGAGAGACATCACAACATCCTGGCGTAATATTTAGCCCGCAGTTCCTCAACCTTCAATGACAAGTGGATGAACATAATAAGGAAGCACGAAGAGAAATGCAGAGACTAGCAGCGAGGCAGGACCACATGTTTGAGGCCATGAATTTATCTTTTGCCTCGTTGAACACTACGCTCCAGAGCTTCAATCCTACTGCCCAATTCCCATACCAGCAACCAGCATCAATGCCAAGGTTCCCACCCAGCGATTCCGATGAAGAACAACAACCACCACCAACCTAGACTTAGGCGATTACAGGGAAGTCCTCTCTTATTTATTGCTTTATCTATACAATGAGGACATTGTAATTTTCAAGTTTGGGAGATTTTGTTGCATGTTTCATGTTGCATATTTAATTTCATTAGCTAGGTTGCATATGTTAGTTCATGGTTATGTTTAGGATTATTAAATGATGCATTCAGGTAATCATGTAGTTGCATAGTAGCTTAGGAATGTAAATAGTTTTTATTTATCTTTGCAATCATGTTATGTTTACCACATATAGTTAAAAAAAATTAATAATTCAAAAATAATAGTTAGTTAATATGTTCATCTTGTATGAGTCTAGCTGTTTGATAGTTACATTCTATTTTGGCCAATGATGAGAATGGGATTGGATAGACAAGTATAATACTGATTATTAGAGCTTTTGATGTGATTTCTTGTTATGAATTGAATCTTTTTCTGTTTGGAACTTGTATAATAAGGATAGCACAGTAAAAACAACTTGTTGATTGATTGAGTTTAAATTGATACATAATGGGACTCTAAAGAATAATGCTAGTTTGAATGAAAGAATGACAAGAATAAGTAGTGATGGCTAAAGTTAGACAAGAACCTAAGTTTGGGGGAATATTTGGGGTATATAAGCTAACAAAAATAAAAAAAATTAAAAAAGTATGAATAAACACCATGGCATGCTTGTCTAGTTTTGTGGCCTTTGTTACTTGAGTAAGTAACCCCAAGGGGATTGTCTTTACACCTAGCGCCCTAAGGTCTTAATGGTCTGGGAGTCGTTGGTCGAAAGCTCGTTAAGGTAGTATTAAAAAGCCTAAGGGAATAAGACATTACATAGCTATGTGTATAAAAAAAAGAGAATAAAACGGGAGATAAGAGAAAAAAGCCCCCGTAGATGAAAAATAAAGCATAAGTATCCCATGTTGACTCTCGATATTGGTAATTATTTGATTTTAATTGGATCTAGCTTGTTTTTGAATTTCTTGAGTTTAAACTTTATGATGCCTTCAAAGAGACTTGTTATGTGTTAAATTTGATTTTATATCAGTTAGCATTGTTGTTGAGCACACATGCACTATATCAGTAATAACAATCTAAGATTTGATGATTGATCCGTAAATTACTGATGAGTTTTGATATGATGTATTATCATGTTTACTTGATTTCTCTGAGGCTGGGAGAAAAGACTTGTGTTTATCAATACTGCTAGATTCGTAGGCATGTAGATTAGTTGCATTCCATTCCAATGCATTGTGTTGCATTTTTTTTTTGTTTTTGCTTGAGGACAAGCAAAGGTTTAAGTTTGGGGGTATTTGATAAGTCGGCTTTATACCTACTTATCTGGCATCTATTACTTGAATTATTTCTTTAATCTCGTGTTTCTTAGTTACTTTTCATACATTTAGTTTCCATTTTGTAGATTATATGCTTGGAAGCGGAGTGAGCAACTATTGGTATAAAATTTGCAAGGAAAAGAAATTCCGGATATAGTTCGGGTTTTAATGTTCATTTTATGTGCATTTCATGTTCGTGGCGTGGAACTTGGATTATGTTGAGGAACTCTTTCTTGGCGTTCCTTAACATCTTGCATCATTCTAATCGGAAGTTCGGATGCGAGAATATGGCCGTCTAGCAACAAAGACAAAGTTAAGAGTTGTTTCGGTTGTCATTATACAGCAGCAGCTGCTTCCAATGCAATTTCGACCTTCATCCATTTGTTATTTCTGAAAGCTCAAAGAATGAAAGTTGTAGAGCTCGTCGATAGCTTTGATTTGATAGGTCTCGGGCCTCGTAACTCCTCCCGGTTTAAAAGTTATGGCAGTTTTAGCAGAGGAGGTTCTACTGGAAAAATAATTGGCAGATTGGGGGCAAGCTGGGGCTTGCTCTTACAAAGGGAAATAGCAAGCTGGGGCTTGGGTACTCGAAATTTAAGTCTTCTAGTTGGTTTCTAATGCTACAAACTTGGAATTTTAGTGATGGTGATGACTTGGGACTTGTTTTGGAATGGAATTGTAATGAAAATACATGTTGAAGTATATAATTAACAACAAACATTGAGATTAAAAGGAGACACAAGGAAAATTATGAAGATTAATCTCAGTTTTTCTAAGCAAGCGTTGAAGGAGTATTTCAAGGAGATTTTCGAGACGATTGCGATTCTAGGCTACGTGAAGGGTGTTTTTCAATATTCTTCGTCTTAGACTATTATTTGTAATTGAAAGAATGATTTCCATGATTTATTAAGTGTTTATTTCGTTTATTATGAAATAATTCACTTTTTAGGCTTATGATGGATCCTTAAGTGAATCGATGGTTTTGTAAACTTTGATTTCCAATTTAATAAGCTATTTCCAGTTTGTCTATATTTATTTGAGCTTGAATATATGAATTGCCTAATCAACAATTCTTTGTTGAATTGGATGGAATCGAGAGAGGATATTCAAATCTAGACCTAGTTGATATAGCATGTGTTCAGGATTTTGTTAATAGCTTAAACTTGATTAGTGTTAAGGTTGAGATATGCTTGACATCGTATGTAATCGGATAGAGAACTTATTCTTCAACCTTTTTCAATTGTAATTCACATAGAGATATAGTGAGTTAGTTGCTTAAGGTGTTTAACGAATTTCTATCTTAATTGTGGATTAACGTTAATACGGTATTAGTGCATCGATAGGTGGTTAATACTACGTTCGTGTTCTTGATTAATAAATTGGGATAGTGCATTGAATTGGAATAAAGGTGTTAAAATCAGAGTGAAGCTTAGGGTGAAGTCATAAGTTTAATTTTCCATTAATTGTTTAAAATTCTGGATTTTGATATTTGTGATTGGTTTGTGATAGTTTAATTACTTTTTAATTTAGAATAATTATTTTTAATCATTGAATTGGATAGTTTAATAAAATAAGGATTAATAGGAAATTGATAATTGTGAAGTAAATTTTCTTATTAAATTGTCTCTGTGGGAACGATACTCTATTTATCACTTTATTACTTGTTGACCACGTATACTTGTGTGTTGTGCGTATATAGATTTTACCCAAAGATTTTATCATACATTATTGTTATCAATCTATCTACACATGTAAACTAAAGTTGGAACTGTCTTTAACCTTTCCTTGTATCAGAACGTATTTACCTTATCTGCAATATTTTATCATGATCTAGCAAGGGTGAGCATGAAAGTTGCTCAGCAAGTTTAAATACAATTTAAGGATATATCATGATTAAAAGAGTCTGAATAATAGGCTCCTCATCGTCAGAATCTATATCCTGTACTTTGGATACTACCATAGTCGATGCAGTCTCTGTCTCCATCCATGCTGAATACTGTGCATAATAACCTGGATGACTAATAGAAAACTCAGCTAGCTCTCGCTGATCCCAATAGGCATACAACCTGGATTTGTCCGCTGATGATAAGTTATGAGAAGCGAAGCGCTGAATCAATGCCCCCTCAAATGGATGGAAATCCTGAAACTGGTCAAACTGACACATCACGACCAGTGAGTGGTAGGTGATCATCCCTCTCAAACCAGCTAGAGGTAGATAATCCATGCCCGGAGCATGAGTAATGAAGCTGGGGGGTGAGCTAAGCCCAAAACACGGTAATATAGCAAACTGATCTCCAATCCCTACCAGGAAAGCTGACCAAGATCCAAAGATTCAGACACTCATGAAATTTGAAAGGAGTACGACATGGCTATATCATGGGTGAAATAATATCCATGCCATTCAATGTGCCAATCGGTCTCAAGTGTGACATAAACCCACGTGTTTGGCATAACCGAGTTTGCTTGTGAACACTGCTTCATGGATAAGTGCAACAATATGTGCCGAAACTCTCGAGTCTCTGCCATAATCAACGGTATGATGGTGTGACCCTCCCTGAGAGCTCTAACTGCCATAATGACGCCAATGTCCAACTCATCCATGTACCATGGCATGTAGACGTATGATAATACGCACAGTATCAGTACATCCACTCTTGCTAAACGCCAATGATCCTCCGGTGTGGTGAAATCCCCGGAGTTGTAGCACCCCCAAATCCATGGTCCTCAATCACCACGGATCTGGTGCACTATTTCTATACTATTGCGGAAGATATAAACATAAATTGTTTATACATTAAACATTATACACTATCCCCAAGGTCGAGTAACCATAACTTATACACAATTCATTATCCTATCTGTCATACAAAGATTTTATCATACATTATTGTTATCAATCTATCTACACATATAAACTAAAGTTGGAACTATCTTTAACCTTTCCTTGTATTCGAACGTATTTTCCTTATCTGCAATATTTTATCATGATATAATAAGGGTGAGCATGAAAGTTGCTCAGCAAGTTTAAATACAATTTAAGGATATATCATGATTGAAAGAGTCTGAATAATAGGCTGGCTATAATTCA
This sequence comes from Panax quinquefolius, assembly GCA_020205615.1. Classification (NCBI taxonomy): domain Eukaryota; kingdom Viridiplantae; phylum Streptophyta; class Magnoliopsida; order Apiales; family Araliaceae; genus Panax; species Panax quinquefolius. The sequence continues at coordinate 45,492,475 of CM035159.1, forward strand.
TCAATGTAATTAAGAACTAGCACGAACAAACTTTTGACTGGACAAGTATTAAACATGAACAATTATATCTGAACCGAATGGTAATGAAGGTGATCAGCCTTTCATACCTGACTTATACATATATGATGTATAAAGTACAATTCTACATGGCAATCAATAATGATTAACCATAAACATATCTGAATGAAACAACAGTTAGTAGAGTTAAGAAAAACTTGCCTATTCCGTTGATTACCGTAACGAAATATAACTTAGCTTTATCTGAAGACCTAATATAGATAATACTGATCTCCAAATAATAGAATAATATCATCACAGTATAAAATAACCTAAACACATTACCATATAATCCTATCAGTCTATACAACACATAAGACCTAGTATCAAGTCAAACTATTGCAGTCTGAGTTGAGTTCGGTACTATTATTACATCCCGACAGCCTAGTCAGACAATTATCGAGTTTAATTAAACTCTGGCTAAACACTTAACAATAAGTTAGACCATTTTCTAAGTAGTCAAAATAATTTTCAGATAATTAATATCATTTATCAAAAAATTTTAATCACTTATATCGTATTTAAATCAATTAAATACCACATAATTCCTTAATCATTAATATTTATTTAATATTATATATTAATGAACATCATAACATAATATTATAATATATTTATAATATCACAAAGTATTTTTAATACTTTAATTTCTCATTTATATAATTTATAAACCTTTAAATTCATTATCCGATAATTGCTATTAATATTAAAATATTAATATTTCTATGGCAAAATATCAAAAGTTATATTTTATAAATTAAAATATTTTTATAACACTTAAATTATTTTCATATAATTTTTAAAGCATTAATTCTATTTTTCCATAATTTATCTAATATATTCATTAAATAAATTAATAACCATTAATAATAATTTATTAATAAAATTCATCACAAAATATCAAAAGTCATTTAAAATAACTTAAAATATTTTCTTATACCATAATATAATTTTTCATGATTTTTCAAGTATTAAAATTATTTTAAATAATTTACTTAACATTATAATTAAATAAATAAATACCTTTTATATTACAAAAATATTGAATATTTATGAAATATATTCAAAATAATTAAAAACTAATTTTCGAGGCTTTAAAATAATTTTTCATAATTTATTATGTATTTTAATAATTAAAATTATTTTTTCTATTTATTAAATAAAATAATTAATTTTAGGAAAATAAGTGTCACTAAGGGCCTATAGTGGCTTACGTAACTGCCGCTATAGGTGTTCTTAATTTGTCACAGAAATCAATGTCAGACACCAAGGTTGCTAGTTTGACTATCATTAATTCCTTAATCATACGGTTTCTGGTCTGTTAATGTTGCTAGTTATGTAGTGTAAATGTAATACTACAATTAGTGACTTATTCCATGACCAAACAACAGCACATCTGTGAAATAAAGACCTTACAAAATCATGTCAGACACTGTCCTTCATTTCTGGGTTTTCCAGAAATGAAGAACAGTCCATGTGTCTACCTTTCAATCCTTGTAACTTGCAGTCTATGTATTGTTTGTGTGATCTAATGGTTCAATCTTGTAGTACTCATGCGAAAGTATAATTATCATGTATCAGAGTAGTATAACAACATCACAAGAAGTAGATCTAGGTCGGTCAAAGTGGTGTCTACAAACTTCTTTTAAAGATTTCTAGGTTACCTAGAATCTTCATACGGACGTTTGGTCAACCATACTTTGACCACTAATTAGATCGATTCTAAGCAAGATATGGGTGACCTAATAGTTTTAGGGTGTAGCATGTCAGACTACAATATTCACCCAAAAAAATGACATAAACACTTAAACTCAGCGAGATCTAGGGCCTGCAAAAATGTCATCGTGGTTTTTCGAAAATCGGAAAATTTCGGGTTGCCCGTAAAGCGGTTTCGTGTTTCGGTCAACGTACTTTGACCATTAATAACTTTTAATCTATACATGATCTGGGCTTGATTCAAGTTCCAGAGTATAGACAACATATCATACTATAAATCTATAACATAAAACACACAAAACAACTAACAGGTAAAGATCTATGGGGTCTAACATTCTGTTGTCAGACAATATTTTTCCAGTTTTCCAGATTTCTAAAAACATCTATTTTGAGCATCTAGATGTTATGGATTTGGGATATTACAAACCAGATCACTAATATATACTTCATACTACACATTTAAACATAAAATCACAACATCAAACATCAGATCTAAGGATTTCTAGGATTAGGGTTTATACCTCATGAATGCTAACTTTTTGATTTTGATCCTTGATGTTTGATCCTGGCAAGCTAACATATGATCTTGTCTTAGCTTATTACTCACTCTCACTCTAAAATTTCGGATGGGAGAGAGAGAGAAGGTTTGGCTAGGCTGAGAAATAAAGTGTGTAACTTTTCTATACTTGAATGCCTTTAATCCATTTTGTAATGTATTTAACCTAGCAAGTTGACTTATTAAAATGATTACTATACCACATGGCTAGCTAGAGTTGGTCACCAACTCCTTACTAGGGCTAGATCTACACTCCACCCCATTAAAATAATAAAATGGTAGTTTGGTCTTTTGGCTTATAAAGTGAATGACAACTTGATAACTTCTCACAATCATTAGGTTTTAACCCTTAGGGTTTGACCCTTAGGGTTTATCCCTAAGATTACACAAATTTATATTCTAGGCTTTTCTAATTAAGTTCTAAAAATAAAAAATTAATATTTCTAAATTAGAATTAAATTTTTTAATTACATTAACATTTCCTAATCACTTTCAAGCTTGCCAATTAAGGTTAATACTTCCTTAATTAAAATTGCTAATTTAGCATTTAGGTTCCATAATTGTACATTAGGGTTTCTAGTTGGACAATTAAGGTTTTTTAATAATCAATTAGGGTTATCCCTAATTAAATAAATAACATAAAAACTTTATACTTATCTTCAAGCTTCCCAATTAGGGTTTTATTATTCTGAATTAGGGTTACAGATTCCTGAAACTGAAATTAGGGTTTCCATAGTCGGTAATAGGGTTTCTTATCAGTCGTTAGGGTTTTCTAACTGAACGTCAAGGCTATTAGTATATTGTTATGGTTTATGACTGAGATAATTTATCCGGTCAACCCTTGACCCTTAACCTCATACTGTACACATATATAATCATATACACAGATACTCTTAACACTGTAGACCTTCACCAAAAGTTTTTAAATTCACAAAATTCATTCATAAAAATGTTAAATACATACACTTATTTTCTATCTATGTTTATTATTTAACCTTTATTCAATCTTTTAAGATTTTATAAAATTGTCTAAATTCTCGGGTTATCACAGGAGTGTCGTGCATAACTATCCTCAGAGCCAAATCTGTCAAACAGAAAACGTTGGGATATCACATGGCCAGATGTAATCTCGTCATGTATTACTCTACGCCTTAATTCGGTGAGGGTCATGAACTGTCTACTTATGTCACCGATCGCCATGTGCACGCAAGGTCTGTCCAACGGCAGCATCGTCAACCGTGCATACTCCTCCAGAGTAGAAGTCAACTCCTGGGTCCTAAATTGGAAAACCTGTCTCTCCGGTACCCAATGCTCTAGCATACCCTCCACGAATCCTGGGGGAACCTGAAACATCAACAGGGTCATAGTATGCTGCAACAAATCATCTACGGTCACCCTGTCTGGTGGTGATATACTATTATACCATGAGCGCATACCAGATGCCACCAAAAATTGTGGGGTATGATCAATACGGCTAATTGTTGAAGAAGACATTTGTACGGGCCATGTCATAAGACCATCCAGGGGTCAATGCTGAGTATCTCTGGACATACATATATATGCATAACATAACAACATGCATGATACAATAGATGGCAATATGATATAGGGAATGGAAAACTGTACATACATTCCTAAGTATATCATCATCTAATACATCTCTGTACAACTAAAATATAGGGAAATGGGGTGAAGCTACCCAACATCTCAACAGAGGCCAATCAAAAGATATAGTGAGAATGGGGCGAAGCTACCCAGCAGCTAACAGAGGCCTATCAAAAGGGATAACGAGAATACATCAGAAGAAGTTAATGGTATTGATGTCTACATCATCAATCCTGTCCACCTGATGTAACTCCTCCTAAGTCAACTGGATCTCTATCTACAGGGATGTCAGGCCTATAAAAGGGAGGATCTGTACTGGCAAAGCCATATGGGTTACCTGAGGGGTCAGCGCCAGAGCTGGAGGGATCAAAAGTATATGCCTCTGAAGGATCTCTACCCAAATGCCGGATAAAGAAATGTGCCCAGTCCAGCTGTCGGGTCAAACTGTCAATCTGTGTCACATGAGTCAGATCTCTGACACAGGCTAGCCAATCCATCATCATCATGGATCCTGGAACCATATCCCCCATAAACTGTGTGGCGCGGGTCTGAGCTCCAATGGTACAAGGGAACCACCAATGCTGGAACATCTCCTGAGTGCAGGGACCCTCTATGATAATGTGAAATCGTTAACCCCCAACAATGGGATATCAATGACAGGTGACTGCAAAATAGGCCAATAACGCCTGGCAGGAGGCAAGATCGGCATGCGAATCTCTCTTGCAGTGCTCCTAATAGCACGCTCTCCTAAATAGAGCTCCCATCCTCCATCTGTGAAGAGTGGAATCCTACAGGTGGAAATAACGTACTCAACTCCAGTCGGGTACCCATCCTCAAATCCAACACTCAAGTGCTCCCCAGAATAGGGAACCCATGTGATGACATCCGTTGTCAAGAACTCCAGCTGTAGGCGGCAATGAGTAAAACCCTCAGCTACAGGGACCTCCGCCAGTATGGAATGATGCCATCTCCGTCCTCGTAGATAGGTGTCTAAACCTAGCACGCTCATAGGATGCAAACATTGAAGCCTCTTAAGCCCAAAACTGCCAACACAAAGGCAAACATCTGATGTCAGTCAACACTCTTAACCTGTACATGGGAAAAGACAAGAGAAATGCTCACCAGCAGAAATGGGTAGAATCCTAACCAAGCCTCGGTTAAGCCCTACGATCGCATGAGCATTCCCCTGAGTAAGTAGGCAAAGGTGTAGGAACCCCAATCATAGTCTCCTATATGGTCCACGTGTCGAGTGGCGCTAATCCAAAGTGAAGGACACCGTAGAAGAGTTATCTGCTATGAAACAGCCCCTAATGATCATCATAAACAATCACCGAAGAATGCGATCCCTGACTCTCACATCATCAGGTATAGGCTCACACAACAACCCGCTCATAGCATCTACGCTCAAAGGACTTGTACGAATAGTCTTTCCCTTGAGCGCTTCCGCCAGAACCCCCAACAAGGATCTGACGCCAGTAGGGGTTATATTCGCCATACAAGGCACTGGATCCCTTGCAAACTCCATACCTGTGACAAACTGCCAATTCATCGGCGTTATCATCACCTCACAGTCCAGCAAATGGAGTGACTGAGTCTGGTGAAACCATCACTCAGATAATGCCCTGAGGTAACCCTAGGGACATCGATGGGGAAGAATGGAAAAGAATGTCCCGAATCCCCAGCCATATACAATCTCTCTATAGTCATCATGCAAAGCCTGATACATAGAGTCGATGCTGAACCAGTTCCCTCGAGGCTGTGTAAAGCTGGGAACCTACATCAAATGCAGATCAACATCAGAATCCTTTACTCCTCATCAATAGGAAATAAGGAAGATTAAGATCTAACTTCATACCTCATTTAAGTGCAGGTATACTAAAAGATGCCGACTCAAGTCACCCAGAAGATCTAGGTTCGCCACTTGAATACCTGGAAAATCCCTACGGGGAACACGTGTAGCAGGAGCAGGAACCTCAATCGGTACATCCTCCTCTTCGTCCTCGACATCCGGCACTTCAACCCGGATAGGACGTATCACCACCTCCACCAAACGACGAGGCTGTCTAACAGAACGGGGTCGAGGTACTTCTGAAGCCCTCCACCATACACCAGAAGTGGTCCTGCGGGAACTACTCAGCTGATCCAGATCCATAATATCTGGACAACAAGTCTCCAAATCACCTTAGAAAGGGTGCGGTAAATTCCTACCTGGAGCTTTTCAAAATGCATTTTATGATTATGCATGCATGCATTATTTTAACATACATCTACAATAGAGTTAAAAATGCATGACTATCCAATGCCTACATTTTGGAAAAAATTTGCCATAGACCCCTTTGTAAATGGGACTATCCACATGCACATAGGCATGACTAGGTGACCATTCAGTAGCACACCTACCAACAGTCATATACATCCTACATGCATTTAATACATCACAGTAAAAAATCCGTAAGTGTAGTTTAATTACCAGGGTTATTTTACTTTTCTACCTTTACTCATTTCTCCTTAAATAGGATAAGAAATGACAGTAAAAGGTACCAATTTGACTGCTTCAAAAGTTAAACTTTTTCACATCATTATATTCAGCATGGTTTAATACTAACATTTACTATGTTGAATATTTTTTATCATATCATATCAGCATGCATATTCACTACTATGTGTCTAAATGTATTTTATGTGATAAGTCATTTTCCAACAGATAGAAATTGGAAAAGAATGCATGCATATGTTACCAGGACAGTGAAGAACGCTTGTACGGTGATAGAATATGCAGAAAGTTACCCGAACTCAGCAGGTCTGAAGAGAAGCTCTCAGATTTCCTTCATCGCGCAACTTGAAAATGACTTATGAAAGCAACCCGCAGGGAATACATACCCACGGTTGGCCGCAGGTCCACCTGCGGCTACTGCAGGTGTACCCGTGGCACTCCTATGTGGGTCCCACACCTCCGGCTCGCTCTAGTTAGAGTTTCAAAGGAGGTCTCACAAGCTAAAAGGCCAAATTAGGAATAAAAACGCTACGCGATTGAGCGGAATAGCCTGGAATCCTGGTTTTCATGGGCCGCAATCTGGTCCTACATCTCACTCATTGGTATTCGCTTGCATACAAGGTATACTATACCAATGGCCTCAGCTTTTACAAATCATGCTCGGTAATACCTCACAAAGGTCTGATGCCGTCAGTTGCAGGGTCACAACCCTAAACGTATCCTCTGCGGGGGTTACAACACCAAAGTTATGAAATAATGAACCTTCCTCGGCGAGGGTTACAACGCCAAAGTTATGAAATAATGAACCTTCCCCGGCAGGGGTTACAACACCGAAGTTATGAAATAATGAACCTTCCCCGGCGGGGGTTACAACGCCGAAGTTTACAAATTATCCACGTATCCCTGGCGGGGGTTACAACGCAATTCAACCATTGATGCACAAATCAATGAAGGTCAAGCAACCTTGATGTTACCTCAGTCGATGGCAAGTAAACCCATCAAAGCAACCTTCCCCAGCAAGAGTCATAACGCGATGCAACCATTGATACACACATCAATGAAGGTCAGGCAACCTTGACAATGCACCTAACAGGGATCTATCTGGTGATACACACATCAACGGAGGTCAGGCAACCCTGATAAGTACATACTGTTCGCAGTAACTCTGATAGGATGATGGGATATGTTATACATATCCTTAAATAGATAAAGCTTTCTCCCCACAGATCTCTTGTACACAAGAGGTACCTCTATGGAATAAAAGTCCGTGTCTAGGATTCAAGACTTTGGTGATAGCCCCAACGTCAACATCCTTGAAGACTTGGATAACATGTCCAAGGCATCACTGATTATCATCCCAACAGGATTGGCCAACAACCATTTCATTCATACATCATAAATTTGCATCATGTTTCTGCACATAGCATCATGTATATCTTGTTGCATTTCAAGTGTCTAGGATTCTTTATCCTATCCATGCCTTGCATTGCATGAATATGATAAAGAGGGGCATCTATAAACACTCGAATTTTTCTGCACACCTGTTACTAACATTGCAGGAGGGCGGAATAATCTTTCAGAGATAACCCTGGAAGATAGCTCACATCCATTTTGGATACTACCGAAAGTTCAGTTTCAAAACTTGAAACACACATCGGGAACATCATTTCCATCCCCAGAACACACACCGGAAGGATTATTTCTAACCTCGGAGATAACCCCAAGTTTCGTCCTTGGAGATAACACTAAGGAATGTTATTGCAGTTTCGGCGATAACTCAAGAAATGCTTGTTTGAAATGCATGATATCAGCTTCAATCAGACCTCCCGCCGAGGAACTCATACCTCAGACCCGGAGCTAACACCGGGGAGACAGGCATTCTCAAATATGACCTTGCGGCATTCAAACACTTGCAACAGTCCAATCTCAGTTGTAACCCTGAGCAACGTCTGCTTTCAACTCAAATCGGTGATAACCCCGGTGAGGAGTCAAATGTTATATTGTCACCTCAACACTTGCGCGTCGTCTCAACACTTCATACATACATATATACAATAATATTCTACAAGAACCAATGAGTTCCAATCCCGAGTGACTATTACGCGTGGCAGCACACCAGATAGAATTTGAAGCTTGAAGACCATGGGCATGGTCCCCTCTTCCTGACTTCGTACAACCTCTAATCCATGTCATTACGTAACTCTTGACACAAGCAATCCGAAGAAGGTCGTATATACCTCGTTCGGATGCTCGGATTGAAGTTCTGCAAGTTTGAACGGACATTACTAGTGCATGAGTGCACGTACTTTGAGATGACATGACCTGCAAAACCCGGGGCACTCCAGGCAGCCGCAGGTGCAACTGCGGCTCCCCCTCTATAAATAGAGGGCTTGGGGTGGCCATTTGAGAAAAAAGACGAGGAAGTCTTGTCAAATTTGCTCTGTACACACCCATATTGAGTGGTTGCTCTTTTTAAACACTTGTTAGCTCACATATAACTATACATTTTATCGGCGGGAGCTGAGTGTTTATCCATATAGAGTCATAGTAGTCTGCATTGGCAGCCCACTGTAAGCCTTCTCACACTCTATAAAGCCTTTCTTTTCACCTTTTAACACACTATTCTACACATTGAGAGTCGTGTTGTGTGCGTATGCCCGAACTTCGGTCCGTGGTTTTCATTTCTGTCTGTATATATATACTTATATATGTATATATTTATATATGGACTAACATTATCGAGTTATGCCTCGATTGAGCCTAGACTTATGTCTGGAGCGTTTACTTGCTTATATATATATATAATTGTTGTCAGACATATCTGATGAGCCTAGACTTATATCTGGAGCGTTTACTTGCTTTTATATATATATATATATATATATATACTTATATATATAATTGTTATCGATATATATATCGATGAGCACGGATTTTACATCCGGTGCATTTATCGCTATTATATATATATATATTACATTTCATTTCTTTCCTACTGAAGTTTACTTGAGGACTTTTCTTTGCTTCATTTACATTTAGTCCCGCCTGGAGTTTACTTCGTGGCGGTTGATAAATCATTTATTGCTTTATTTACTTTTTTGATCCCCATGGAGTTGCTTCGTGGTGGTTGATCATGTCCATATATATATATATATATATATATATATATATATATATATATATATATACCGCTTTTATATATTTACATTTCCGATCCCCATGAAGTTACTTCGTCTTTGGTTGATCATGTCTCAGATATGTATATTTACAAATTTTTATATATATAACATTTATTGCTTTCCATCACAAATGCAGTATAATGTGAGCCTAGGAATCAGTGATCACAGATTGATCTCCATGAATCTAGATTCGATTCCGTGATGTACATTTTCAAATTATGTAGCGAAACTTGTACATTATTCTGGTGTCCGAATTTCCTTAGATGGTCATCATGCCCATGAGAGTTCTAAGATTATCAGATATTATTTTCTCAAAGATGCTTCGCATCTCGAAAATAAAAGCAAACAAGCCGAAATTTTAATAATAAAATGGAAGTATGAAAAGGTCTCAATTCCTATTGAGTACAGGGTTTGAAAAACCTTTTTACAAAACTTCATTGTTATATCTTGCTTAAAACTGATTTTTTTTATAAATTCAAACCCTTTGTATATAGGTGCGAACGAGGCATCACACTACTTTCAAATAATTGCACATTGATCCAAACACACACACACACACACACATTCATATAACAGTTTCTTAAAAAGTGGCGGTACCACCGTATAACACGGTATGTCGGGGTGCCTAACACCTTCCCTCTCGCATAATCAATCCTGAACCCAAATGAATCTCGATTTCACAGACGTTTAGCAAAGTGTCACATCACCGGGTCAATGTGCAAACCTTTTCCGGTTGCGTTGGCAACCGATTAAAACACCAACAATGCGACTCTTAAAGTCAAAATCGTCGACATTACACATGCTTCGGACCTTTTACACTTGTTTTTTCAAACAAATCTCACATTAACATGAGAACCCCAAAGAACAAGTAACGAAAAGGGATAACTAAAAATTCCGACGTCGACATCATATTCATAGTGATTGACATACCATAGCACATACTGCTTTAAACATCCATTATCCCCTTGTGACTTTAAAGTCGGGATTCGCTACCATAACTTATATAAAAGTTAAGAATATTACATTAGACCCACATACCTATCATATATCATATAGTCATACATATTCAAGTAAAACTAATATTACTTATTTCTTATGCCTTCACTAAGGATCAATTGCTTAGTATTCTATATATTCCCATTATCCTCAATAATCCCTTCACACCTAACTATACCAAGTTCGTCAAACTTACTACACATTATGAGCTTAAGAACTCCCCATAACATATGAGTGTAAGAACTCGAGCTTGACCTTATATTCTTTTATACTCTATCATCGGTTATACTATCGTTTTTTGGGTCCCAGATTATATATTTTCCAAAGATAATTCTTGAAAGTATTATCATCAAGCCAATTGTATATGATGATAAAGCATATATCTGTAAAATCTTATTTATTTATTAATAAAAGAATTATTTATTAAAGGCATTTATTATCTACATGGTCTTTGTTTTAATAATATGATAAACCTAATGCTTTTAGAATCATGATAAGATCATGATAATGAGATCTAAATTCTTAAATAGCTTAAAACTAAAATGTTCCCAATCAATGGATTACTAAAAGGGATTAATGAATCGGATAGATTGTACGTCACGTTGTTTGCTCATTGGATGAGGATGATTGATCTCATGATCATTTGTGTGGAACACTAAAAGCAAGTATGTAGGTGCTTATTAGAGAATAAGTTCACTTTGAGCGTGACTCGCTAAGGAATACCTAATGGAGTTTTACTTACACGTCGATAGGAATTCTGTAGTGATAGTAGTACAAATGATCCTTAGACCTGAGATCATCATAGTATCTTATATATAATGAATTACACTTTGACTTATTCCTTAAGACTCTTAGAGTATATCAAAGGGTATGCTTGGGTGTAATAAGTTATATATGAAGATAATGAATGATCAATAAAGAATCTACTACTTCTAGTAAAAAGGAGAAATGTCATATGTGATTCGATAAATGACAACCCATGAATCCTTGGCCAAGGTGGAATGAAATTAGAAAGTAGTTTCTAATTTGCATTCATTAGGAGTTGTGCATTTAGGAATCGAAATACATATAATTAAATAAAATAAGACTTGACAGTAATTTCATGTCTTATGTTTAATTGGGACATTGTATGGTGGAAGGATTGAATTGTACGGTAACTATTATTACTCAAAGGTTCTTTTATGATTAATGTTGAAATCTATATTATCTGGAAAGTTGTTGATCGCTAGGGAGGCTTATCCCTATTGTAGAATAAATATTATTTATTTAAATAAATTATTTGTTTAATTTATTTATTTAAATGAGATTAAATTGTTCTAATTGATTTATTCACAATAGGTTTAATATGGAGAACCTAAAGGGTCACACCATAAAAGGAAGAATAATTATTTAAGAAGTTAATGGCATAATTGTAATAATATGTTAAGTATATTTAATTTAATCTATGGTGATAGAATAAATTAAATAGCTTAATATTTATTATTTAATATTTTAGAAATATTAAATATAAATTAATAAGAGGAGTCTTATTAATATTATTACAATTATTATTATTTTAATTTCTAAAAGGTTTAGGAATTAATTTAATATAAGTACTCTCATTTATTCCTAATTGGATTAGGAAGGAAAATTAGTTAAAGGAGTTTAATTAATTACCTAATAGGATTAGGGAGCCCATTTAATTAAAAGAGTTTAATTAAATAAATAATACCTTATTTTAATTAAAATAGGGTTACATGATATCTTTATAAGAGAGTCTTATATCGGATATCTAATATACGTAATTCCTAGAGTTGAAGAGTCGCCTCCTTTTTCTATCTGAGATAGGAAAAACTAGGGTTTGAGCAATACCCTTCTTCTTGAAAATTCTTCTTCCTTGGTGGATCACCTCTAGAGGCCATACATTTGGGTGGCTTACATTGATCAAAGGAAGGAATCAACCCAGGAGATTGAGGAGATCATGAGAGTAGGAGGTGAACTTCGTGCACGAGGAAGCTTCGTTTCTACAAGGTATGATCTCATAATTTCTTATTCTTCGTTTAATTAATAATATGCATAAAGGATGATCAAGGGTAATTGGTTTGTGAAAAAATTTTAAAATCGATTTTATTTCGCTTAGCTAATTTTTCAATTTGATTGCTACTTAAATTTTCACATAACCCAACAGTGGTATCATGAGCCAAACTTTATGCAAATTATTAATTATTTTGATTCCATATATGTTTGGGTATGTATTTTGAATAATTTTTTGGGCATAATTTGTTGTATAAAATTATTATTTTATGAAAAAAAAAAATTATTTTTACCGAAAAACATGCTTGGAAACTTTTTTTTATGATTTTGTGGGTAATCATTTTTTTAAAGGCATGATATGTAGAAAAAAAAAAATCGTGATACCGCTAATTTTTGTAAAAGCACGTTAGCATGAGTATATATTTTTTTTTTAAAGCATGGATTTTTTGTCAAAAGTTGAGTCTGTTATATATATTGTTGTGGCTTTTAATTTTTTTTTTTTCTTTTTAGCGTATTATATATATATATATATATATATATATATATATATATATATATATTGTTATTATAAGCAAGGTGAATCTTTTGTTGCCAAATGTCGTTCCACGTGGGGATTTGTAATCAAGGTCCTGCTTTTTTCGCATGGAGTAGGACTTTTATTATATATATATATAATTATATATATATATATATATTAATCTTAATAATTTTATAATTAAAATAAAAGAGTTTATTTTAATCTTGAAATTGGATTTCATGCAACATAAAATTGCCCATTAAATGATATTCATATATATATATATATATGTAATGATTTTATTTATTGATACATATGATGATATGTATGATAATAAATGGGATTGATTATGGACAATTGACCAATGTGATTGGATTTATTTTAGTTGGATGTTTGAATGAATGGGTTTTATTAAATGGGGTCTGCGTACCTCGTCTTTTCTGGTTTTCTTCTTGATGTAAATTCTATCTCTCTCCTATGTACTTCCCCTTGACTACTGATCAAGGTTTCTATTTAAATTAAATAGTTTAATGTAATAGGATTAGTTAAAATTTTTTTGAAGAACAGGAGATCAGGAGAAAGAGGCGCTTGAAGACCCGTTTGTAATGGAGCCAGGGTTTAAATGTAATAATTATATTTAAATGTTTATTCTTTTTGCACCTTAGGGTTTGACCTTTTGGTTCACTTGGTGGCTCTAGTGAACCAAACTAGAATAAAAGTCCATAATCAATCAAGGGTAGAATATAGTATTCTATATGTGCATGCTAGTATTATATATATTATATATTATGCAAACATGCTTCACATGTTTAATAATATATACGCGTATTTTATATATATATTTGCATGCTTGCGCTAAACAAGATGAGACAAATAATAACAAATCCTCAAAAGTTTTTTTTATATTAAGTCTTAAGCGTTCAAAGATATTTAGAATATCGAGCGTCAGCCTTCTAGCATGATAAAATTAATAGAGTATTAAATATTTAATATGAGTTTGTTGTGTCACCACAAAGCAAGTATTAAGTATTTAAGATGTTAATTTATCACATTTGATGCTTATAAAAAAAATTGAACAATATTGTTTTGTTGTGTCACCACAAAGGCGATATTTTTCTTTTTGAATATATGGAAGTGCTAGGTTGGACTTAACTTAGATAATTTTTGATTCGGATGTGCCACCACTTGATCAAAATAATCTAAGAGGCAAAACATAAGGAGTTACATGATGATGTAATTGACAAGGAGTTGTCTACCTATTTATTTATATATAGTTTGTTGTGTCACCACAAGGCTATATATATTTGAAATGGGATCCTTATTCTCACTAGCAAAAACTTTAATTAGATTTTTTTTAGAACTATATAAATGAGGGTAATATAATTTGAAGAAAATAGTGGGAGATACCAATATAAAATAAGACCTAATTTATTTTGGTAATTAATTAAATGAATGTTTGCTAAAATATTGTCTTTTACATGCAAAATTTTGAAAATGTCACATTCACTAATTTTCACTGCGTAGCATACTTGATCTTAACAAATGGTGACTAGGAATAGAACTACATGGATTTGGTTAAGGAATCGAGAATTGTTCTCCTTTCTTTGAAAAGATTTCTTATGTCCTAAATTTAGAAATACTGCAAAAGTTGCGAGAGGCGACCTCGAGGAAGAGATTGCTACTTTTAAGCGGTGGAAAGATGATGCATCGTGGCTCGATGCATCATGCTCGCATCCATGAAATAATGAGCTTCATTGTCGGCATGAAAACATGGATGCTCCTCTTATGCTTCTGCACCTTGAGAGTTGTATGGTGAGCAAAGTAGGGGCGCTAGATATGAAATATCTAAGGAGCTCTTCGATCTCGGATGACCGAGGGCACTACTGGTTGAGACTCATGTCCTAAAGATGATCAATCGATTGAGCGTCTTGGGCGACTTGGGTTCGTCGTGGATGGGGAGTTGAGTCAAGATTTAGTCTTGCGAGTCACTCCCGGACACCTTCTCACAATTTGTTGTGAATTTTCACATGAATAAGTTGGATGTCGACTTGCTGAATTACTTAACATGTTGAAAGCTGCTTTGAAGGTCACTTCCCATCCAAGAAGAACCATGTCTTCTTGGTGGATGATTCTTCCAAGAAAAGGAAGAGGCCCAAGGTATCTTACGAAAGAAGAAATCCAAGAAGGCTAAGGAAAGGCGAAAGTGAAGGATCAAAAGAAACTGATCCAACTAGCAAAGGAATTTGCTTCCATTGCAATAAATCGGGTCCTTTGGAAGAGGCGCAAGGATTATCTCTGAGAACAAAAGCGAGAAGAAGCTTGGAGAAGCTTGAATCCTAATCAAGGTTTGTTTATGATTGAAATTAATTTTTACGAAAGTCGATCTTCTACTTGGGTATTGGATCTGGGATGTGGTTCTCACATATGTAATAATATCTGAGGGATAAGTCGAAGTAGAAGTTTGAGCAAGGATGAGGTCGATCTACGAGTGGGAAATGGAGCAAAGGTTCTTTGCATTATTTGTAGGGACTTATTGTTTAGCACGCCTACTGGGCAAGTTCATTAATTTAAATAATTGTTATTTTGTTCCAAATATCATTAGAAACATTATTTCTATCTCGTATTGGATATGGATGGTTTTAATATTATAATAAAGAACAACAATTGTTCTATTTATAATGATAATGTTTTATATGGTGTTGGTAATTTGCGAAATGGACTTTATATACTTGACTTGCATGAAAATATATTTCAAATTGAACAAACTAAGAAAAGGAAAAGAGATGATGTTAATTATACCTTCATGTGGCACTGTAGACTCGGTCATATTAATGAAACAAGATTATCCAAGTTGCATAAAGATGGGCTCTAGAGCTATCGATTATGAATCATATCCAACCTGTGAATCTTGTCTCATGGGTAAAATGACTAAATCTCCTTTTAGTGGAAAAGGAGAAAGAGTTCTGAGTTGTTAGCGTTGGTACACACGGATGTATGTGGACTATAATAACCAACAACGACCTTACGAGGAGGGTATTCTTATTTTATTACATTCTTGGCGACCACTCAAGATTTGGATATGTGTATTTAATGAAATACAAATCTGAATCATTTGAAAAGTTCAAAGAGTTTGAAGTGAAGTTGAGAAGCAAAGCTGGTAAGAGTATTAAGATTCTTGATCGATCGAGTAGGAGAATACTTAAGTGGTGAGTTTCTCAATTGTCTCAAAGAAAATGGTATAATCTCACAATGGACTCCACCAGGACATATAGGATGAATGGTGTATCTGAAAGGAGAAATCGAACATTGTTGGACATGGTTCGATCTATGATGAGTTTCTACCGACCTTCCGGTTTCATTCGGGGATATGCCCTAGAATCATTTGCATACCTACTTAACAAGGTACCTACAAAATCCGTCCCCAAGACCCCATATGAGTTATGGGATAGGAGGAAACCAAATCTTAAGCATGTTAAGACTTGGGGTTGTCGACTTATGTCAAAAAGTTTGAAAACGATAAGCTACTGAGACTAGATCGACAAATGTAGATTTGTGGGATACCCTAAAGAAACATCGGGGTATTATTTCTATCATCATACTGATCAAAAGGTGTTTGTTGCGAAACATGCCGCCTTTTGGAAAAGGAGTTTATCCTTGAAGGGGTCGGTGGGAGTAAGATATATCTTGAAGAGGTTCAAGAACCACAAAATACTACTGAGATCAAAGTGAGGTACCTAACCAAGTAGAGATTCATACATACCACACCTATTCGTAAACTGGAAGAGTACCAAAGATACCAGACGGTATGGACTTGTCATAGAAGATGACAATGAGGCGCATCATAGATGATGATGATCCATTGAATTACTGAGCAAAGGCTATGAGTAGTAAAGACTCAGAGAAGTGGCAAGAAGCCATGAAATCCGAGATGGACTCCATGTATGAGAACCAAGTATGGACTTTGGTCTCACCACCTGAAGGCATTAAGCCTATTGGGTGTAAATGGGTCTTTAAAAGAAAGACTGGAGCAGACGGCAAGGTAGAGACCTATAAGGCCCGACTGGTTGCAAAAGGTTTCAAACAAAGACAAGGAGTTGACTATGACGAAACCTTCTCACCAGTAGCAATGCTCAAGTCCATTCGGATTTTGCTTGCGATTGCAGCTTACCATGACTACGAAATCTGGCAGATGGACGTGAAAACGGCCTTCCTCAATGGGAAACTTGAGGAGGATGTGTATATGACACAACCGAGAGGGATTTGTTTCAAAGGTTGGAACAAATCAAGTCTATAAGCTACAACGATCCATTTATGGATTAAAGCAAGCTTCTCGTAGGTGGAACATCCGTTTTGATGAGACAATCAAAGAGTTTGATTTTATCAAAAATGAGGATGAACCATGTGTGTACAAGAAGGTTAGTGGGGGCTATTTTATTTCATTCCTTGTATTATATGTTGATGATATATATTCTTGATAGGGAATGATATTCCTATCTTGCAATCAATTAAAATCGGTTATCTAAACACTTCTCCATGAAGGACTTGGGAGAAGCATCCTATATTTTGGGGATAAAGATCTATAGAGATAGATCTAAAAGGATGCTTGAGCTTGTCCCAAGGAACGATACATTGACTTGATGCTAAAAAGGTTTAGCATGGAAGATTCCAAAAGAGGTCTCGTCCGATGAGCCATGGAATACATCTCTCCAAGAAACAAGCCCTAAAGACACACGAGAGAGAAACCGTATGAGTAAGATTCCTTATGCTTCAAACAATAGGATCTATCATGTACGATATGATATGTACTAGACCGGATGTCGCTCATGCACTTAGTGTAACAAGAAGATATCGATCGAATCTAGGAGAAGAAGAACTTTGGAAGGCGGTGAAAAATATCCTAAAGTACTTAAGAAGAACTAAGGATGTATTTCTTGTCTCACGGTGGGTCCGAATTAAAACTAGAGGGATTCACGGACTCAAGTTTTCAAAGCAGACCAAGATGATGAAGATAAATCCGTTTTGAGGTATGTATTTACCTTAAGCGGTGGCGTAGTGAGTTGGAAAAGTTCCAAGAAGCAAACGATTGCTAATTCATGTGTGAGGCAGAGTACATAGGCGCAAGTGAAGGCGCAAACGGGCTATTTAGATGAAGAAGTTCATTCTAGAACTTGGTGTGGTTTCTAGCATTAAAGGACCGGTGCCTTTATTACGTGACAACAACCGGAGTCATTGCACAAGCTAAGGAACCGAGGTTTCATCGGAAATCCAAACACGTGTTCTGGCGATTTCATTTGATCGAGAGAGATCATTGAAAGAGGAGGCGTCACCACCGGAGGCGTGTGGACTCTCAAGACAATATTGCGAGATCCATTTGCTAAAAAGCGTTAACACAACAACGATTTGATCGTCACTTAGAAGATGGGTATGAGATACCAAGGCGATTGGCTTTAGTGCAAGTGGGAGATTGAAAGTATTATGCATACAAGGCAATCATGTATGATGATAAAGCATATACTATGTAATCAATCTTATTTATTTATTAATAAAAGAATTATTTATTAAAGGCATTTATTATCTACATGGTGCTGTTTTAATAATATGTGATAAACCCATAGTTTTAAGCAATGCTTTTAGAATCATGATAAGATCATGATAATGAGATCTAAATTCTTAGATAGCTTAAAACTAAAATGTTCCCAATCAATGGATTACTAAAAAGGGGATTAATGAATCCGGATAGATTGAATACGTCGTTGTTTGCTCATTGGATGAGGATGATTGATCTCATGATCATTTGTGTGGAGACACTAAAGTAAGTATGTAGGTGCTTATTAGAGAATAAGTTCATTTGAGCATGACTCGCTAAGGAATACCTAATGGAGTTTTACTTACCTGTCAATAGGAATTCCTGTAGTGATAGTAGTACAAATGATCCTTAGACTTGAGATCATCATAGTATCTTATATATAATGAATTACACTTTGACTTATTCCTTAAGACTCTTAGAGTATATCAAAGGGTATGCTTGGGTGTAATAAGTTATATATGAAGATAATGAATGATCAATAAAGAATCTACCGCTTCTAGTAAAAAGGAGAAATGTCATATGTGATTCGATAAATGACAACCCAGGAATCCTTGGCCAAGGTGGAATGAAATTAGAAAGTAGTTTCTAATTTACATTCATTAGGAGTTGTGCATTTAGGAATCGAAATATATATAATTAAATAAAATAAGACTTGACAGTAATTCCATGTCTTATGTTTAATTGGGACATTGTATGGTGGGAGGATTAAATTGTACGGTAACTATTTACTCAAAGGTTCTTTTATGATTAATGTTGAAATCTATATTATCTGGAAAGTCGTTGATCGCTAGGGAGGCTTATCCCTATTGTAGAATAAATATTATTTATTTAAATAAATTATTTGTTTAATTTATTTATTTAAATGAGATTAGAATTGTTCTAATTGATTTATTCTGCTTAGGTTTAATATGGAGAACCTAAAGGGTCACACCATAAAAGGAAGAATAATTATTTAAGAAGTTAATGGCATAATTGTAATAATATGTTAAGTATATTTAATTTAATCTATGGTGATAGAATAAATTAAATAGCTTAATATTTATTATTTAATATTTTAGAAATATTAAATATAAATTAATAAGAGAGTCTTATTAATATTATTACAATTATTATTATTTTAATTTCTAAAAAGGTTTAGGAATTAATTTAATATAAGTACTCTCATTTATTCCTAATTGGATTAGGAAGGAAAATTAGTTAAAGGAGTTTAATTAATTACCCCTAATAGGATTAGGGAGCCCATTTAATTAAAAGAGTTTAATTAAATAAATAATACCTTATTTTAATTAAAATAGGGTTACATGATATCTTTATAAGAGGTGTCTTATATCGGATATCTAATATATCGTAATTCCTAGAGTTGAAGAGTAGTCGCCTCCTTTTTCTATCTGAGATAGGAAAAACTAGGGTTTGAGCCAATACCCCTTCTTCTTGAAAATTCTTTTTCCTTGGTGGATCACCTCTAGAGGCATTACATTTGGGTGGCTTACATTGATCAAAGGAAGGAATCAACCCGGAGATTCAAGGGATCGCGGAGAAGTAGGAGGTGAACTCGTACCCGAGGAAGCTCGTTTCTACAAAGGGTATGATCTCATAATTTCTTATTCTTCGTTTAATTAATAATATGCATAAAGGATGATCCGGGTAATTGGTTTGTGAAAAATTTTAAAATCTGATTTTATTTCACTTCCGCTAATTTTTCAATTTGATTGCTACTTAAATTTTCACATAACCCAACAATTACCTCATCAGGGTTGCTTTCAATGTACGCCTCTATTTCAACTATCAGCTTTGATATTGGCTTGGTTATGGAGATTGACTCCTTCTTTACGATCTGAGGGTATCCTAATCCTTTTCTATCTGTCATCTATACACAAAAATTATCCTGATTAGCGTATAATATATACACACACCAAATAATAATTTTATATAAGGTATCTTTTATTTTTGTTTGACGGTGAATTTATTCGATTCTTCTCCTTTTAAACTCTATGGGAGTTATTTTTACTTTCAATGTTTTCCCCTGCTCAAAGGTTATAGCCTAAGGTTTACCCCCACCTAAGGTTTCTAACCCTAAAGCTCTGATACCAACTTGTAACGCCCCCAAATTTAGGTACTGGAAACCCGAACTAAGTGCATTACGATACCATTTCTATGAGCAAAAATAATAATATTATCATAAATATCAAACTTAATTTACATATCAGAGTCTAATCCCAGGTACGCGACCTTCAAAACATTTCATTACATGATAGATAATAAATATAATTATCTTATTTAAGTCTAGTTATTACATAAGATAACACAAACTTATTCTGATAGCTTTCCTCTCCCTTTGTTCTTGGCAGAGCCCTCTGGCTGATCATACTTAACTGAAAACATTTAAATTAAGCAAGGATGGGCATTTGAGTGCCCAGCAAGTAATAATAATTATAAATATTAGCTGAAAGGATTAAATGTTTTCTTTGTACTACCCTTCTATAACAAATCAAAAGTTGTGAAGTAATCTGAACCGATAATAATAACATAACAAGTCTCTATCAAATTTTTAAAACTACGTACTGACTATAAATAGAGTTAAGTTGACATACTATGAACATTATTTTTCATTTTCGCTAAGGTTTACACTGAACAAATCATAACGGTTACTCTAAAGTGCTATCTGATCACATCAATTTCAAATATATTAAGATTCACCTCATCCTATAACATTATAGCTACACCTTAGTCATCAAAATTGTTCTAAAATAATGTAATTTCATTCTCATCACAGGCCAAATGAAAATCAAACCAACTAAAAAACTTGGATTCATGTTATATAACCTAACTAAATGCAACAATTTAAAACAAATATTTTTAAAATTTTTTAATTTTCTAAATTTATTAGATGCAACAAATGAGT
Organism: Panax quinquefolius; assembly: GCA_020205615.1. Classification (NCBI taxonomy): domain Eukaryota; kingdom Viridiplantae; phylum Streptophyta; class Magnoliopsida; order Apiales; family Araliaceae; genus Panax; species Panax quinquefolius. Next base: position 45,514,097 of record CM035159.1, read on the forward strand.
AAAAACTAAACTATATGCACTAAATATGATAATACTAATATGCACCTTAAAAGAAGAACAATCCCCCCAAACTAAAGACGAACAATGCCCTCATTACAATTAAAAGTGAAAGAATACTCCCCTAAGTGGCAATGTCATCTCCGTCTGCCCACTTATGATTCGATGGTGTATCAGGTGGTGGATAAGTCTAGGATGATTCAAAGGTTGGGAACTGAACGTGGACTTCTCTAATGCCCTGGGATTTTAACCTGCTATTTCCCCAAACTTATTTGGCATTCCAATTTAGAAACACTTGCAGTGTGCTTTGTTTCAACCCATTTTACTATTATGTTCAAACTCAAGCAATCTCAGTGTATTCAATTCTCTACTTTCCCTGGCTTGATCCTTCCCACTCTCCACCTCAATGTATCCCAAATCTCTAATTGTGGGTGTATGAAGGTTATTGTGGAAAAGGATTTGGTGATGGTAGTCGTGAATTAGAACATTGGAAGAATTAGAGCAAGAGAGTTTAGTGTCAGTTTGTTAGGCCTTAGGAATGAGAAAATTAAATGTGCCTAATCAAAATTGGACAAGGAGAAAAAAGTTAGAGGGGTTGGGTTAAAATTTTAAAAACTTGGGTTCGATAGCTTCGCTTGGATCTAGCCTTGGTTGGGTACAGTTGTGCAGTGTAGCAAAACTTGATTTTTGTGACTAACGAAGGGAGCAGCTGCGAAACTTTTCCATGTAAATAGGGTGCAACTGCGCTGCCCTGTATGTTGGAAGCTTTGAGTTTGACTTCTGATTTGATCTTCCACTCATGTAGCAATTGAATTATACCTAAAAGAAACCAAAAATGAACTATTAGTATGACGTAATATTAATAAAATCATATTTAATACTAAAATTTTACTCATAATTAAACATAAGGGAATAAGTGAATTGGAAATCTAATGAGAATTAAACGAAGAGGGAGAAAAGATTTGGATGGGGTGCCTCCAATCGAGCGCTTGGTTTATAGTCCTTCAGTGGGACTTCTTTTCATCAATTCTATCCAATTCCTCTTTGATAAATGGGCAATTCCATCCATCATGAGCAATGTAGCTTTTGTTAGGCTTCCCATAGTGATTGCCATTGAATTAAAGTCACCTAGCATGCTCTGTTTAGATAATTTCCCAATTGAGAATGTTGAATAACTAAGTGCTTTTTCCTCTATTATGTCTGTGATAAGATTGGGGCATTAGGGCTTGTTAAGCACTACGGGCTCTTTTTCTATCTTCTCTTCCTCGGCCCACCATAGCTTCAAATTTGTGTTAGATCTCATGTCACAAAGAGATATGCTGACGACATGACTACCAAGTGGGCACGGTTTTTACAAATCTAACTGAAGCTTTGAACTTTGGTGGAGAAATATGTGACGACCCGAGAATTTAGAAAAAAAAATTAAATCTTAAATGATGGATTAAAGGTTAAATAATAAACCTATACAAAAAAATAAGTGTATGGATTTGACATTTTCTGGAAAGAAATTTTATGGATTTAAAACTTTTTGAGGTGAATTATTCAGGATTTAGTGAATAAGTGTATATGTTCTATATATATGGTTGTATATGTGTATAATATGTGGTTAAGGGTCAAGGGTTGACCAGATAACTATATTAGTGTCCAAACCCTAAGTATATATTTAGAACGTCAACATTCAGTTAGAAAATTCTTACGATTTATATGAAACCCTAAAAACTGATTCTGGAAACCCTAATTTTAGTTTTGGGAATTTGAAACCCTAATTCGGATTATAAAAATCCTAATTTGGAATTTAAATACTATGTATAAAGCTTTTGTGTATTAATTACAATCTAATTAGGGATAACCATAATAACTATTTAGAAATTCTAATAATTAGAAACCTTAATTATTATAAACCCTAATTAATAAATTTGAAACCCTAATTGGTAATTAGGTAATTTTAATTTAATTAGGAATCATTAATCCTAATTAGTAAGCTTGAAAATGATAAGTAAACTATAATATAATTAGAAAATACTAATTATAAATCTGAAAGCTTAATTTTCCATTTTTAATATCTTAATTTGGAAATCTTAGATTTAATTTTTGGAACCTTTGGTTTTAACCCTAAGGGTTAAACCTAAATGGTCAAACCCTAAGGGTTAAACCCAAGAGTTGTAGCCAATGTCTAATATGCTATTAAATTTAGAAAACAAACGACCAATTTGCCCTTTTGTGCATTATTGGAGGAAACATGTGAATCTTGCCAAGATATTGGGTGTTGACCAAATCTAGCTATCCCATATGACTAAATTCAGCAAATACCAGCCCATCATACCAATCATTTCATTTGCATCCAATTATATATATAATTAAAGAGAGAGAAAGTCATTATCTAACTTCATTTTGTGACAAACTCTCAACCCACACTTTTTGTAATGCCCCCAAATTTAGGTACTGGAAACCTGAAATCAGTGCATTACGATACCATTTCTATGAGCGAAAATAATAATATTATAATAAATATCAAACTTAATTTACATATCAGAGTCTAATCCCAGGTACGCGACCTTCAAAACATTTCATTACATGATAGATAATAAATATAATTATCTTATTCAAGTCTAGCTATTACATAAGATAACACAAACTTATTCTGATAGCTTTCCTTTCCCTTTGTTTTTGGCAGAGCTCTCTAGCTGATCATACTTAACTGAAAATATTTAAATTAAGTAAGGATGAGCATTTGAGTGCCCAACAAGTAATAACAATTATAAATATTAGCTGAAAGGATTAAATATTTTCTTTATACTACCCTTCTACAACAAATCAAAAGTTGTGAAGTAATCTGAACTGATAATAATAACATAACAACTCTCTATCAAATTTTTGAAACTACGTACTGACTATAAATAGAGTTAAGGTGACATACTATGAACATTATTTTTTATTTTCGCTAAGGTTTAGCAGAACTTCATCTGCAAACCGTCATAACTTACGGACACGAGGGTGATCTGCCCAATGTGCCCTGTATTGATCAATTCTACATGCAAGAATGATATTATCGTTCAATCTGTCTGCCTTGGGTGCATAAAAATTTACCCATGCTCGGGATGTTCATACTTAGTCGGGAATCCGAACCAAAATAATTTGATTGGATACAAAAAGGTTTTATCATATTCAACAATATTTCTAAATCTGTGTCTAGCTGGTCAAATAGCTTAGACGACTTTTACTTATTGTATACATACTGGTGGTCAATAGGTATATATATATATATATATATATATATATATATATATATATCAACATGTGATTAAATACAATGATTATCCAAGTGGGGACACTTGAATAACCGTATTTAGAAATTAACGAACATAATATATATATTTGAATTACCATATAGTACCATGTTGATAATCAATGATCAGATATAACATATATAACAATAGGATTAATAATCTAGTACAATAATAATATAATTCTGAAACTTTTTTACTCATGTTCATTGCATAAACAAAATGCAAAGGTAGGATACTTGCCTGGTCTGCTGCTTACTGTTATGAAAACTTAGTTTTATCTTTTATATCGAAACCTATCATTAATAAGATCATTCGTTCGATTAGAATAACATACTATAACACATAGCATTGCTTATTGCAGTCAACACATAACCTAATCACCTTGTGACACATATTTAACACTCATTGAATCACAAACAAACATTAATACAGTAAAAATATCTAAGTCCAGAATAATTTCTGAAACATGGCGGTATTCCGACAGCTTTAATGGGTAATTATCGAGTCTAAGACTCTATTCTAAAGTTCAATATCTGTTAGTATCTGTCATATCATTTTTAAATAACTTATAATAATTTTAAAATATTTATAATAATTTATCATAAATTTTCATACACTGGTATCATTATTAAATGATTTAAATAACAAATAATTCTATTATCATTAACATTTAATTAATATTAAACTATTAATGAAATCATTGCCAAAATATTAAAGTTATTTATAATAACTCAAAATATTTCTAAAACAATCATATTACCCTTAAATGATTTTTAAAACATTTAAAATAATTACCATTAATATTAAAATATTAATGTACTATTCCTCAAAATATTAAAAGTCATTAAGTATAACTTAAAAATATTTTTAATTCATTTATATATCTTTTAAAATGATTTTAATTAAATAAAATCATTTTTAAATTATTTATTTAATATAATTATTAAATAAATCCAATATCATTTAATATAAATTAATATCATTAATATTAAATTATTAATGAAATTATTTTTAAATATTAAAGGTTATATTTTATAACTTCAAATATCTTTAAACACTTTATTTTTATTTAAGATGATTTTTATAATATTAAAATCATTTTGAACTAATTTATTTAATATAATTATTAAATAACTCTAACATCATTAATATTAAAATATTAATATTTTTTATGACAAAATATCATAAGTTATATTTTATAACTTAAAATATTTTTATAACCTTTAAATCAAGATTATATAATTTTTAAATCATTAATTCTATTTTTCATAATTTATTTAATACATTTATTAAATAACTTAAATATCATTAATATTATTAATTAATGAAATTCATCAAAAATATTAAAAATAACTTAAAATATTTTCTTATAACATAATATAATTTTAAATAATTTTTCAAGTATTAAAATTATTTTTAAGTAATTTATTTAATATTATAATTAAATAAATTAAATACCATTAATATTCCAAAATAATAAATATTAATGAAATATATTCAAAATAATTAAAACCAATTTTAGACTTTAAAATAATTTTTAGGAATTTATTTTGTATTTTAATAATTAAAACTATTTAATACTGATTATTAAATAAAATAATAATTTTATGAATAAGCGTCATTAAAGACCATCTATAGACGTAAATGTCGCTATAGGTGTTCTTCATGTCTTTCATGAAACCCAGAAAATCAAGTTAGTTACTGAGTGACCAAGTTTGACCAAGAATATCTGACAGATCGTAATGTTTCTGGGCATGTTGTTAGTCAGATCTTGTAGTGCTAATACAAGACTACGATATCCAACAAAAACATGTTCAACCAACACATAACCAAAGAGATCTGAGCCATCAAAGTAGCTGTCAGAGGCTGTTCTTCATTTCTGGGTTGCCTAGAAATGAATAACGTTTCGAGCATGCACTTTTGGGCTTCCACAACTTGCAATCCCTGTAATGTTTTTGTGATCTATCAATTTCAGGTTATAGAAAACACATACGACTACATATCTAACACATAACATCATCATAACAACAACAAATCAAGCAACTAATGCTCGGTCAAACCCTGACAGAAATAGTGTTCTTCAAGTTTCTGGGTTTTTCCAGAAATGCCAAAACAGTGCGAGTAGCCTACTTTGACTACTTGCTCTGTTCAATATGTTGATGTTTTAAGAGATCTAAAGACATTTATCTAAAGTCCAGATAACATGCTACAAAGTAGTTACAACAACAACATCAAATATTACAAAACCTATCGATCTAAGCGATTGAATACGTTGTCAGACACTGGTTCATGGTTTCTGGGTTGCCCAGAAATGGTCTGGTCATGGTCGGTCAACGACCTTTGACCAAGAATAACTTGCAATCTAGACCAGATCTAAGTCTGATTCTTGATCCAGATCAAAGCTAGCATTACATACTACAAATACAAAGCTTTAAACAACAAAAACCAAGATCATACAAGAATCTAAAGGCACTGACATTCATTGTCAGACCAAAATTTCAAATTTTTCCAAAATTCTAAAAACATCAATTTCGAGCATCTAAGTGTTATGGATCTGAGTTATAACAACCCAGATCACTCACTAACATCCTATTACACAACTTTAAACATCTAAACACAAAAATTAATATGAATTATAAGGATTTCTAAGTTTAGGATTTTTATACCTTTCTATGAACTAATTCTTGATTCTGGCTTTCTGATCTGCGAGAAGTGATAGTGGGGCTTGATTAGGAACTGGTCCAACACTATAATTCGAAGGTTTGGAGTTGAGAGAGTTTTGGTTGAGTGTTGTGATCAAATGAGGCTTGAATATGACATTCTCTCTCTCTCATAATCTATATATAATATGGTGTAATGCTATGGCTGATAAGATTTTGAATGATTAAAGCTTATTACTAGACCACATGGCTAGCTAGAGTTGGTCACCAACTCCTTACTAGGGCTAGATCTACACTTCACCTTATTAAAATAATAAAAAGGGTAGTTTGGTCATTTTACTTATAAAGTGAATGGCAACTTGGTAACTTCTTACAACCATTAGGTTTTAACCCTTAGGGTTTAACCCTTAGAGTTTAACCCTAGGGTTTTATAAGCTTATTTTCTAGGATAATGTATTAAGGGCAAATATGGAAATCTTAGTTTCTAAAAATGTTGATTAGGGTTCCCTAATTACATTAGGTTTCATAATCACCTAGGTTTTGTAAATTAACCATTATAATATATTAATTACTATTAACCTTGCTAAATTAAAACTTAGGGTTTATAACTTAGCAATTAGGGTTCTAATTTAGTAATTAGGGTTTCTAGATATTGAAAGTATTATGCATACAAGCCAATCATGTATGATGATAAAGCATATACTGTGTAATCAATCTTATTTATTTATTAATAAAAGAATTATTTATTAAATGCATTTATTATCTACATGGTGCTGTTTTAATAATATGTGATAAACCTATAGTTTTAAGCAACACTTTTAGAATAATGATGATGATCATTCTAATGAGATCTAAATTCTTAGAAAGCTTAAAACTAAAATAGTTCCCAATCATTGGATTACTAAATAGGGGATTAGTGAATCCGGATAGATTGGTACATACGTTGCTTGCTCATTGGATGAGGATGATTGGTCTCATGATCATTTGTGTGGAGACACTAAAGCAAGTATGTAGGTGCTTATTAGAGAATAAGTTCACTGAACGTGACTCGCTAAGGAATACCTAATGGAGTTTTACTTACCTGTCAATAGGAATTCCTGTAGTGATAGTAGTACAAATGATCCTTAGACTTGAGATCATCATAGTATCTTATATATAATGAATTACACTTTGACTTATTCCTTAAGACTCTTAGAGTATATCAAAGGGTATGCTTGGGTGTAATAAGTTATATATGAAGATAATGAATGATCAATAAAGAATCTACCACTTCTAGTAAAAGGAGAAATGTCCTATGTGATTCGATAAATGACAACCCAGGAATCCTTGGCCAAGGTGGAATGAAATTAGAAAGTAGTTTCTAATTTGAATTCATTAGGAGTTGTTCATTTAGGAATCGAAATACATATAATTAAATAAAATAAGACTTGATAAAGAATTCCATGTCTTATATTTAATTGGGACATTGTATGGTGGAAGGATTGAATTAGACAGAACTATTTACTCAAAGGTTCTTTTATGATTAATGTTGAAATCTATATTATCCGGAAAGTCGTTGATCGCTAGGGGGAGGCTTATCCCTATTGTAGAATAAATATTATTTATTTAAATAAATTATTTGTTTAATTTATTTATTTAAATGAGATTAGAATTGTTCTAATTGATTTATTCACAATAGGTTTAATATGGAGAACCTAAAGGGTCACACCATAAAAGGAAGAATAATTATTTAAGAAGTTAAAGGCATAATTGTAATAATATGTTAAGTATATTTAATTTAATCTATGGTGATAGAATAAATTAAATAGCTTAATATTTATTATTTAATATTTTAGAAATATTAAATATAAATTAATAAGAGGAGTCTTATTAATATTATTATAATTATTATTATTTTAATTTCTAAAAGGTTTAGGAATTAATTTAATATTAGTACTCTCATTTATTTCTAATTGGATTAGGAAAGAAAATTAGTTAAAGGAGTTTAATTAATTTCCCTAATAGGATTAGGGAGCCCATTTAATTAAAAGAGTTTAATTAAATAAATAATACCTTATTTTAATTAAAATAGGGTTACATGATATCTTTATAAGAGGAGTCTTATATTAGATATCTAATATACGTAATTCCTAAATTTTGAGAGTACACCCCCTTTTCTTATTCAGATAGGAAAAACTAGGGTTTGAGCCAAATCCCTTATTCTTGAAAAATTCCTCTTCCTTGGTGGATCACCTATAGAGGCCATACACTTGGGTGGCGTACATTAATCAAAGGAAGGAATCTACCCGGAGATTCAAGGAGATCATGAGAAGTAGGAGGTGAACTCGCACGAGAGGAAGCTGCGTTTACAAGGGTATGATTTCATAATTTCTTATTCTTGATTAATTAATAATATGCATAAAGGATGATCCGGATAATTGGTTTGTGAAAAATTTTAAAATCGATTTTATTTCGCTCGCTAAATTTTTTGCAATTTGATTGCTACTTTGATTTTCACAAAACCTAACAGTGGTATCATGAGCCAAACTTTATGCGAATTATTAATTATTTTGATTCTATATATGTATGGGTATGTATTTAGAATAATTTATTGGGCATAATTTATTGTATAAAATTTTTATTTTATAAAGAAAAAAAAATTTTTTTTTTTCTTCTTCACTGAATCCGTGATCCGCGTATATATTAAATCGTTATCCTGCACCGTGATTCGCGCGATAATGATTTCTAAATTAATTCACGAAATATATATATTTTATTGATTCGCGTGATAAGCAATCACTTGCCAGGATAAATTTTGAAATACTAATACTAATACTAATATATATATATATATATATATATATATATATATATATATATATATATATATATATATATATATATATATATATATATGCTTCAGGATCTTGAAGTGGTTAGTATTTTATTATATATAAATATATATGTTATAAAGACACGTTTAGTACTATATATATATATATATATATATATATATATATATATATATATATATATATATATATATATATTAAGATACCTGATTGTAAATAAAGAGTTTATTTTAATCTTGAAATTGGATTTCATACAACATAAAATTGCCCATTAAATGATACTCATATATATATGGAATGATTTAATTTTATTGATACATATGATGATATGTATGATAATAAATGGGATTGATTATGGACAATTGACCAATATGATTGGATTTATTTTAGTTGGATGTTTTGAATGAATGGGTTTTATTAAATGGGGAATTCTGCGTACCTTCGTCCTTTTCTCGGTTTTTTCTTGATGTAAATTCTATCTCTCTCCTATGTACTTCCCCTCGATAGCTGATAAAGGTTTCTATTTAAATTAAATAGTTTATGTAATAGGTCTAGTTAGAATTTTTCGAAGAACCGAAAATCACGGAGAAATGAGCTAAAAGACACATTTGTAATGGAGCCCTAAGTTTAAATGTAATAGTTATATTTAAATGTTTATTCTTGCACCCTTAGGTTTGACCTTTTGGTTCACTTGGTGGCTCTAGTGAACCAAACTAGAATAAAAGTCCATAATCAATCCAGGGTAGAATATAGTATTCTATATGTGCATGCTAATATTATATATATATATATTATGCAAACATGCTTCGCATGTTTAATAATATGACGCGCGTATTTTATATATATATTTGCATGCGCGCTAAACAAGATGAGACAAATAATAACAAATCCCTCAAAGTTTTTATTAAGTCTTAAGCGTTCAAAGATATTTAGAATATCGAACGTCGCCTTCTAGCAAGATAAAATTAATAGAGTATTAAATATTTAATATGAGTTTGTTGTGTCACCACAAGGCAAGTATTAAGTATTTAAGATGTTAATTTATCACATTTGATGCTTATAAAGAAAATTGAACAATATTGTTTTGTTGTGTCACCACAAGGGCGATATTTTTCTTTTTTGAATATATGGAAGTGCTAGGTTGGACTTAACTTAGATAATTTTGATTCGGATGTGTCACCACTTGATCAAAATAATCCAAGAGGCAAAACATAAGGAGTTACATGTTGATGTAATTGACAAGGAGTTGTCTACCTATTTATTTATATATAGTTTGTTGTGTCACCACAAGGCTATATATATTTGAAATGGGATCCTTATTCTCACTAGCAAAAAAAACTTTAATTAGATTTTGCCGAATTGTATAAATGAGGGTAATATAGTTTGAAGAAAATAGTGGGAGATACCAATTTAAAATAAGACCTAATTTATTTTGGTAATTAATAAATGAATGTTTGCTAAAATATTGTCTTTTTACATGCAGAATTTTGAAAATGTCACATTCACTAATTTCATCTGCAGTAGCATACTTGATGCTAAACATAAACCGACCGGACCGAACTACACCTGATTTGGTTGAGGAATCGAGAATTGTTCTCATCTTTGAAAAGATTTCTTATGTCCTAAATTCGCCTGCACACAAAAAAAGTTGCAGAGATGACCTCCGAGGAAGAGATTGCTACTTTTAAGCAAAGGGCAAGATGATGCATCTATGGCTCAATGCATCATGCTCGCATCCATGAGTAACGAGCTTCAGCCACAAGATGAAAACATGGATGCTCCTACTATGCTATCGCACCTGGAGAGTTGCATGGTGAGCAAAGTAGGACCGCTAGATATGAAATATCTAAGGAGCTCTTCCGATCTCGGATGACCGAGGGCACCGCCGTTGAGACTCATGTCCTAAAGATGATCAACTCGATTGAACGTCTTGGACAACTTGGGTTCGCTCATGGATGGGGAGTTGAGTCAAGATTTAGTCTTGCACAACACCCTGCACACCTTCTCACAATTTGTTGTGAATTTTCACATGAACAAGTTGGATGTCACCTTGCCTCAATTACTTAACATGTTGAAAACTCGCCAAGGTCATTTCCCATCCAAGAATAAACCATGTCTTAATGGTGGATGATTCTTCCAAGAAAAGGAAGAGGCCCAAGGTATCTTTCCAAAAAAGAAGAAATCCAAGAAGGCTAAGGAAAGGCGTAAAGTGAAGGATCAAAAGAAACTCGATCCAACTAGCAAGGAATTTGCTTCCATTGCAATAAGTCGTCATTGGAAGAGGAACCGCAAGGATTATCTCATGAACAAAAGCAGAGGAAGCTTGAGAAGCTTCAATCCTAATCAAGGTTTGTTTATGATTGAAATTAATTTTTCCGAAAGTCAATCTTCTACTTGGGTATTGGATACCGGATGTGGTTCTCACATATGTAATAATATGCGAGGACCGGTCAAGTAGAAAGTCGAAAGAAGGATGAGGTCGTCCTACGAGTGGGAAATGGAGCAAAGTTCACGCATTAATGTAGGGACTTATTGTTTAGCACGCTTACGGCAAGTTCATTAATTTAAATAATTGTTATTTTGTTCCAAATATCATTAGAAACATTATTTCTATCTCTCGTATTGGATATGGATGGTTTTAATATTATAATAAAGAACAACAATTGTTCCATTTATAATGATAATGTTTTATATGGTGTTGGTAATTTGCGAAATGGACTTTATATACTTGACTTGCATGAAAATATATTTCAAATTGAACAAACTAAGAAAAGGAAAAGAGATGATGTTAATTATACCTTCATGTGGTAATCAGAGACTGGTCATATTAATGAAACAAGATTATCCAAGTTGCATAAAGATGGGCTCCTAGAGCTATCTCGATTATGAATCATATCCAACCTGTGAATCTTGTCTCATGGGTAAAATGACTAAATCTCCTTTTAGTGGAAAAGGAGAAAGAGTTACTGAGTTGTTAGCGTTGGTACACACGTATGTATGTGGACCTATGACAACTAATCACGACGAGGAGGGTATTCTTATTTTATTACATTCATCGACGACCACTCAAGATTTGGATATGTGTATTTAATGAAATACAAATCTGAATCATTTGAAAAGTTCAAAGAGTTCGGAAGTGAAGTTGAGAAGCAAACCGGTAAGAGTATTAAGATTCTTCGATCCGATCGAGGAGGAGAATACTTAAGTGGTGAGTTTCTCAATTGTCTCAAAGAAAATGGTATAATCACACAATGGACTCCACCAGTGGACGCCACAAATGAATGGTGTATCTCGAAAGGAGAAATCGAACATTGTTGGACATGGTTCGATCTATGATGAGCTTTTACCTGACCTTTTAGTTTCCTTCCGGGATATGCCTAGAATCGGTACCGCATACCTACTTAACAAGGTACCTACAAAATCCGTCCCCAAGACCCCATATGAGTTATGGGATGGGAGGAAACCAAATCTTAAGCATGTTAAGACTTGGGGTTGTCCAAATTTTATGTCAAAAAGTTTGAAAACGATAAGTCTGCAGACTAGATCCGACAAATGTAGATTTGTGGGATACCCTAAAGAAACAATGGGTATTATTTCTATCATCCAACCTGATCAAAAAGTGTTTGTTGCGAAACATGTCGCCTTCTTGGAAAAGGAGTTTATCCTTGAAGGGTCAAGTGGGAGTAAGATATATCTTGAAGAAGTTCAAGAACCACAAAATACTACGAGATCAAAGTGAGGTACCTAATCAAGTAGAGATTCTTACATACCACACCCTATTCAGAATCTGGAAGAGTACCAAAGATACCGATCAGTATGGACTTGTCATAGAAGATGACAATGAGGCACGATCATAGATGATGATGATCCATTGAATTACTAACAAAGCTATGAGTAGTAAAGACTCAGAGAAGTGGCAAGAAGCCATGAAACCGAGATGGACTCCATGTATGAGAACCAAGTATGGACTTTGGTCTCACCACCAAGGCATTAAGCCTATTGGGTGTAAATGGGTCTTTAAAAGAAAGATGGAGCAGCATCGGTAAGGTAGAGACCTATAAGGTCCGGACTGGTTGCAAAAGGTTTCAAACAAAGACAAGGAGTCGTTACTATGGACGAAACCTTCTCACCAAAGAGCAATGCTCAAGTCCATTCGGATTTTGCTTGCGATTGCAGACTTACCATGACTACATTTAATCCGCGAGATGGACGTGAAAGCGGCCTTCCTCAATGGGAAACTTGAGGAGGATGTGTATATGACACAACCAGAGGGATTTGTTTCAAAGGTTGGAACAAATCAAGTCTCAGAAGCTACAACGATCCATTTATGGATTAAAACAAGCTTTCTCGTAGGTGGAACATCCGCTTTGATGAGACAATCAAAAGTTTGATTTTATCAAAATGAGGATGAACCATGTGTGTACAAGAAGGTTAGTGGGAGATAACTGTTTCATTCCTTGTATTATATGTTGATGATATATTACCGATAGGGAATGATATTCTATGTCGCAAAACAATTAAAATCTTGTTATCTAAACACTTCTCCATGAAGGACTTGGGAGAAGCATCCTATATTTTGGGGATAAAGATCTATAGAGATAGATCTAATAGGATGCTTGGCTTGTCCCAAGGAACGTACATTGGCATGATGCTAAAAAGGTTTAGCATGGAAGATTCCAAAAGAGGTCTCATGCTGATGAGCCATGGAATACATCTCTCCAAGAAACAAGCCCCAAAGACACATGAGGAGAGAAACCGTATGAGTAAGATTCCTTATGCTTCAGCAATAGGATCTATCATGTACGGTATGATATGTACTAGACCAGATGTCGCTCATGCACTTAGTGTAACAAGCAGATATCAGTCGAATCCAGGAGAAGAACACTGGAAGGCAGTGAAAAATATCCTAAAGTACTTAAGAAGAACTAAGGATGTATTTCTTGTCTACGGTGGGTGCGAATTAAAACTAGAGGGCTTCATGGACTCAAGTTTTCAAATGCAGACCAAGATGACGAAGAATCCGTTTGGGTATGTGTTTACCTTAAACGGTGGCGCAGATGAGTTGGAAAAGTTCCAAGCGAAACAAAGCGATTCTTTGATTCAAATGATAGAGGCAGAGTACATAGTCGCAAGTGAAGGCGCAGAAAGGAAGCATTTGGATAAAGAAGTTCATTACCAAACTTGGTGTGATTCCTAGCATTAAAGGACCAATGCCTTTATTCGTGACAACACTTTGGAGCTGTGCAAGCAAGCTAAGGAACCTGTGTCTCATCGTAAATCCAAACACGTGTCATGGCGATTTCATTTGATCGAGAGATCATTGAAAGAGGAGACGTCACCACGGAGCGTGTGGACTCTCAAGACAATATTGCAGAACCATTTACTAAAGCGTTAACACAATGAAGTTTGATCGTCACTTAGAGAAGATGGGTATGAGATACCACGACGATTGGCTTTAGTGCAAGTGGGAGATTGAAAGTATTATGCATACAAGCCAATCACGTATGATGATAAAGCATATAATCGTATAATCAATCTTATTTATTTATTAATAAAAGAATTATTTATTAAAGGCATTTATTATCTACATGGTGCTGTTTTAATAATATGTGATAAACCCATAGTTTTAAGCAACGCTTTTAGAATAATGATGATGATCATTCTAATGAGATCTAAATTCTTAGAAAGCTTAAAACTAAAATAGTTTCCAATCATTGGATTACTAAATAGGGATTAGTGAATCCGGATAGATTGGTACATACATGCGTTGCTTGCTCATTGGATGAGGATGATTGGTCTCATGATCATTTGTGTGGAGACACTAAAGCAAGTATGTAGGTGCTTATTAGAGAATAAGTTCACTGAACGTGACTCGCTAAGGAATACCTAATGGAGTTTTACTTTACTGGTCAATAGGAATTCCTGAAGTGATAGTAGTACAAATGATCCTTAGACTTGAGATCATCATAGTATCTTATATATAATGAATTACACTTTGACTTATTCCTTAAGACTCTTAGAGTATATCAAAGGGTATGCTTGGGTGTAATAAGTTATATATGAAGATAATGAATGATCAATAAAGAATCTACCACTTCTAGTAAAAGGAGAAATGTCCTATGTGATTCGATAAATGACAACCCAGGAATCCTTGGCCAAGGTGGAATGAAATTAGAAAGTAGTTTCTAATTTGAATTCATTAGGAGTTGTTCATTTAGGAATCGAAATACATATAATTAAATAAAATAAGACTTGAAAGAATTCCATGTCTTATATTTAATTGGGACATTGTATGGTGGAAGGATTGAATTATACTACAGAACTATTTACTCAAAGGTTCTTTTATGATTAATGTTGAAATCTATATTATCCGGAAAGTCGTTGATCGCTAGGAGGCTTATCCCTATTGTAGAATAAATATTATTTATTTAAATAAATTATTTGTTTAATTTATTTATTTAAATGAGATTAGAATTGTTCTAATTGATTTATTCACAAGTACTATTAATATGGAGAACCTAAAGGGTCACACCATAAAAGGAAGAATAATTATTTAATGAAATTAATGGCATAATTGTAATAATATGTTAAGTATATTTAATTTAATCTATGGTGATAGAATAAATTAAATAGCTTAATATTTATTATTTAATATTTTAGAAATATTAAATATAAATTAATAAGAGGAGTCTTATTAATATTATTATAATTATTATTATTTTAATTTCTAAAAGGTTTAGGAATTAATTTAATATTAGTACTCTCATTTATTTCTAATTGGATTAGGAAAGAAAATTAGTTAAAGGAGTTTAATTAATTTCCCTAATAGGATTAGGAGCCCATTTAATTAAAAGAGTTTAATTAAATAAATAATACCTTATTTTAATTAAAATAGGTTACATGATATCTTTATAAGAGGAGTCTTATATTAGATATCTAATATACGTAATTCCTAGATTTTGAGAGTACACCCCTTTTCTTATTCAGGATAGAAAAACTAGGGTTTGAGCCAAATCCTTCTTCTTGATAAATTCCTCTTCCTTGGTGGATCACCTATAGAGGCCATACACTTGGGTGGCTTACATTAATCAAAGGAAGGAATCTAGGAGATTCAAGGAGATCGCGAGAAGTAGGAGGTGAACTCGCACTACGAGG
Organism: Panax quinquefolius; assembly: GCA_020205615.1. Lineage (NCBI taxonomy): Eukaryota > Viridiplantae > Streptophyta > Magnoliopsida > Apiales > Araliaceae > Panax > Panax quinquefolius. Next base: position 45,530,027 of record CM035159.1, read on the forward strand.
AAGCTCGTTTCTACAAGGGTATGATTTCATAATTTCTTATTCTTCGATTAATTAATAATATGCATAAAGGATGATCCGGGTAATTGGTTTGTGAAAAATTTTAAAATCTGATTTTATTTCGCTTCCGCTAAATTTTGCAATTTGATTGCTACTTTGATTTTCACAAAACCTAACAGATATTAATTAGGGTTAACATAAAACATAATAAAAGTCATTAACTACATAATACATAACTTAACAAACCTTACATTCATAGTTGACTCTATACTATAGTTTATCAGTAATGCTAGAATTTTGTACTGTTTTACTATAACTGTTCCACACATTAATATTACACACATATCTGGCATGTTTATATTACTGAAATATAAATAATATTATATTATTATTCTCATTCCTTATTCAAAATCCAGACTTAGGGTTTTAAATTCATATCCCATATAACCATCATACATACCATCATTAATTAAGTTAAAATAATTAACTTAACCAATATAATAAAATACATATCGAATAATCCTAATAATCATATCATATATACCATAATCATATTTTCATGGAAAATAAATAATAAATGTTTTTATTACAAAATTAATTTATTATAAGAATATAATCTATAATGATCAATAAGTCTAATAAGAAATTATTTACATCTAATAAATAAATTTATTTATCACATAGATACATATACTTTACTTTGCACATATTCCCACCTTTTATATATATATATATATATATATATAATTAAATCGCAAAATTTCTTATTGAAAATATTGGGTTATTACACTTTCTCTCTCTAGACCCACGAGAATATGAAGTATATTAGTTCCTAGGATGATCACAAGCAAGCTAAGAATAGATCATGATGATCAGATTCAAGATCATAGCATCAAAGTGGTAAAAACCCTAAATCTTAAAAATTTTATGATCTGATGTTTGATGTTGTGATTTGTTGTTTAAAAATGTGTTATAAGGTGTCACTTAGTGATTTAGTTGTTAGATCCTAGATCCATAATATCAAAGTGCTTGAAAATCAAGTTTTCAAAAATCTGGAAAAAAGTTGAAATTATGGCCTGACATCTATATGTCAGGGCTTTCAGATTTTTCTGTGTTAGATGTTTATGGTGTTTTTTGTTTTGTATCTGTTCTATGCCATGTGGTCTGTGTTTTGAAACTAGAAACAGGGATAGATCATGAACAGGTTGAGAGATTTGATTGGTCAAAGTAGGTTGACCGTTCACAGAAAAATGAATTCTGGGCAGCCCAGAATTCTAGTAACCTCTGACAAGCTTTTGCAGGCGCTAGATCTTGCTGTGATTTGTTATTTGGGTCATGTTGTTGGTTGTTCTGTGTAGCCTATCACGCATACTACATATGTAAGCCATTAGCTTACTTAGATCTTAATCAGTATCGAAATTATGTAAGGTCAAAGTACGTTGACCGATTCGCCTTATGAAGGTTTCTGGGAAACCCAGAACCTTCAAGAGCCAAAATTTTTAGCGTGGTTTGAACAACCTTAATCAGTTGATTGTTTTGTTATTATGATGATCTAATGATATATACTTGTACCACGACGTCTCGTATACAGGTTTAAACCTTTAGAATATAATTACCAAGCCCAAAATGCAAACCATAAGGATCTAAACCTAGCACCCTCGTTTGTTCATCATTTTCTAGAAAACCTAGAAATGAAGAACAGCGTTGTCATATATTTTGGAGGCTTGAATCTCTCTGTTATGTTATGTGATGACCACGTCACTTGATTTAAGTTATAGTATTACAGGGATACTACAATCTTGAAACTTTAGCTGCCCAGAAATCTTAATAATAAAGAATCTAGAACCGGTCAAACAAGGAATCTTAGTCACTGCCTTGAGTTTCTGGGTTTGTTGAAGAACATCCCAAGAGCACTAATAGCGACGGATTTGTCGCCTATAGCCACTTTAGCGACAGTTTATTTCTAAAAGTAATTATTTTAATAAATAAATAGAGAAAAATAGTTTTTAATTATTAAAAATACAAAATAAATTCCTAAAAAATTATTTTAAAGTCCAAAAATTAGTTTTTTAATTATTTTGAATATATTTCATAAATATTTAAAATTTCTGGAATAATAATGGTATTTAATTTATTTAATTATAATATTAAATAAATTATTTAAAAATGATCAGAAAACATGAAAAATTATATTATGGTATAAGAAAATATTTTAAGTTATTTTTAGTGACTTTTAATATTTTGGGAGGAATTTAATTAATAAATTAATATTAATGGTAATTAATTTATTTACTAAATATATTAAATAAATTATGGAAAAATAGAATTAATGATTTAAAATATATAAAAATGATTTAAGTGTTATAAAAACATTTTAAGTTATAAAATATAACTTTTGATATTTTGTCATAAAAAACATTAATATTTATTATTAATGGCAATTATCGATATTGAATTTAATTGTTTAAAAATAATATAAATGTGATTTTTAGGTATTAAAATACTTTGATATATTATAACTATATTATAATATTATGACATGTATTTCATTAATATTTGGTATTAAATAAATATTAATGATAAAGGAATTATGTGTTATTTAATTCATATAAATACGATGTTAATGATTGAAAAATCATTTATTAATGATAATAATTATCTAAAAATTATTACGAGCTTATGAAAAATATTTTAACTGATAATATAATTATCGAAGATAATTGTTAAGTGTTAGGCAGAGTTTAATTGAACTTAAACTCGATATTTGTCCGACTAAGCCGTCGGGATGTCAGAATTATGCCGAACTCGATTCAAATTGTAAAAGTTTGACTTGAGGTTAAGTTTTATGTGTTTTATAGACTGATAGGATTATGCGATACTGTGTTTAGGTTATTTTAAATATTGTGATGATACTATTCTAATTTGTAGATTGATATTATTTATATTAGGTTTTCAGTCAAAGCTAAATAGATTGCGTAATAGTAAACATCGGAACAGGCAAGTTTTTCTTAACTCGACCCTAAGTTATTTCATTCAGATATACTTGTGGTTAATCATTACTGATTTCTATGTCTATGAATTATTTATTCGCACTCTGTGCATAATGCATGTATTCATCAGGTATGAAAGGCTGATCACCTTCATTACCATTAGGTCTAGATATAATTGCTATGTTCATGTTCAATGTTCGTTCAGCTATGAAAGTTTGTTCATGCTAGTTCTCAATTATATTATAGAATTTTAGCTAGCTTATTGTTCAATTCTTTCCATCATGATATATCTTTAAATAAATTTATACTTGCTGGGCAAACTTATGCTCACCCTTGCTATATCATGATTAACATTGCATATTAAGAAGCATATGTCGGATACAAGAAAGGATAAAGCCAAGTTCAGCTTGGGATTTTATGTGCACCTTAATTGTAATAGTATAGTATGATAATAATGTTATATGTTAGACAAGTTATGAATTATGTATTAAGTGAAGGTTCTCGACCTTGGGGTAATGTGTAAAGTTTATTGTATAAATAATTTATGTTTATATCTTCCGTAATTAGTTATAGAAATAGTATAGAATGATTGTACTGGATCCGCGGTGGTTCGGGACCCGAATTCGGGGCTTTCACAAAATCACTTGTGGTACTAACAAGATCGACTCATCTTTGTTGTAAATCACATTTGGATCTTTGTAGACCTCATTTTCCTTATCCCTACTTGTCTTATCTTTTTTGATATTTTGTAGCTCATCTAGTTGTAGATTTGGCTCAAGCTCACCATCAGTCTCAGAATCCATGTCATAACACCAATTGTTTTGAGGACAGTTGTTCAAGGCTTTGAACATTTGATCTATCTAGTTATGAAGATTTTGAATTGACATCTCTTGATTAATCTTCCTCTCCTCATTCGATGCTACGTACTTAGTGAAAGTAGTATGCACACAAGCCAATCATGTTTGATGATAAAGCATATACTTTGTAACAATCTTATTCATTTATTAATAAAAAGTATTAATTTATTAAAGGCTTTTTAATTATCTACATGATGCTGTTTTATAATATGTGATAAACCCATAGTTTTAAGCAATGCTTTTAGAATAATGATGATGATCATTCTAATGAGATCTAAATTCTTTGAAAGCTTAAAACTAAAATAGTTCCCAATCGTTGGATTACTAAATTGGGAATTAGTGAATCCGGATAGATTGGTACATACGTTGCTTGCTCATTGGATGAGGATGATTGATCTCATGATCATTTGTGTGGAGACACTAAAGCAAGTATGTAGGTGCTTATTAGAGAATAAGTTCATTGAGCATTGGCTCGCTAAGGAATACCTAATGGAGTTTTATTTTGCTGTCAATAGGAATTCTGTAGTGATAGTAATACAAGTGATCCTTGGACTTGAGATCATCATATTATCTTGTGTATGATGAGTTATACTTTGACTTATTCCTTAAGACCCTTAGGGTATATCAAATGGTATGCTTGGGTATAATAAGTTGTACATTGAGATAATGTATGATCAATAAAGAATCTACCACTTCTAATAAAAGAAGAGAAATGTCCTATGTGATTCGATAAATGACAACCCCAAGAGTCCTTGGTTAAGGCGAATGAAATTAGAAAGGAGTTTCTAATTTGCATTATTTGAGTTGTGCATTTAAGAGTCGAAATACATATAATTAAATAAAATAAGACTTGACAAAGAATTCCATGTCTTATATTTAATTAGGACATTGTATGGTGGAAGGATTGAATTATGCAGTAACTATTTACTCAAAGATCCTTTTATGATTAATGTTGAAATCTATATTATCCGGAAAGTCGTTGATCGCTAGGAGGCTTATCCTATTGTAGAATAAATATTATTTATTTAAATAAATTAATTGTTTAATTTATTTATTTAAATAAGATTAGAATTGTTCTAATTGATTTATTCAAAATAGGTTTAATATGGAGAACCTAAAGGGTCACACCATAAAAGGAAGAATAATTATTTAAGAAGTTAATGGCATAATCGTAATAATATGTTATGTATATTTAATTTAATCTATGGTGATAGAATAAATTTAAATAGCTTAATATTTATTATTTAATATTTTAAAAATATTAAATATAAATTAATAAGAGGAGTCTTATTAATATTATTACAATTATTATTATTTTAATTTCTAAAAGAGTTTAGGAATTAATTTAATATAAGTACTCTCATTTATTCCTAATAGGATTGGAGAGGAAAATTAGTTAAAGGAGTTTAATTAATTATCCCTAATAAGATTAGGGAGCTTAATTAATTAAAAGAATTTAATTAATTAAATAAAACCCAATTCCTTAATTGTTAAGGTGGGTTGCCTACATCTATAAATAAGAGGAGTCTTATTATGGGTGTATGGGTTGTTGACTTTTACAACGTAATAATTCCAACTGTTGGGAGAGTACACCTTTTCTATAGAGATAGAAAAACTAGGGTTTAGCCAACCACCCTTCTTCTTGAATTTTCTTCTTCCTTGGTGGATCACCTCTAGAGGCCAAACATATGGGTGGCTAACGTTGATCAAAGGAAGGAACAAAACCCCGGTGGATTCAAGTTGAACGCGAAAGGATTTGGAGGTGAACTTGTACCTGAGGAAGCTCGATCTTCAAGGGTATGATTTTATTCTTTATCTTTTCGTTTAATTAATAATTATGCATAAAGGGTGATCCGGGTTTATGGTTTGTAAATAATTTTTAAAACTCTGATTTTTACTCGCTTCCGCATTAATTTTGCAATTTGATTGCTTTCATGAATATTACAAACCTAACAGTGGCATCAGAGCCAAACCTTTATGCGAATTATTAATTGTTTTAATTTGATATGTATATTGATATGTGTTTAGAACAATTTTTTTGGGCATAATTTTATTGTATAAAATTTAAAAAAAAAAAAAAAAAATGACCACTTAATTTTAAAAATATCCTAAATCAAATAAAGGTTGTTGGTTGTTATCCGCATACGGAAATCAAGGGTCATCATGCAAGCGCATTTGATTTCTAGAATGGGCAATGGCAATTTATTAAGATTCATGCAGAACAAATGGTGCAAAGAACAACAACTGTAGGAACAATTGGTATAATGAATAACAAGAAATCCGTTTCCTATTATATATATATATATATTATGTATATATTATGTATATAATATAAAAGTAATACATATTACATGATTACCTAATATATATATATATATATATATATATATATATATATATATATTTTATTATATAATTAAAATATTTATTTTAATTAAAATAAAGGTTTATAATTAAAAAAAAATGTTTATTTTAATTTTAAAATTAAATTTCATGCTAACTAATTAGAATTGGAATTGGATTCCATGATAACTAATTAGAGTTGAAATTGGATTCTATTTTTTCTTAAATAAAGGAGTTTATTTTGATATGAAATTAGATTTCATATTATTCAAAATAAAAGAGTTTATTTTGTGAATAGGAAAGTGAATTCATGTTTCCTTAAATAAAGGAGTTTATTTAGATATGAAATAGGATTTCATATTATTCAAAGTAAAAGAGTTTATTTGTGAATAGGAAGAGAATCCTAATTTCCTTAAATAAAGGAGTTTATTTAGATATGAAATAAGATTTCATATTATTCAAAATAAAGGAGTTTATTTGTGAATGAAAAAGAATATCCGTGTTTCCTTAATAAAAGATTTTTTTTACATGGAATTGGATTCCATAATTAATTAAAATAAAAGAGCTTATTTTAATTAAAGATTTTTTTTTTTTTTTTAATGGAATTGGATTCCATAATTAATTAAAATAAAGGAGTTTATTTTGATTAAAATTTTGATTAAAATAAAATAGTTTATTTTATTTAGAAAATTAGATAAATTAAAATAAAATAGTTTTATTTTGATTTAAATTTGGATTAAAATAAAGGAGTTTATTTTGATTCAAAATAGATTTTATACTAACTAAAGTTGCCCATTAAATGATATCAATATATATATTAAATGTTTATTATTCATGAGATGAATGTTATTTATTGATGCGTATGATGATGTGTATGATAATAAATGGGATTGATTATGGACTATTGACCAATGTGATTGGATTTTATTTTAGTTGGATGCATAAATGTATGGGTTTTATTAAATGGGGTCTGCAGTACTCGTCTTCTCTAATTTTTCCGAATGTAAATTCTATCTCCTCCTATGTACTTCCCTCGATCACGATCAAGGTTTCTATTTATTTTAAAATAGTTTTGTAATAGGAATATTTAGAATTAATTTTGAAGAATTAGAGATCAAGGGACAAGAAGCGCTTGAAGACCCGTTTGTAATAGAGCAGGGTTTAAATGTAATAGTTATATTTAAATATTATTTCTTGCACCCTAGAGGTTTGACCTTTTGGTTCACTTGGTGGCTCTAGTGAACCAAACTAGAATAAAAGTCCATAATCAATCCAAGGGTAGAAATATAGTATTCTATATGTGCATGCTTATACTATATATATTATATATTATGCAAACATGCTTCGCATGTTCATTAATACGACGCGTATATTTATATATATATATGCATGCGCACTAAAAAAGATGAGACAAATTAATAACAAACCCCTCAATTTTTATATATTAAGTCCTAAGCGTTCAAAGATATTTGGAATATCGAACGCCTTTCAGCATGATAAAATTAATAGAGTATTAAATGTTTAATATGAGTTTGTTGTGTCACCACAAGGCAAGTATTAAGTATTTAAGATGTTAATTTATCACATTTGATGCTTATAAAGAAAATTGAACAATATTGTTTTGTTGTGTCACCACAAGGATGATATTTTTCTTTTTGAATATATGGAGTGCTAGAGTCGGACTTAACTTGGATAATTTTGATTCGGATGTGCCACCACTTGATCAAAATAATCTAAGAGGCAAAAGAAAAGGAGTTGCATAGTTGATGTAATTGACAAAAGTTGTCTACCTATTTATTTATATATAGTTTGTTGTGTCACCACAAGGCTATATACATTTGAAATGGGATCCTTATTCTCACTAGCAAATCTTTAATTAGATTTTGCCGAACTATATAAGTGAGGGTAATATAGTTTGAAGAAAATAGTGGGAGATACCAATTTAAAACAAGACCTAAATTATTTTGGTAATTAATAAAAGAATGTATGTTAAAATGTTGTTAAATAGAAATTCATTTACAGAATTTTATAATGTCTAAAATTACTATCACTGCGAAGCATATTAGATGCTAAATTAATCAGACCAAATTAAATGGATTGGTTAAGGGATTTGAGAATAGTTCTCATAGCTGAAAAGCTAACTTATGTCCTTTATACGCCTATCCCTGCAATGGTTGCAGACAATGCCTCTGAGGAAGACATTGCTACTTTTAGAAAGTGGCAAGATGATGCACAGTTGGCTCAATGCATCATGCTCGCATCCATGAGTAACGAGCTTCAACGTCAGCATAAACTATGGATGCTCCTACTATATTCCTGCACATCAAGTAGTTGATGGTGAGAAAAGTAGGACTGATAGATATCGGATATCTAAGGAGCTCTTCCGATCTAGAATGGCCAATGGCACTATAGTATGCATAAAAAGTTCTTAACATAATCAATTTGATTGATCAATTAGGACAATGGTTTTGTCATGGATGGAGAGTTGAGCCAAGATTTGATCTTGCACTCACTCCCGGACTCCTTTCACAATTGTTGTGAATTTTCATATGAACAAGCTAGATATCGGCCTCATTGATTTGCTTAACATGTTGAAAAAGGTTGAGAGTCACTTTCAACCAAGAAAGATCAAGTCTTCACCGGTAGGGGCCAAAGGATCTTCAAAAGAAGAACGATTCAAAGAAGGTAAATAGAAAGGCATAAACAAAGGATAATAAGAACAAGATCGATATGGATAGCAAAGGAGTTTGCTTCCACTACAATAAGCCCGGACCTTTGGAAAGAAAGCTGAGAAGTATCTTGCAGAGGCTAACCAAAGAAGCTTAGTGAAGTTTTCTACATAATACGCTTTTTGTTCATGATTGAAATAAATTTTTCTTTAAGTCAAGGTTCTACTTGGGTATTGGATACCGACTTTGGTTATCATAAATATAGATTTATGAAGGGACCAAGCAGAAGTAGAAAGCTAAACAAATATAAGTAATCCTATGTGCGGGCAATGTAGCAAAGGTTGCCATATTAGCCATAGAAACTTATAGTTTAGCAATGCCTACGGGCAAATCTATTAAGTCAATAAGTTGTTATTGTATTCCAATTCTTGTTAGAAACATTATTTCCTTTTATTGTTGGACAATAAAATTTTTGGTATTATAATTAAGAACAATTGTTGTTCTATTTATAATAATAATGTTTTGTATAGAACTGGAATATTACTTAATAAATTTTGTATACTTGACTTACATGAAAATAATTTTGCATATTGAATAAATTAGTATAAGAAAAGGAGATGATCATTCAAAGAGTTGAATGTATGTATTTGAAGAAATACAAGTGTGAATTATTTGAAAGGTTCAAAAATTCAGAAATAAAACAAATTGGCAAAGTATTAAGATTCTTTGATTAGATCAAGGAATAAATACTTGTGCAATAAGTTTCTAGATCATCTCAAATGGTTTTCTCATAATGGACACATCCTGATACGCAATAATTGATTAATGTATTTGAATGAAAAATCGTACCTTGTTGGACATGGTGCGGTCCAAAATGATTTCACCGACATTCCAGTATCCTTCTAGGATCATGTCCTAGAAATGGCTGCATATCTACGAAAAATAGTAACCTCAAAAATCCCCCCAAGACTCTATAAAAGTTATGGACGGGGAGGATTCCTAATCTTAAGTATGTTAAGATAAGGGGTTGTCAACTTATGTGAAAGCGGTTTCAATGGATAAGCTTGGGACAAGATTTGACAAATCTGATTTGTGGGACATCCTAAAGTAAGTTTAGGGTATATGTTCTATAATCCTACTTAGCAAAAAAGGTGTTTATTCTGAAAACACGCGCCTTCTAAGATAAAGGTGTTTATCATTGAAGGGCAAGTGGGAGGATTATAGATCTTGAAGAGTTCATGATCCACAAAACACTATAAGTCAAATAAGAGGAACACGTAGATGAACTATTATACCACAAACCGAATCATAAATGCGGAATAGTCTTGAAGATACCTAGGAGGTATGGATTCATCATGGATGATGATGATGATGAGGTACACGATCATAGAAGATGATGATCCGAGTTACATACTGATGAGATAAGAGTTCTAGTGTGTACAAAAGGGTCGATGGGAGCGTCGTGAAATTTCTAGTATTATATGTTGATATACTACGGATGAGGAATTACATACCAATGCTACAATCAAGAAAGATAAAGTTGTCTAAACATTCCTCCATGAATGGTTTTGGGAAGAGTATCTTAATTGGGGATATAAATCTATATAGATAGATTTAAGAGGATGCTCGACTTAACCCAAGGCGTATATTCATTTGATGCTAAAGTCGTTTAGCATGGCAAACTCAAGAGATGTCTCATGTCGATGAGCTATGGAGTGTATCTCTTAATAATCCCCACAGACTCTCACGAAAAGAGAGGTCGCATGAGTGACAATCATGTATGCAATGAAATGTACGAGACACGATCTTCGATCGGTACCATATTCGGAGAAGTTCACTATGAGTTAGTGAAAAACATCTTAAAGTTCTTAACCCAGGCACTAAGGATGTGATCATATTCATGGTAGGTCTAAATTAAAACTAGAGGGCTTAACATGGACTCGAAGTTTTTCAGACATGCACCAAGACGACAGAAAAATCCACTTTAAGGTAAAGGGTTACCTTGAGCAATTGGTGCGATGAATGGAAAGGTTCCAAACAAAGAAAGAGTTCTTTGGTTTAGTGATAAAGACAAAGTATATAGGCGTAAATGAAGTCGCAAGTTGATTGTTTGGATGATAAGTTCATTACGTAACTAGGAATAGTTCTAAGTCTCATCTTGGATCTAAACATGTGTTGTGGAACTTTCATTTGATTATTAGAATCATTGAAAGATGGGAAATCACTATAGAGATAGTGGACTCTCAAGAACAACATTACATATCCATTAACTAAAGCTTATCCAACTGCAGGATAATCGTCACTTAGAGAAGAAGAGTATGAGTTACCATGACGATTGGCTTTAGTGCAAGTGGGAGATTGAAAGTAGTATGCACACAAGCCAATCATGTTTGATGATAAAGCATATACTTTGTAACAATCTTATTCATTTATTAATAAAAGTATTAATTTATTAAAGGCTTTTAATTATCTACATGATCTTTGTTTTATAATATGTGATAAACCCATAGTTTTAAGCAATGCTTTTAGAATAATGATGATGATCATTCTAATGAGATCTAAATTCTTTGAAAGCTTAAAACTAAAATAGTTCCCAATCGTTGGATTACTAAATTGGGGATTAGTGAATCCGGATAGATTGGTACATACGTTGCTTGCTCATTGGATGAGGATGATTGATCTCATGATCATTTGTGTGGAGACACTAAAGCAAGTATGTAGGTGCTTATTAGAGAATAAGTTCATTGAACATTGGCTCGCTAAGGAATACCTAATGGAGTTTTATTTGCTGTCAATAGGAATTCCTGTAGTGATAGTAGTACAAGTGATCCTTGGACTTGAGATCATCATAGTATCTTGTGTATGATGAGTTATACTTTGACTTATTCCTTAAGACCCTTAGGGTATATCAAAGGGTATGCTTGGGTATAATAAGTTGTACATGGAGATAATGTATAATCAATAAAGAATCTACCACTTCTAATAAAAGAAGAGAAATGTCCTATGTGATTTAATAAATGACAACCCAAAGTAGTCCTTGGGTTAAGTGAGAATGAAATTAGAAAGGAGTTTCTAATTTGCATTATTTGAGTTGTGCATTTAAGACTAAAATACATATAATTAAATAAAATAAGACTTGATGGTAATTCCATGTCTTATATTTAATTAGGAGATTGTATGGTGGAAGGATTGAATTATGCGGTAACTATTTACTCAAAGGTTCTTTTATGATTAATGTTGAAATCTATATTATCCTGGAAAGTCGTTGATCGCTAGGAGGCTTATCCCTATTGTAGAATAAATATTATTTATTTAAATAAATTAATTGTTTAATTTATTTATTTAAATAAGATTAGAATTGTTCTAATTGATTTATTCACAACGGTTTAATATGGAGAACCTAAAGGGTCACACCATAAAAGGAAGAATAATTATTTAAGAAGTTAATGGCATAATCGTAATAATATGTTATGTATATTTAATTTAATCTATGGTGATAGAATAAATTAAATAGCTTAATATTTATTATTTAATATTTTAGAAATATTAAATATAAATTAATAAGAGGAGTCTTATTAATATTATTACAATTATTATTATTTTAATTTCTAAAAGAGTTTAGGAATTAATTTAATATAAGTACTCTCATTTATTCCTAATAGGATTAGGAGGGAAAATTAGTTAAAGGAGTTTAATTAATTATCCCTAATAAGATTAGGGAGCTTAATTAATTAAAAGAATTTAATTAATTAAATAAAACCCAATTCCTTAATTGTTAAGGTGGGTTGCCCACATCTATAAATAAGAGGAGTCTTATTATGGGTGTATGGGTTGTTGACTTTTACAACGTAATAATTCCAACTGTTGGGAGAGTACACCTTTTTCTATAGAGATAGAAAAACTAGGGTTTAGCCAACCACCCTTCTTCTTGAATTTTCTTCTTCCTTGGTGGATCACCTCTAGAGGCCAAACATATGGGTGGCTAACGTTGATCAAAGGAAGGAACAAAACCCCGGTGGATTCAAGTTGAACGCGAAAGGATTTGGAGGTGAACTTGTACCTGAGGAAGCTCGATCTTCAAGGGTATGATTTTATTCTTTATCTTTTCGTTTAATTAATAATTATGCATAAAGGGTGATCCGGGTTTATGGTTTGTAAATAATTTTTAAAACTCTGATTTTTACTCGCTTCCGCATTAATTTTGCAATTTGATTGCTTTCATGAATATTACAAACCTAACACTTGGACCACAATTCCTCTAATCTTGAATTATCTATTTCAGTTTCAGAATCCATGTTATAAGGACCATTGGTTGAGGTATTGATGAGTTGTTCCATCTGATTATTACAAAATTGGCTAGATATTTCCTCACTCCTCATCCTCTCTTCTTGGTCTGCTATAATCTTAGACATGAATTCCTCCAAACTTGATCTTGTTGATTATAGCTCCATGAAGAATCTGGGTGATACCCCCAATCCTGATGATAGTTGGGATATGCATATTAGTTGAGGTAGCCACCACCATACTATACCTTCCCAAAACTGACGATGCATTGATGACTCTGATGATTGTGAGCACAATAATCACAAGTAACTGTTATCCTTAGAATACGTTGGGCTACAAGAATATCCAACCTCTTCAAAAGTGTTTCAATTTGTACTAACAATGCAAAAAGTGCATTGAGTCCATCAAACCCTATTTCGCTTGGTTGAGTCATTCTCGTATGTGGCCATTGATAAGCAAAGTCATCCATGGTACCTGAAAAGAAAGAAATATAGGAATAGAATTAAAATAAAAATAAAATGTTTAAATTAAGACTAATTTGATTGAAGTTAATGATGGCAAAAATTATTAAACTAATTCCCCAACAACGGCGCTAAAAAACTTGTTGGTCATTTTCCCGATCAATATATGCATACAAGTAAACACGTTCAACAAGTAATAAAGTGTAAGTAGAGTATCGTTCCCACAAAGAATTATTTAACAAGAATCACCAAGCACTAACCTGTAACTATCATAATTTTATTTAAACGATTTATTTTAATATTTTGAATTAAAATAAGTAATTAAACTAATACTAATTACCCCTAGAATGAAACTAGATAATGAAGACTTAAGATTAAAATTTCACCTATTGGTTTATTTAAATCAACAAACTTCCTGTTAAGCTCAATTAATTATACCGGATTGCTAATTAAGAATATGAAAGTAAAATATGACCATCTCTTGATGTACCATACCCATATCACACTAAATCTACAGATGATAGAATGAATGTGAACACCCTAATTAACTAATTCACTATATCTCTATATGAATTACAATTAAAGAAGGTTTAAGCACAAATTTTTATCGGATTACATGTGGTGCGTCGGTATATCTCTATCATAGGCACGAATCATAAATTCCAACGCCATGTCAAAGTCAGAAAAACATGCTACTATGATCAGATCTAAACCCATAATCCATCTCTCAATTTTATAAGGATTATCACAGTAATTGTTAGCTAGGTAATTAAGCAATTAATCACAAACCATAATAGACAATCCAAGAATAACTAATAAGACTAACAAGGAAGCATATCAAAATAAACTACTCAATAAGATTCATTGCAATCTCAATATAGATTTTAATTCATGATTGAAGTGAAGTCCATAATCCACAATTGATTATACATTGAGAAATAAAGATAGAAGTAAAGAGAAGTTAGGGATTTAGGAATGAAAATCTGATCTCTCTTGCTCCAATCTTGAACCTCCAATGATCTTCTGTAACGAACGAGAATTTTGGGTTTAATTTAAAATATTTATTGAATTGAATAAATATTTGAGGTAGTTTATTTATTAAGTTAAATAAATATTTGATGAAATTATTGTTTAATAATTTAGTTAAGTGTGTATATTAATTAAATTAATGTATGGTAATTTTATGGATTGAAGATTTAATTTAATAAAATAATTAAATTGAATTAATTGTTTAATAATTATAATATTGTGCAATGATGTTATTTTAATTTAATTGATTAATGGAATTAAATGAATGATTAATTTAGAAGGTTAATATTTATTAAATAAATATTAAGAATTATGTTGGTTAAATAAATATGGTGTGAGTAATTAAGATTTTAGTTAAGTTAAATATAAGGGTGATAATTATATACTATATATAAGAGGATATTAAAATAAATTAGAAAACCTAATCTAAAGGCTAGCCAAACAAGGCCTTAAGACCTTTGGTATTTTTATCAGTTAAAAACCTTTTGTTCTATAACTGATATATGTTAAGTCTGCGTATTATGTATATGGTCAGGTTGGTTTACGTGTTCTTATAAAATAGAGTTGAGAAGATAGGAGAGTTAGAGAGCTTTGAGGTGTATTGAGAGTATTATCTGTAAATTGATAAGGATTAGAGGAGGAAGAATGTGTTGTCAAGCTATTCATCTTGCTAAGTTTTAACAGGGAATTCAAGGTATAATTTAATTTATATTCTCAGTTGTATGTTCTTGAGTTTTCTTTTAAATAGAGTCTTAATGTATGATTTGTGAGGAATTGGATTTGTGAGGAATTGGATTCTATGTATTGGTTAGTATATATATAACCTATTGGTTATCATTTAGAAATAATTTTTAGAGGATAAATTCATGAAGTTGTGTTCTTAGAGTTTTCTTTTGAAACTTGGATTTTATGGGATGATTTGATAAAAATAGATGTTATATATATGTTGGCAGATGATTATAATCTGTATATGTTGTCTAGAAATGATTTTCAGAAATCAAAATCCATAGAAACATGTTTAGGATGAGGAACTTGGTTATGTGATAATATATGTATTTTGACTTACTTTGAGACCAAAATTAGTGGTTGAATCGTGTGTTAGTTTGTAAATTGGCAATAGTTTGTGTTAATACATTCAAAAATGAAAATAACGCAAGTTGAATGAATCAATTTGGTTAAGAAACAAATTCGTAGTGAATGAATTCACTAAACATGTTAAAATATGAAAATTTAGTATAAACATGAGTTTTGGGTTAGTTAATGTTTTTGTAAATTGTTGATTCTTTGGTATGTTGAATTTATATAAATTATGAATCCATATAATCAAAAACGGACTAATTTGGATGTGTATAGCTTGAGTTATGAAGATTAGTAGAAGAAAAAGGGTCAAAAATTACAAGAATAGTAAACTGCTAATTCTGGTTCTGCTAATAGGCGCAGCTGCGCTGTGCCCTAAGTCTATTGGGGCGCAGCTACTCTCTAGGGCATAGCTTCACTATACCCAAGGCTTATTTTGGCACAGCTACGCCATGGAGTGTCAGGTGTGACTATTTTGACCTCTTTTGGTAAAATGGCCATAACCTTTTCATACGAACTTCGATTGAGACGATTTAGAATGATTCAAAAACATAACGAGTAGAACTACAACTTTTATGCTTTAAGTTTTTCTATTTGAGGTAGAGAACAGGGGTCAAAATAGCCATCTTTGGGACTGATGTGAATGCGGAGGCAATCGAAGAGCATCTAGCATGCACGTGTGTAAGTGAAATGCTTCTGACGATAAATTTTTTTTTTCTAAGTTATAAAACATGAATATTATGAAGTATAATGATGCTTAACATTAATAAATGATGTATTAAATAAGTTGTAGAAGCATACTAAGTATACACAAGAGAGACAAATCGGGCGTGTGACGAATGAACGTCGAAACGCCGTGACAAGCGTTAATGAACGTAAAAAGTTAAATGAACATTATAAGATATGAAATGAGGTTAATATAAAACTAATAAGGAGTCCTCAAAAGACTTAAACACTTGAATTAATTTTGAGTATGACGAAGAAGAAATATAGTATTGATTAATAAGTTATATTAGATTGAAACTCAACATTGTAAGAGTTGAGAATATGTTTTTGATGCTAAAAGTCTTATGTTATATTTTAGTGAGTTTTCAGATTCGTGTTATGTGGTTGATTAATGTGGTTAAACCTTAAGCTAAAGGTTATAACTTAACTAAGATGAGAATTGAATCTATGAGGATAATGTGTATGTAGCTAATTAATGTGATAATCCTAATGGTATGTGTAGGATATTGGAGTACGTGAGTTGTAATTGTATAGCTTATACAAGAGGCAAGTTTCCTAACCTTTGTTACTTTATTATCTAGTAATGTATACTTTTCGCTGTCATGTTATACTTGTGATGCCCCTAAATTCGGGTATCTTCCAACCTGACATATGGTGCTACACAGTGCTACAGTTCACACATACATTCAATTGAAATTCCTCAAAAGAACGAATATGTCTTAAATATATTCCAAACAATATTACCATTCCCCAAGTTCTTAATAACCATTACATTTGTTCTTGTCATAATATCAACATTCAACCTATACTATTACAAAAGTAATCTATAGGTTCGCCTTAGCCTTCCCTTTATCTTTTAGGATCCTTGATTCAGTTTTGGTCTTTAGTTGCATTCATATGGTTCAAGCAAGAGTGAGCATAACTAGCTCAGCAAGTATGACAATTCCATTTAAACAATATGCTTGAAACATACAAATCGTATATCTTCAATAATTGAATAATAGTTCTGAAGTACTATCGATAATTCAAAATAGCACTTCTCTTTTCGTAAAACGTTTTACAATGAACAATATTCAAGAAACATCAATTAGGTCCAAGACCTTGAGCATTTCATACTATCTTTGAAAAGGACAACCAGGACACTAAGTCCATAAGTTTGACATTACTTACGAGCACGTCTAGGTGATCAGCCTATAGTACTCTATGTTGTACAACACTACTTTCTTTAAACGTATGTACGTTTAAGTTGTGGCAACCTCACGTGCCTGTCGTTTGACGATAAAACATTTGTTTAGCATACTCAGTCTTCATTTGAAAGCCATACCAACATAGTTTGGAAAAACTTGACAATAGTTCAATAGATTATAAGAAATCCAAAGAAATATCTTAAGTCTAGTAGAAGGAATTGGCTTCAACTTCATCATACATCAATTCATGCGTAAGAGACATGAATCACAAAGCTTGTCTAGATTGAATATAGCCAAGGGTTAGAACACTTGCCTTTAGCATCTGCTATAGTATAATTACTTTCCCTTTGAGTCTTTAAGAATTCTACAACACATGATGAAATTTATCTAGGCACACTTATAAGGGGGGGGGGGGGTTGAATAAGTGTGGAAGCAATCTATGACCAATTTTTAAACTTTAAACTATACTATTAATTTTAGGTTATTATAATAATTGAAATCAACTTACTGAATTAATATAGCCTATTTAGAAAATAACCTCCTGAATTTATATCTTAAATAAAATACTTGATGTTAAAGAATTATCTTAATATGATGCGAGTATTCAAATTTTAATTATTAAGATAATTAAATAGCTTATGTGATTTCAAAGTAAAGCAAATAATAAAATTAACACCAAGATTTTTTACGTGGTTCAGCTATTACCCTCTATAATAATAGCCTAGTCCACGTCCAATACTAACTAGTATTGGAGACTCACTTTATTTATGTCTTTATAAACAATCACAGATTACAAAACAGATTCTTACAAAAAATTAATTAACAATTAATTTCCCTTGAGCTCTCTTGCTCCTTGTGCACCTATGCACGCTTCAAGCACCTTTGTTTCCTTGTACCTGTTTGTAATCCTTTCTCTAATCCACTTGGATTAACACCTTTAGACTACACTTAGTCTAACACAAAAATTCAATACAAATATAGAGGTCTATGATCAATGCAAGAATAATCAATTTAACAATTAAAGGCTCAACTATATGCAATGATCAATTAGCACAAAATAAATATGCAATTAATTCTCACCAAATTTCAGCTAATAAATATCAAAAGATTAAAAACTTAGCTGATCAAACGTTGCACCTGTTAACAATATATTGCTCAATAATATCAATGTAGGGCAAAAATTACTTTTTGAGATGTGTCACAAAACACTGATCACAGTACTTCTTTTATAGCTAAAAAATATTCCAATTGTATGCAAAGAACCGTTGTAAATTTATTTATGTTGCCAACAGAATTTAAGATAAGTGATGTTCCAAAATTATTTCCGTTAAAAGCTTTTTACTCGGATAGGAAATAATCAATTTGAAACAGATATGAAAATAGCTCTTATATAACAGATATATGTTTACTGATGTACTGTCACAACAAGTAATACTCTATGTAAGACCCCAACTTTTATGAATAAAGAATAATTTCTCTCGAATTATATTTTTGAATATTATGGTGTGGATATAATATAATGTTATAGTTCTGGGTAATAATATTTACAAATTTTGCAAAGTAAGCAAGTGGTTATATAATATTCGATTGGTCGGGGAATATTCGTTTTAACAGAAATATTAAATGCGATGGCACAATCATTGGTGGACCCCTATTAACGGAAGTATTGTCGTAGTAAGAAAACGCATGTAATTATCTTTTATAAAAATAACGACGGAAGTGTTACCGTTAAAACTGTTGAACTATCCGGTAGTAAAAGTACAGTAATACTCGTGGTTGCATAGTAGTACTCGGTATTGGTTATTGATGCTTACGTGAGAAGTCACTCAGTTATACTCAATTATTGCTACAGTAATTGATGCATCATATCTCTCATATTATTGATTCAGTTATTGTCACAGTATCATCTGCATTACATGATATATTATTAAATCAATAATTAACAATACAAAGTTATTCATATTATTAAATTGCAATATATACAATGTCTAGAAGTTTTGTCAAGGAGAGGTTTGGTCACCTAATTGCGCGCCAATAGGGAGAAATCCTTATTGGAAAGCCCCCTTTTTCCTGGGAACGACCTGGTTGTTAAATATTATGAGTTGTAATATTAATGATGAATAAGCCGTGTTGATTAAAGATGAAATTGATAGTTCGATTGTGTGGGAATTATTAGTGTTAGTAGAAATCGATATTTATTTCGATAATAATTGATGTCTGGAGGTTATATTGTTCACTCGGGTATTTGGGACACTTTTTGTGTCGGAATACTATTCACGAGTTACTATTCATGACTTACTATTCACGAGTTACTATTCACGAGTTACTATTCTGAACAAAATATTTATTTTCGGTCCAAATCATTTTTGGGTACAATATTATTCCATGAGGAGATGTGCTAAATTTATAGACCGTTGGTTGAAGTTATGAATCAATATGGACCGCTGGTGGAAAGTTATAATAGTGAACCAATATGGACCGCTGGTGAAAAGTTATAATAGTGAATCAATATGGACCGCTGGTGGAAAGTTATAATAGTGAATCAATATGGTTCTATGGTTTAAAGTTTTAATAGTAAATCAATATGGACCGTCCATTTAAAAGTAAATCAATCTGGACCGTTCATGAATTAGTTACTATTCAGTCCATTCTCTTATAAATAGAAGCTCATTCCTTCATTATTTCTTATGAATTCACTGAAACTCTTGAGAGAGAAATTATAGTGAGAAAGAAGAAGAGAAGTCAGCTACCTTTCTATTCCAATATCCAGTTTCTTCTAAGGTAAGGGGTATTATTTCTTTCTTATTCATGAAGAGAACTTCTGTTATTCCATTCATTATTATTCTGTTGGAATAACCTGTTAATACATGGTGAAATTCTTCTATTATTCCATTCTTTATTATTATGTTGGAATAACCTGTTTATACGAAGTACCACATACATGGTGAAATTCTTCTATTATTTCGTTCATTATTATTCTGTCGAAATATCCTTTCTATGCGTTTACGCCGGACCTGGTTCCATTATTTATTATTCTGTTGGAATAACCTGTCTGTACGGTCTATCGCATGCATGGTTATTTCTGCGTTGTTATTCCATTCTTTATTATTCTGTCGGAATATCATGTCTGTGTGTTTACGCCGGACTTGGTTCCATTATTTATTATTCTGTCAGAATATCCTGTCTGTGTGTTTACGCCAGACCTGGTTCCATTATTTATTATTCTATTGGAATATCATATCTGTGCATTTACGCCGGACCTGGTTCCATTATTTATTCTTCCGTCGGAATATCCTGTTTATGCGTTTACGTCGGACCTAGTTCCATTATTTAATATTCTTTTGGGAATAACCTGTCTGTGCAGTCTATCGCACACATGGTGAATCCTTCTGTTATTCCATTCTTTATTATTCTTTTAGAATAACTTGTCTATGTATATTACCACATGCATGGTGAATGATCCTTTGTATTCATTCCTTATTAAATTGTGGAAATGATCTGTATACGTGGATTACCGCATGGCGGGTGAAAATCCATTTGCAGTTTCATATATTCTATTATACTTAGTCAGTTAAAGTTTTGGCTTCTGTACTCCATGAAATTAGTGTAATATCCTTGTTATTTGCGCTTCATCCAGTATCTTTTCATGGAAATATTCTTCTCAGCATTCTTGAATTTTACTCTACAAAGAAGTATCATGTTGACAATTTGGACGTTATTAATTTCTGGATAAATTAATTCTTGAACTTGTTTTATTGAATTATTATGTCATTGTCATCATCCTCATACTTATATTATAATGAAAGTCATCTTTGGCTTACGTGCATAGATGGACTTAGTATGATTATGACCAGGGATCATTCGGTATAATCATGACCTGTAATGTTATAGATGATATGGTAAAAGTCCTCAGTGGCCTGTAATGCATTGATGGACAGTTTTTGGTATGATTATGACCAGGGATTGTTTGGGATAGTCATGACCATTGATGATTTAATGAATATCCTTGGCCCGTAGTACAGGGATGATTAGATGATGTGTTTTATTTATTAAGCTGAGTCTCAACGATAAAAATTGATAAAAACATATACCGTAGAAGATAGTAGATTTTATTCTCTACTTGACTCTTCTAATGGATTGCTTATTCCGCTGCAGTTAAACTTAATGTCTATTGTATTTTATCAGTTTAACATTGTTTAAGACTATTGATAATTTATTCTGCATTATCATAGTCATAATAATTCTTACTGGGCTAGTTGAGCTCACCCTTTCTTTCACTGTTCTCTTCAGGAAATAAGAATATAGCTGGGACGAGTCGGGAAAAGGAGTGACAGTCAAGATGATAGCATTAGTAGTCCTCACTATTCTGTTAAATAGTGTGACAATAAATGTATTGAGGACTCCTTTGAGTGTGGATATTGTCTAGATGACAATATTCCTATTAAAACTCTCAGTTTATGTATTGTCGTATATTACACGACGGTTGTATAATTAAGTTTGTAATTGTATTATGTACCATGTATTTCGTGACTCAAGATGGGTGATGTATACCTATTTTTGGGGGAGTCACAGTTGGTATCAAAGCTTAGGGATATGATCCCTGGCTGAGATGTGAGTGAAGAACTAGGAGGGGAGAGACGGGGGAATTCCTTCGATAGTATGACCTACCTAAGTTTATTTGGTATTTAATTGGTCGGTCAGAGTATATGGATAATATGTGATATGTTAATTAACCCTTGTTTTGTTGCAGTATTTGAAAATGGCATCCAAAAATGTTGAAATAAGCAATGAAGCACGTGAGACCGTTGAGTCACCAACGATCAATGTCCAGGGTAATGTGCATTAGGAAGACAATAATCCTCATGAAAACAATAACACCGATGAAATGGTAAACGATGGGATGGTCAGTGGCTTTATGAAATTCATGCAACATCAGGCGAAGGCGGCTCCTGTCCAAAATGCAGGTGGAAACACTGACAACTCACGGTCGGTCACCGCTAAGCAGTTCAAGGAGCTGGGACCACCGAAGTTTTTTGGAGAGCCAAAACCACTTAAGGCAGAGACGTTGATAAAGAAGATCAACAAGATATTTGATGTCTTGGGATGCTCCGAGGAGCAAAAGGTTCCCTTTGCCACCTTCATGTATTGCGTGCAGAGCAGATTCTTGGTGGGAATCAGAAAGCGACTCAACTCGCCAGACCAAGATGTCTTGGGAGAAGTTCCAAGAGCTGTTCAATGATAAGTACTTTCCTAAAAGTATTCGTCACATGAAGGAGGTAGAGTTCATCAAGCTTGAGCAAAACAATATGACCGTGGTGTAGTACGAAGCTAAGTTTGCCGAGTTGTCTCAGTTTTTGTCCCACTTGGTTGATAATGAGGAGAGAATGACGCGGATGTTTCTAAGAGGTTTGAAACCCGAGATACATCAATACCTTATCTCTTATAAACTGTGTTTGTATTCAGATGTTGTGAATAGAGCTCAATTATTGGAGCGCGATAATGATTCAACCCAACCAAGAGAGAGCAGCCGATAAGTCGATAATACCAGTGGTAGCAGTCATCGAAGCGGTGACAACAAATGTAGAGGGAATCAACATGCCAAAAATGATAACCACTTTAGTGGTAATCATGGCCAAGACAATAGGAGTGGAAAGTTCAAGTAGAGAAGTTTCAGCAAAGATGGAAAGACGTCAGCACCAGCACCCGTTGTTAAGGAAGGAGAACGACCGCCGATCGTATGTTACAAATGTGGAGGGGAAGGACACATAAGTCCAAACAGCACGATGAAGTCCAAAGCATGTTATAATTGTGGAAAAGAAGGCCACCTAGACTGATTTTGTCATGCACCAAAGTCAAGTCCAGCTGGGATGGAGGTATCAAAAGGTGTCCCAGACAAGAAAAAATCGGTAGTTCAAGGGAGAGCGTTTGTCGTAACCTCTTAAAAAGCGAGGAATCTAAACGAGGTGATCACGGGTAAGCTAATCATAAATGCTAGTGAAGTTTATACTTTATTTGATACCGGTTCTACCCATTCCTTTTTTTCTCCTACTTGCGCTCAACGTTTAAATTTGACTCCGGAGAAATTAAACTTTGACTTATCTATTGAAACTCCGTTGGGAGAAACCTTCATTACATCCACAGTTTATAAGTCTTGTTTAATTTATATCGGTAACCGCATGTTACCTGTCGATCTTATTTCTTTGAAAATACTTGCATTTGATATGATTTTAAGGATTGATTGGTTAACTACTCATCTTGCTAAAATCGATTGTTTTCGTAAGGTTGTTAACTTTCATATTCCTAACCAACCTATTATGCGAATTCAAACAACCAAACCATTAAAATCCATCACTGTCATCTCAAGCCATAAAGCTATTCGTTTATTAAAAAACGGATGTCAAGCTTTCTTAGCTCATGTCACGGATCTAAAAAAAATACGTCAGTTTTGAATGATATTTCTATTGTTAATGAATTTCCTGACGTATTCCCTGAAGAACTTCCTGGCCTACCCCCATAGCGTGAAATTGAATTTTGTATCGATCTTAAAACCGGTACAAAATCCATTTCTAAAGCCCCATATCGAATGGCTCCTATTTAACTTCAGGAGTTAAAAACCCAACTACAAGAATTATTAGATATAGGTTTCATTCGTCCTAGTACGTCTCCTTGGGGTGCTCTTGTTCTATTCGTGAAGAAGAAAGATGGAAGTATGAGACTTTGTATTGATTATCGGGAGTTAAATCATGTCAACATCAAAAATAGGTACCCGTTACCTTGTATTGATGATCTGTTTGACTAGTTGCAAGGCGATAAATTCTTTTCAAAGATCGATCTTCGTTCTGGATATCATCAGTTAAAGATTAAAACTGATGACATTCCAAAGACGGCTTTCAAAACTCGTTATGGGCATTATAAATTCCTAGTCATGTCTTTTGGATTGACTAATGCTCCTGCTGCCTTCATGGACATGATGAACCAAGTATTCAAGGAATATTGGGATCACTTTGTGGTCGTCATTATTGATGACATCCTCATATACTCCAAAACCCGTGAAGACTATGGGCAACACTTGAGGCTGATACTTCAAAAGCTTCGTGAAAATAAGCTATATGCCAAATTGAAGAAATGTGAGTTCTGGCTTGAGGAAGTTGCATTCCTTGGGCACGTGATATCAAATCCTGGAATATCTGTTGACCCGGCAAAGATTGAAGCAATTTAAAGCTGAGAGCAACCTAAGTTAGTGACCGAAGTACGTAGCTTTCTCGGCTTAGCTGGTTATTATCGCAGATTCGTAGAAGGGTTTTCTCGAATCGCTACTCCATTAACTCAGTTGACTCAAAAAGATATAAAATTCAGTTGGAGCGAGGAATGTGAGAAGAGTTTTCAAGAACTCAAGAGTAGACTCATTTCAAGACTGCTCGACAATACCATCCGCACGAGAGGGATTTGTCATTCTGATGATGCTTGTGCAAAGGGTTAGAATGTGTTCTCATGCAACATGGGAAAGTCGTAGCCTATGCCTCACGACAACTCAAAGAATATCAAATTTGGTCGTTGTCGGTTTTGCGCTTAAGATTTGGAGGCATTACCTATATGGAGAGAAGGTGGAGATCTATACGGATCATAAAAGCCTCAAATATTTAATCAATCAAAAGGAACTCAACATGCGACAACGACGTTGGCTTGAGTTGTTGAAAGATTATGATCATACCATCCAATACCATCCTGGAAAAGCGAACGTAGTAGCTGATGCATTAAGTAGAAGATCATATGCAGGAACGAGTGCATTATTATCAACGCAAGGGCCCATTGTGTATGACTCACAAAGGATGGAGATAGAGTTAAAGACTCCAGGGACCCATATGATGATGGCGAATATACGAGTAGAACTGACTTTAATCGATAAAGTTAAAGCTGCTCAAGCTACAGACCTGGAGCTGATGCATATGAATAAGAAAGTGGAAGAAAGTGCTATTCCAGAAGCAAGAATCGATGAAGAAGGAATACTTCGAGTCGACTCCAGACTTTGTGTTCCTAGCGATTCTGACCAGAAGTATAAAATCATGATGGAGGCGCACAACACACCATTTGCAATCCATCCTGGGAGTACCAAAATGTATCATGATCTTCGACATACATTTTGCTGGAGCAATATGAAGAGAGAGATAGCAGAGTTTATCTCAAGGTATCTAACTTGTCAACGAGTCAAGGTGGAACATCAAGTGCCAAAAGGTCCATTGCAACCACTTGAAATTCCAGAATGGAAGTGGGAGCACATTATCATGGATTTCGTTACTGGTCTTCCCAAGGTTTCTCAAGGCATAGATGCGATTTGGGTCATTGTTAATAGATTAACCAAGTCTGCTCATTTCTTACCGATACGAGAAACTTATACACTTGGACGTCTTGCTAGTATGTACATAAACGAGATTGTAAGATTGCATGGTATGCCAGTATCCATAGTTTCTGATCGAGACCCAAGATTCACTTCAAGATTTTGGGTTAGTTTACAAAAAGCTATGGGCATGAATTTACGATTTAGTTCGGCATATCATCCTCAAACGGATAGACAATCGAAAGGACTATTCAAACTCTTGAAGATTTATTAAGACTCCGTGTCCTTGACTTCAAGGGAAGTTGGGACAAGTTCTTACCATTGGTGGAGTTTTCCTATAATAACAGTTATCAAACAAGTATTGGCATGGCTCCATTCGAGGCGTTGTATGGAAGAAAGTGTCGTTCTCCAGTATGCTTGGATGAGGTGGGTGATGCAACGTTGTTGGGACCGGAGTTGGTACGTATGACAACAGAAAAGATTCAAATGATCCGACAACGTATAAAAACCTCATTAGATCGACAAAAGAGTTATGCTGCTCTTCATCGAAAGGACGCGGAATTCGATATTGGAGATCATGTGTTGTTACGTGTTTCTCTATGGAAAGGAGTTACAAGATTTGGAAAGAGGGGAAAGCTCAATCCTCGATTCATTGGCACATTTATAATCCTCGAATGAGTAGGAACTGTGGCCTATAGACTCACCTTACCGCCAAGTATGTCTCATGTTCATAATGTTTTTCACATATTTATGTTACGTAAATATGTGAAAGACCCGAACAACAT
Organism: Panax quinquefolius; assembly: GCA_020205615.1. Lineage (NCBI taxonomy): Eukaryota > Viridiplantae > Streptophyta > Magnoliopsida > Apiales > Araliaceae > Panax > Panax quinquefolius. The sequence goes on from CM035159.1 coordinate 45,556,767, forward strand.
TATTGAATTAGAACCGGATGAGATAGAGTAAGATTTAACGTATGAAGAGTTACCTGTTAAAATCTTGGATAAGAAGGATCATATTCTATGCTCCAAGGTTATACCTCAAGTCAAAGTTTTGTGGAGAAACCACGATGTGGAAGAAATGACTTGGGAGTTAGAATCTGAGATGAAGTCAAGATATCCTCACCTCTTCGATATATCAGGTATGCACCTTAATTTCGAGGATGAAATTTCATAAGGGGAGGTTGTAAGACCCCAAATTTTATGAATAAAGATTAATTTCTCTCGAATTATATTTTTGAATATTATGGTGTGGATATAATATAATGTTATAGTTCTGGGTAATATTTACAAATTTTGCAAAGTAAGCAAGTGGTTATATAATATTCGATTGGTCGGGGAATATTCGTACGACGACACAATCATCGGTGGACCCCACAAGGAAGTATTATCGTAGTAAGAAAATGACAGAATTATCTTTTTATAAAAATAACGGCGGAAGTGCTACGGTTAAAACTGTTGAACTACCCGGTAGTAAAAGTATAATAATACGCGTGGTTGCATAGTAGCACTTAGTATTGGTTATTGATGATTACGTGAGAAGTCACTCAGTTATACTCAATTATTGCTACAGTAATTGCTGCATCATATCTCTCATATTATTGATTCAAATTTATTGTTACAAGATTATCATCGCATTATATGATATATTATTAAATCAACAATTGAGACAACAAAGTTATTCATATTATTAAATTACAATATTTACAATGTCTAGAAGTTCTGCCAAGGAGATGTTTGGTCACCTAATTGCGGCATGATAGGAGAAATCCTTATCGAAAGCCCCCATTTTCACAGGAGCGACACGGTTGTTAAATATTGTGAGTTGTAATATTAATGATGAATAAGTCGTGTGGATTAAAGATGAAATTGATAGTTCCATTGTGTGGGAATTATTAGTGTTAGTAGAAATCGATATTTATTTTGATAATAATTGATGTCTGGAGGTTATATTGTTCACTCGGGTATTTGGGACACTTTTTGTGTTGGAATACTATTCACGAGTTACTATTCATGAGTTATTATTCACGAGATACTATTCACGAGTACTATTCACGGGGTACTATTCACCCGAACAAAATATTTATTTTCGGTCCAAATCATTTTTGGGTACAATATTATTCCATGAGGAGATGTGCTAATTGTAAGACCCCGAAATTTTTTTAAATAAAAAGGAATTTCCTTTATTTATTATTTTGAAATAGTAAGGGTTGATTTGATTAATGTGGATAGTTAAGGGTTAAATACGTAAATATTTCAAAATAAGCAAGTGGTTATAAAATATTCATTTTGTGGGGAATATTCGTTTGGTCGTGGAATATTTAAATCTTTGTAGGGAATATTAAATGCTGACAGTATGACCATGTGTGGGCCCCATAGCGAAAAGCGATTGGATGAAGAAAAGCGACAAATTTAAGTTGGTTAAAAATAACTTGGCGTAGTTATTCACAGATTAAGTAAGATGTTGGAATACCCGTTGGTTAAAATACTGATGTCTGGCATTGCACAAAGAAGACAATTGTATTGCACAAAGATTGTTAAATTATTGATCACTTACGTAAGAAGGCACTACTCAATAATTTTCACATGAGTTCTTTGTTCAATATTTTATTTTATTGATTCAATAATTGTTTGCGTTGATATTTTATATTATTGTTGTTCAATAATTGTCATCAAGACATTATCTCCATTATCGGATCAATAATTCATATTATTTGAATAATATTATTAGATAGCATTATTGGCAATGTCTAGAAAGTTACATCAAGGAGAGGTTTGGTCACCTAATTGCGCCCGAAGAAGGAGAAATCCTTATCGAAAGCCCCCTTTCCGGGAACGACTGGTTGTCATAAATGTGATTACGTAATATTATTTGTGAATAATTAATTATTGATTCATATGATAATGAAATATTTATTTTATGTGGATATAAATGATGGATTTATTTATGTGGTTATAAATGAAGAAATTATTGTTGAGGTGTTTTATCGATTATTTTATCGATGGAGGTATTAAAAATTAAATCGAGGGGTTTGAGATATATTGCGGGGTTATAATTTTTAATCCCCAGTTGGATTTGTGGTAATTTTTGGGTATGTTATACATACATAAGTTGAGTATATGTCCACAAATTTTGAACCAGATTAAAAATTCACGAATGATTTGTTATGAATTTTAAGAGGTGTCTGATTCGGAAATTAGGTTTATAATTGATTTTGGTGGAAAATTCTAGAATTGAGTGGGCCCCACTTGTGGTTGGTGAAAAAAATGTGCTGAATTTTATTTCAAATGTGGTGGGTGGCAATAGTAGCAGGTAAAGCCATCAGTAGCGAAGTCAAGTCCGGCTTGTTGGCTAACATTTTCTATAAATAGAGGGCTAAGTTAGAATTGAAAATCACACCAGAAACAAAGTTTTCTCTCTTTCTCTCTCTATATTATTGAGCGTATTTTGTGAGTATTTAGATACTTTGAGAGTTCTTCAAGACAAGTTTCATTCAAAGATCACTTCCGGCCTTTCCTTCCAAGAAATCTTGATTCTTTGAGGTAAGGGATATTATTTTTTCAGAATGATATTATTTCTTCAATATCATTATGTTGAAATATCGATCTGAAGTTTTTATCAAATTTGGAACTTTTTCATATCGGGGTTACTATTCATTAGTTACTATTCACGAGTTCTTATTCATGAGTTACTATTCACGAGTTACTATTCACGAGTACTATTCATGAAGCGTGAAAATGTTTTTTGTGGAATTTCTATCTTTTGGTGTTGGAGTTACTATTCACATTATCGATTACACTATTCACGATACTGCAAGACTATTCATAGAAAAATAAAATTTCTTCTTTTCGTCCAAAATATCTATTCGGATACTAGCTTTGATTGTATCCATGTTTTGATCATTCTTGAATTTTACACCACTATGATTATTTTTGAGGTATTGTTGGACATGGATAAAACAAAGTACTTAATCATTAATCCTTAATCCTTGTCATTTTGTTTCACCGGATTCGTTCTTTAAAAATATTTTTCATCATCCTCGGTCTTAAATGATGATATTATTGAATATCTTTGGCACGTAGTGCAAAGATGAATGATTCGAAGAATATCTTTGGCTCAGTAGTGCAAAAGATGAGCAGTGTTTAAATGAAACACTGACAATCGATGAATATCTTTGGCGCATAGTGCAAAAGATGAGCAGTGTTGAGATTTGAATATGACTGACTAATGAATATCTTTGGCTGTAGTGCAAAGATGAATGTTTGATTTGAGATGAATATTGATTGATGTTACTGAGGATAAAATATTGATGAGGAATTTGTTAAATTCATAGATTATAGTAGATTTCATTCTCTACGTAACTCTTCTATGAATTATTATTTCCGCTGCGAATATTGATCTAAAACTTGTTGTCTATTGTATTCTATTAAATTTTTCCCTATTGAAGACTAACGATAATTTGTTGTATATTATCTTAGTCATAATATTCTTTACTGAGCTAGTTGAGCTCACCCTTTTCCTTTTTGTTCCATTCTTCTCAGGAGGCGAGAATATAGCGAGTATTTAGCCTGGGGTATGGAATGAAGGTTTTAGAAAGGAATTTGTTTAGTAGTCCTCACCATTTTTGTAAAATAATGTATCAATAAATGTGATGAGGATTTATTTGAGTATAAATATTGTGTAGAAGATAATATTTGTATTTAAACTCACAGCTTTTTCATTGTTGTAATAATAAAGTTGTAGTTGTTTTGCATCATGTATTGACAACTTCGAATGGGTGATGTATACCTATTTTGGGGGCGCCACGGTTTGGTATCGAGCTTAGGATATGATCTCTCGGAGATCGGGAATAAAACTAGGAGGGGAGAGACAGTAAATCCTTCGCTAGTGTGTCCTACCTAAGCTTATTTGTTGGTTGGTCATATTATAGGGTATTATGTGATTTGTTAATTTATTTAATTAACCCTTGTTTTATGATAGTTTTTTTAGAATGGGCACGAGAACGTTAACAATGGAGTGAATGAGATCGTGGAGACACCTCTAATCGCCAACCAGGATAATGTGATGTCAAAGAAGAAGGAATTAGAGATATCCATGTGGTGAGTGAAGAATTGATAGTTGCACCCAGAGATAATCGCAGAGGTAATAAATTGAGAGTGAGGAAGAAGAGGAAGAAGAGGTACCAAGAGAGTTTATTAGAGGTATTTTATGATCGAAATATAGAATTGCAAAATCGTATTCATGAGTTAGAAGAGCAAAGCAAAGAATTACAGAAAATGTGGAGCAAAAGGATGCAACGATTCAAGCTTGTGTTACCCGACACGTGATGCTTGAATGCGAAGCACTCTTTGGCGGAAGAGTATAAGATGATAAAGTCGAATCGAAAGTGAAAGAAGAAATAAGCGAACGAGTGAAAATGAGTGATGCATGGGTAAAAGTCGCACGATAGCGTTGATATTATGGAAAGAGATGTCCAATCTAAAAGAGAAGATTTAACGATGACGGAAGACGTTTCGGAAGAACATCAAAGCACCATCAACAAATTCTGGGGAAGAGAACGATCGCCGGTTAGATGCTACGAGATGTGGAGAGGAGGGACATATAAGGTCAAACTGCTCAAAGCCTTCCAAGGTATGCTATAATTGTGGAAAAGAAGGACATATCGCTCGAGATGTAGACGATATCGAAACCCAGTCCAGCGTGAATGGTGACTCAAAAGGATGTCCCAGAAAAGTCAAAGTCAACGGTTCTTGGAAGAGCGTTTGTCATGACCGATCAAAATGCGAGGAACCCGAACGAAGTTAGCACGCAGGTTAGTTAATTATAAATTCTTCGAAGTATATACCTTACTAGATATCGGTTCTACCCATTCTTTTATCTCTCTTTGCATTAGCGCTTCAACGTTTGAACTCGACTACGGAGAAATTAGACTTTTGACCTATTTATGGAGAATCCGTTAGAGAAACTTTCATTACATCCGTTGTTTAGAAATCTTGTTTGATTCAGTTGGCACTATCACATTACACTGTTAACATTATTTCTATAGAGATATTTGCTTTTGATGTGATTTTAAGGTTAACTACTCATCATGCCAAATTGATTGCTTTTGTAAGGTTGTTAGTTTTCATATTCCTAAGCAACCTCGTTATTCAATTCAAGCAATCAAACCATTGTAATCAAACATTTTCATATCAAGCCATGAAGTCATTCGCTTATTATGGATGTCAAGTTTTCTTAGTCCATGTTATGGATTTGAATAAAGACACGCCGATTTGAATAATATTCTGTTGTTATTGATTTTTCCGATGTATTTCTGAAGAATTTCTTGGCTTACTCCCAAAGCTCGATATTAAATTTTGTATCGACTTTGAACCCGGTACAAAACTCATTTCTAAAATCTCATATAGAATGGCTCCTATTGAACTTCGAGAGTTAAAATTCAACTATAGAATTTGGTACCGAGCCTTTATCTTGTGACTTCCTTTGTGGAATTCACCTAAGCCGAACTCTCATAGGGGACGTCATATTCGATGCGATAGTAAATCGATAGGGTGTCATTGTGACGTGCTTATCCAAGATTGGGATATGAGTCACATTTGAGAGCAACCTAAGTCAGTAATCGAAATACGTAGCTTTCTAGGCTTAGTTGGTTATTATCGGAGATTCGTTGAAGGATATTCTCGAATCGCTATTCCATTATCGCTTGGTGACTCGTAGAGATACAAAATTCGAATGGAGCAAGGAATGTGGGAAGAGCTTCAAGAACTCAAGAGGAGACTCATTTCAAAGACATGTTCGACCATGCCATCCTCGAAAGCGAACGTGGTAGGCGACGTGTTGAGTAGAAGATCGTATATAAGCACGAAAGTACGATATTGTCAAAGACTAATTTCATTATAATTTACAAATAATAGAGATGGAGATGAAAACTCTAGGTACCCACGTGATGATATACTGAGTATAATCGACTTTAGTTAAAGTCGCCAAGCCACCAATTCGGAGCCGGATGCGTATGAAGAGGAAAGTACAAGAAGGAGCTATTCCTAAGCTTAGAATTGATGAAGAAGGAATACTTGAGTCCACTCTAGACTTTGTGTTCCTAACGACTGATTTGAGGTACAAGATTATGATGGAGGCACACAATACACCATTTGCAATCCATCTCGGAAGTACTAAAATGTATCGTGATCTTGACATACATTTTGGTGGAACAATATGAAGAGAGAGATTGCAAAGTTTATCTCGATGTGTTTAACTTGCCAACGTGTAAAGGCGGAGCATCTAGTACCTAAGGGTCCGTTGCAACCACTTGAGATTCTGGAATGGAAGTGGGAACACATTACCATGGATTTCGTTACGGGTCTTCCTACGGTTTCTCAAGGCATCAATGCTATTTGGGTTATTGTTGATAGATTAACCAAGTCTCGCTCATTTCTTGCCGACACGGAGACTTATTCACTTGAACGCCTTGCTAGTATGTACGTAAATGAGATTGTGAGGTTGCATGGCATGCCCTCAGATCCATAGTTTCGGATCGTGACCTAAGATTCACTTCAAGATTTTGGGTTAGCTTGCAAAAAGCTATGGGCACAATTTGCGATTTAGTTTCGCATACCATCCCCAAACAGACGGACAATCGAGAGAGGACTATTCAAACTCTTGAAGATTTATTAAGACTCGTGGTCCTAGACTTCAAGGGTAGTTGGGATAAGTATTTACCATTGGTGGAATTCTCCTACAACAACAAAGATTATCGTGCAAGTATAGGTGTGGTTCCATACGAAGCATTATATGGACTAAAAATGTCGTTCTCCAATATGTTGGGATGAGGTGGGTGAAGCAACATTGTTGGGACCCGAGTTAGTACGTATGACTAATGATTCGACAACGTATACAAATGGCACAAGATCGACAAAAGAGTTATGTGGATCTTCATCGAAAGGATGTGGAATTTAATGTAGGGGATCATATATTATTGCGAGTTACTCCATGGAAGGGAGTTACAAAATTTGGGAAGAGAGGAAAGCTCAATCCACGATTTATTGGTCCATTTCAAATTCTTGACCGAGTAGGAAATGTAGCCTATAGACTTGCGTTACCTTCGAGTATGTCTCGTGTTCATAATGTGTTTCACATATCGCACTTCGTAAATATGTGAAAGACCCGAACCACGTTATTGAGTTAGAACCGGACGAGATAGCCAAGACTTAACGTATGAGGAGGTACCTATCAAGATCTTGGATAGGAAGGAGCATGTCCCTACAAGAAAGGTCATACCACAAGTTAAAGTTTTGTGGAGGAATCATGCTATAGAGGAAATGACCGGGAATTGAAAGCGGTAATGAAAGCGAGGTATCCTCACCTTTTCAAACACCGAATACGTCGCCAATTTCGAGGACCTAAATTTCATAGGAGGAGGTTGTAAGACCCGAAATTTTTAAATAAAAGGAATTTCCTTTATTTATTATTTTGAAATAGTAAGGCTTGATTTGATTAATGTGGATAGTTAAGGGTTAAATACGCAAATATTTCAAAATAAGCAAGTGGTTATAAAATATTCATTTTGTGCGGGGAATATTCGTTTGGTCGTGGAATATTCAAATCGCTTGTCGGGGAATATTAAATGCGATTTACAGTAGCGACCATGTATGGGCCCCATAACTGAAAGCGATTGGATGAAGAAAACGACAAATTTAAGTTGGTTAAAAAAATAACATCAGCGTAGTTGTTACAGATTAAGATCGTTGGAATACCCGGTGGTTAAAATACGATGAATACGCGTGGTTACGACAAAGAAGCACAATCGTATCGCACAAAGATTGTTAAATTATTGATCCTTACGTAAGAAGGCACTTTCAATAATTTTCACGGTGAGTTCTCGCTCAATATTTTATTTTATTGATTCAATAATTGCTGCGTTGATATTTTATATTATTGTTGTTCAATAATTGTCAACGCACATTATCTCCATTATCGGATCAATAATTCATATTATTTGAATAATATTATTAGATAAAGATTATTGGCAATGTCTAGAAAGTTACGTCAAGGAGAGGTTTGGTCACCTAATTGCGGCAATGTAGGAGAAATCCTTATCGAAAGCCCCTCTTTCTGAGGAACAAATTTGGTTGTCATAAATGTGATTCAAGAATATTATTTGTGAATAATTAATTATTGATTCATATGATAAAGAAATATTTATTTTATGTGGATATAAATGATGGATTTATTTATGTGGTTATAAATGAAGAAATTATTGTTGAGGTGTTTTATCGTATTTTATCGAGATTGGAGGTATTAAAAATTAAATCGTGGGTTTTGAGATATATTCATGGGTTATAATTTTAATCCGATAGATTGATTGTGGTAATTTTTGGGTATGTTATACATACATAAGTTGAGTATATGTCCACAAATTTTGAACCGTTAAAAATTCACGAATGATTTGTTATGAATTTTAAGAGGTGTCCGATTCGGAAATTAGGTTTATAATTGATTTTGGTAGAAAATTCTAGAATTGAGTGGGCCCCACTTATGGTTGGTGAAAAAAAATGTGAATTTTATTTCAAATGTGGTGGGTGGCAATAGTAGCGAGTGTAAAGCCATCAGTGTAAAGTCAAGTGCCTTATGAGCTAACATTTTTCTATAAATAGAGGGCTAAGTTAGAATTGAAAATCACACCGTAAACAAAGTTTTCTCTCTCTTTCTCTATATTATATGAGGCGTATTTTGTGAGTATTTAGATACTTTGAGAGTTCTTTGTCAAAGACAAGTTTCATTCAAAGATCACTTGACCTTTCCTTCCGGCATCGATTCTTTGAGGTAAGGGATATTATTTTTTCAGTAATGATATTATTTCTTCAATATCATTATGTTGAAATATTGATCTGAAGTTTTTATCAAATTTGGAACTTTTTCATATCGGGGTTACTATTCATGAGTTACTATTCACAAGTTACTATTCATGAGTTACTATTCACGAAGTTACTATTCACGAAGTACTATTCATGAAGCGTGAAAATGTTTTTTTGTGGAATTTCTATCTTTTGGTGTCTGAGTTACTATTCACGATATTATAAGACTTTATTCACGATATCTGAGACTATTCACGATATCAAGACTATTCATAGAAAAATAAAATTTATTCTTTTTCGTCAAAATATCTATTCGGATACTATCTTTGATTGTATCCATGTTTTGATCATTCTTGAATTTTACACCACTATGATTATTTTTTGAGGTATTGTTAGACATGGATAAAACAAAGTACGAATCATTAATCCTTAATCCTTGTCATTTTGTTTTTTCGGATTCGTTCTTTAAAAATATTTTCATCATCCTCAGTCTTAAATGATGATATTATTGAATATCTTTGGCCTGTAGTGTAAAAGATGAATGATTTCTGAAGAATATCTTTGGCCTGTAGTGAGAAAAGATGAACAGTGTTTAAATGAACACACTAATCGATGAATATCTTTGGCTGTAGTGTAAAAGATGAATGTGTTGAGATGAACATGACCGACTAATGAATATCTTTGGCTGTGTCAGTGCAAAGATGAATGTTTGATTTGAGATGAATATTGAATGATGTTACAGGATAAAATATTGATGAGGGATTTGTTAAATTCATAGATTATAGTAGATTTCATTCTCTACGTAACTCTTCTATGAATTATTATTTCATTGCGAATATTGATCAAAACTTGTTGTCTATTGTATTCTATTAAATTTTTCCCTATTGAAGACTAACGATAATTTGTTGTATATTATCTTAGTCATAATATTCTTTATTGAGCTAGTTGAGCTCACCCTTTTCTTTTTGTTCCATTCTTCTCGTGGAGGCGAGAATATAGCGAGTACTAGTCTGTGGTATGGAATGAAGGTTTTAGAAAGGATTGTTTAGTAGTCCTCACCATTTTTGTAAAATAATGTATCAATAAATGTGATGAGGATTTATTTGAGTATAAATATTGTCTAGAAGATAATATTTGTATTTAAACTCACAGCTTTTCTTGTTGTAATAATAAAGTTGTAGTTGTTTCGTACCATGTATTGACAACTCGTAATGGGTGATGTATACCTATTTTGGGGGCGTCACACTAATTTTATAGACCGTTGGTTGAAGTTATGAATCAATATGGACCGCTGGTGGAAAGTTATAATAGTGAATCAATATGGACCGCTGGTGGAAAGTTATAATAGTGAATCAATATGGATCGCTGGTTTAAAGTTTTAATAGTAAATCAGTATGGACCGTTGGTTTAAAGTTTTAATAGTAAATCAATATAGACCGTCCGTTTAAAAGTAAATCAATATGGACCGTTCATTAATTAGTTGCTATTCAGTCCATTCTCCTATAAATAGAAGCTCATTCCTTCATTATTTCTTACGAATTCACTGAAAATCTTGAGGGAGAAATTATAGAGAGAAAGAAGAAGAAAAGTCAGCTACCTTTCTATTCCAATATCTAGTGTCTTCTAAGGTAAGGTGTATTATTTCTTTCTTATTCATGAAGAGAACTTCTGTTATTCCATTCTTTATTATTCTTTTGGAATAACCTGTTATGCGAAGTACCGCATACATGGTGAAAATTTACTATTATTCCATTCTTTATTATTATGTTGGAATAACCTGTTTATGCGAAGTACCACATACATGGTGAAATTCTTCTATTATTTCGTTCATTATTATTCTGTTGAAATATCCTGTCTGTGCGTTTACGCCAGACCTGGTTCCATTATTTATTATTCTGTTGGAATAACCTGTCTGTGCGGTCTATCGCATGCATGGTGATTTCTGTTGTTATTCCATTCTTTATTATTCTGTCGGAATATCTCCTCTGTCAATGCGCTTTCTGGGGGACGGGTTCCATTATTTATTATTCTGTCGGAATATCCTGTCCGTGTGTTTACGCCGGACCTGGTTCCATTATTTATTATTTTGTTAGAATATCCTGTCTGTGCGTTTACGCCGGATCTGGTTCCATTATTTATTCTTTTGTCGGAATATCATGTATGTGCGTTTACGCCGAACCTGGTTCTATTATTTATTATTCTGTTGGGAATAACCTATCTGTGCAGTCTATCGCACGCATGGTGAATCCTTTTGTTATTCCATTCTTTATTATTCTGTTGGAATAACCTGTCTATGTGGATTACCACATGCATGGTGAATGATCCTTTGTATTCATTCCTTATTAAATTATGGAAAAGATCTATATACGTGGATTACCGCATGGTGGGTGAAAATCCATTTGCAGTTTCATATATTCTATTATACTCAGTCAGTTAAAGTTTTCGCTTCTATACTCCATGAAATTAGTGGAATACCCTTGATATTTGCACTTCATCCAGTATCTTTTCATGGAAATATTCTTCTCAGCATTCTTGAATTTTACTCTACAAAGAAGTATCATGTTGACAATTTGGACGTTATTAATTTCTGGATAAATTAATTCTTAAACTTGTTTTATGGAATTGTTATGTCATTGTCATCATCCTCATGCTTATATTATAATGAAACTCATCTTTGGCTTACGTGCATAGATGGACTTAGTATGATTATGACCAGGGATCATTCGGTATAATCATGACCTGTAATGTTATAGATGATATGGTAAAAGTCCTCAGTGGCCTGTAATGCATTGATGGACAGTTTTTGGTATGATTATGACCAAGGATTGTTTGGTATAGTCATGACCATTGATGATTTAATGAATATCCATGGCTCGTAGTACAGGGATGATTAGATGATGTGTTTTATTTATTAAGCTGAGTCTCAGCGATAAAAATTAATAAAAAGATTTTATACCATAGAAGATAGTAGATTTTATTCTCTACTTGACTCTTCTAATGGATTACTTATTCCGCTGCATTTAAGCTTGATGTCTATGGTATTTTATCAGTTTAACATTGTTGAAGACTATTGATAATTTATTTTGCATTATCATATTCATAATATTTCATACTGGGCTAGTTGAGCTCACCCTTTCTTTCACTATTCTATTCAAGAAATGAGAATATAGCTGGGATGAGTCAGGGAAAGGAGTGACGGTCCAGATGATAGCATTAGTAATCATCACTATTCTGTTAAATAGTGTGACAATAAATGTATTGAGGACTCCTTTGAGTGTGGATATTGTCGAGATGAAAATATTCCTATTAAAACTCTCAGTTTATATATTGTCGTATATTACACGACGGTTGTATAATTAAGTTTGTATTTGTATTCTTTACCATGTATTTGGCAACTCAAGATGGGTGATGTATACCTATTTTTTGGGGCTTCACAGTTGGTATCAAAGCTTAGGGATATGATCCCTGGCTAAGATGTGAGACAAGAACTAGGAGGGGAGAGATGGGGGAATTCCTTCGCTAGTATGACCTACCTAATTTATTTGGTATTTAATTGGTCGGTCAGAGTATATGGATAATATGTGATATGTTAATTAACCCTTGTTTTGTTGCAATATTTGAAAATGGCATCCAAAATTGTTGAGATAAACAATGAAGCACGTGAGATAGTTGAGTCACCAACGATCAATGTCCAGGGTAATGTGAAACAGGAAGATAATAATCCTCATGAAAACAATAACACCGATGAAATGGTGAACGATGGGATGTTCAGAGGCTTAATGCAATTCATGCAACATCATGCGAAGGCGGCTCCTGTCCAAAATGCAGGTGGAAACACTGACAACTCACGGTCAGTCACCGCTAAGTAGTTCAAGGAGCTGGGACCTCCCTCCGGTTGATTAACATTAGCATTGGGTTAACCGGACCTCCCTCCGGTTAACCCATCAGTATTAACTCTTGCATTAGATTAACTCTTGCATTGGGTTAACCAAACCTCCATCCGGTTGATTAACTTTAGCATCTTGATTTTGATGTCTCCTTCTTAGCGGCATTTTGTTGTTAAGATAAACAACACATCATTATTACTCTCTTTTTGTTACTTAGTTATTATTCATGTTTAAACAATAACTTCAACTCATTACTCAATATGTTCCATAAAAAGGCTTATATTGATTTATTTCTTGTAGTATAATACTATATCGTTCACATTTATAGAGCCTAAGCTAATTACATTACTATCTCGTAATTGCTTTCCAAACATTGGGATTTACAAAAGACTACCCTTTGTTATACAAAAGAGGGTTTTACGTCACTACTAGATACATCATATTTACATATGTAACTCTACTCTAGTTAATACTAGGTTACATCTGTTGTAAGGCATTCTCAAAATCCGTGTTGGCAAGACTGACTATAATATCTCGGCTGATAGTATGCTGAGTCTTCCCTGCTTCAATCAGATACCCAACTACTTGTTTGCTGAAAATTCGCATGAGAATTCGTATGTATATAGGACATTCTCCCAATCTCTTGTTTCTTGGTCTTTAGCTCCTGCCTGAGCTCAAAAATCTCCTGTTTCAGCTCGTGGACCTTGTCCTTTGCCAAAATTCTTTCATCGTGCTCCTCCTCCCACATCAACTCCATACTCGTCTTATCTTCCAAGACAGCATGAAGCTCTTCTTTTATTTCTTTCACCTCCTGACAATAATGGATATTTATATCCAATACTGGCATAAACAATGACATCATCAACTCCCCTGAAGTTAGCTCTTCTGCAAGTGCTACAGGGTTAAAGGACACTACCTCCAACTCTTCTCCCGACATGCCATCGAACATAGACATAAGGTCTAGATTCTCCGAGTCTCCAGACTCAATTATCACAACTTCAGGCTCTTCTAGTATAGGGTTCTGTATAATCTCTACTTGATTTACCGATTCTTCACTCACTACTTGTATATCCCTATACATTTCATTTTCTTCTAACATCTACAACAAAACAATATAGTTTGATTAGTACACGTCAGTAGAATAATAAAAACATATATCATATATAATGCATTTTTAGGGTCAATTTCATCTTTTACTTCTTTAACTCTTCTTAAGGTTATGACTTCAAGTTTTATAACCTAATGCTTTGATACCAACCTGTGACACCCCCAAATTTGGGTATCTTCCAACCTGACATATGGTGCTACACGGTGCTACAGTTCACACATACATTCAATTGGAATGCCTCAAAAGTACGAATATATCTTACATATATTCCAAACAATATTACCATTCCCCATGTTCTTAATAACCATTACATTTGTTCTTGTCATAATATCAAATAATATCAACATTCAACCTATACTATTACAAAAGCAATCTATAGGTTCGCCTTAGCCTTCCCTTTATCTTTTCTGGATCCTTCGGTTCATTCGGTCTTAGCTGCATTCATATGGTTCAAGCAAGAGTGAGCATAACTAGCCCAACAAGTATGAAAATTCCATTTAAACAATATGCTTGAAACATACAAATCGTATATCTTCAATAACTAAATAATAGTTATGAAGTACTATCGATAATTTAAAATAGCACTTCTCTTTTCGTAAAACATTTTACAATGAACAATATTCAGTAAAACATCAATTTCGGTCCAAGACCTTGAGCATTTCATACTATCTTTGAAAAGGACAACCCGACACTAAGTCCATAAGTTTGACATTACTTACGAGCACGTCTAGGTGATCAGCCTATAGTACTCTATGTTGTACAACACTACTTTCTTTAAACGTATGTACGTTTAAGTTGTGGCAACCTCACGTGCCTATCGTTTGACGACAAAACATTTGTTTAGATACACAGTCTTCATTTGAAAACCATACCAACATAGTTTGGCAAAACTTGAAAACAGTTCAATAGATTATAAGAAATCCAAAGAAACATCTTAAGTCTAGCCGAAGGAATTGGCTTCGACTTCATCATACATCAATTCATGCATAAGAGACATGAATCACAAAGCTTGTCCAGATTGAATATAGACAAGGGTTAGAACACTTGCCTTTAGCGTCTGCTACAGTATAATTACTTTTCCTTTGAGTCTTTCAGAATTCTACAACACATGATCACATAACATACCACATTAGGTCATATATAATAAAGCATGTTTACTGCTATATCTTACCCTTCTTCTCAATCTAATCATGCCTTAGATTGTTTATCATTGGTTCCGGCTTGTCATTATGTTTTACATCGTTCTTACGTTCATGTTCGAGTAAGTTATCTTCAACCTTTAGTATATTACTTAAGGTTTATAATATCCTAATTGATGTTACATTAAGTTAATTAAGGATATGAATTTCTATTAATCAATTACCTCTTTCATTTCATATTTAAAAACATTTCAATTACCTCTTTCCTTTCATATTCAAAAACATTCATTTTTAGGTTTTGTCTAGTCTTTGTGTGTCATGGCCAGCTTCTCCTCTCAAGTCAATGTCATGCGCCACTCTTCGATGGCTTTCACACGGTCTGGGCCGGGCGCCAACTCCAGTTCAAAAGGTCGCGTTGTGGTGTGAAACTCCAGTAGCTCATGGGCACGGATCGTACTGCAAAGACCACCTATTTAGCCTTGAAAGTCAATGGCCATGGCCTTGACTCTGCACCAGATAGTTTGACAGTTTTCTTTACACAACGAACTTCCCAGACCCATAATTTGATCAATTTATGTTCGAATTGGTTCATTTAAAAGCCATTAGCTCACAAATCACATGCTCTAAGTCTTCATGTAAAAATTTTACATTTTTAAATCTGTTAACTAAAAATTCACCTTTGAGTTCATTTTTAACAAAAACGATAAACGTTCGTGAACGTTCAACGCTCATTTCTTCGTTCTAAGTCAGAATTTGGTCATTTTCGAGTTCACAACTCTAGAATGCCAAATTAAACTATTCTCAATCGAAAACCAATGTTTCCAAGTTTAATGTCAAAATTTGACTTCCATTCCGAGAATTTCACGATTTCGACAATTATCGTCTAAACTCGTGAATTTCGCCATAACTTCGTTACTTGAGATTTTTAAACCATTTCAAATGGATTCATTCCATCATACTAACATCTTAACCAAACATATTTAATTACATCATATACATGATAAGTTCTTACTTGTTCTTCATGAGTATATAACTTATAAAAGTATAAATTACTTATTTATGGCTTATTAAGGCTTAAGTCCTTTGATTAGTCATTCTAATCACTTCTTAGCATACATACTCCACTAATCAACACTTCTTTATCAAACTACAATTGAAGAGATGGAAGATTAATGGTATATGATTCTTACCCTTGAAGATCACTTAGTTCTCCTTCTTTTCTACTTGGATTATCAAAGTCTAGCTTTTTTTAGCTTTTTCCCTCTAACAAATAAGCACTTAAATGTTTGTTAGTTGAATAACAAGTGAGAAATGAACTAGCAAGTCTTCTATTTATTGGAAATCCAAGGTGAGGGCTTAATGGTCTTTAATCCCTTCCACCTCCTTAATCCACCTCTTTAAACCACCTGCTTACTATTCATCACTTGGTGATCAAGTTTACTTGGTCACCAAGATCAACCATGTGCTTATGGGCCCACATGGGTTGCCCCATGGGTCATCTTTACCCATTGGATCAATCCACGGATGCGGTTCTTACTTTGTGCTTTTAGTTTAATTAACTTAACTTATACTTTAGGCTTGCATTAAAACAACATTTGGGCTTTAACATTAACTAGCATTGGGCTTTATCATAATTCCAATTAGACTTTACAACTTCCTACACAATCCTACAAGTCCATTATATATGGCTTAAATCCTTAGAATATATTGTTTACGTATTAATCTTGTATTCCAACTCGTATACTTATTCATCATATATGATATACCGTCATTCATACATACTCGTATAATACCTTGTATCATACTCGTATTCATTACCTCATATAATACATACGTATCATACGATATCATCGTTTATTTCATTAACTCTTTACTTCTCTTAACGTTCTCAAATTAAGTCTACAGGCAAAAAACTCTGTTTGCCATACATGAAATATTATTACATAATCCATCTCACCTCGATATTCAATCGTTACGTATTTCTCGGAAGTTCAAAAATAATTCCCGAGTAGAAATCAGTGAATAGTGTTTTTTAGAAAATTTCTCAGAAAACTTTTATTTTCGTCTTGGAAATTCAAACACTTTAATTCCTTCAGATAGTCAAAATACTACGACATTTCGACATCTCTAGGTTATAGAACGACATTCATCTTACTAACACATAATAATTACAAATAATATAATTTTATTCATTATTTAATTAAATAAAATTATTTTGTAATAAATCCAAATTTATCGGTCGTTACAATACTTATGAAAGTTCTCTATTTCTAAGCTCTTATTAAGCAGTTAAGTTGTTATTGTTAAGCAAGTTTCCAAACCTTACTTTTACGATTATGCAAGTCTTGAAGTTATTATTCAATTGAGCAAGTTCTCTAACTTTGATATTTCATTATGCAAGTTCTTGTTCCTAACTTGTCATTGTTATGCATATTCTGTCGAGGAAAGGGGTTTGGTCATCTAATTGCGCGCCAATAAGGAGAAGTCCTTATCGGAAAGCTCCATCTTTCCTGGGAATTATCTGGTTGTTAATATTGTGAGTTATAATATTAATGATGAATAAGTTCGTGTTGATTAAAGAAAAGAATAATAATTGATGAGTGGAAGATGTTTGTTCAACTATCCTTTTAAATTGGTGTTTGTTCATTTAGTTTTATTAGGATACATAATTCTTCCCTGGCCCCCAAATTACCTTCAAATGAGGTAATCCTTTGATTGGCTGGTTATGAGATTATTGGCCAAACTTTCTAAATTATACAATACTATTCACTAACTTGTGAATAAGGGTGCTCTCTCATTGGTATATATATATATATATCAAATTGGTATACTAATACTCTCTCTTCATTGGCCAGCACCTTTAAAAAGAAAATACTGATAAGTTGCGCCCGTGAAAGTTTTCTTGTGCAGTCTGTGATTTTTCCTAAATAGTATCCTACCATTCTCCTATAAATAGGATGCTTAGTTTAGAAATGAAAATCACACCAGAATCAAAGAATTCTTCTTGTATAATATTGAGCGTATTTCTTTTCAGCATAAGGTAAGGGATATTATTTTAGAAATGAAAGTTTTCTTTTGAGCGTATAACAGTGCAAGTTTTCTTCAAGAATATTCCCACTATACAAGTCGAAATTACTTTCCTACTAAGGTAAGGGATATTATTTTTGTTCAATATTCGTAAGAAATAATATTTTCTTCCATAACTCGTAGTATGTAAGTAATATTATTTCAGTTCATATTCCTAATTCTACACTTATTTTGATAAGTATTGCTTCTATACTCTTTGAAATTAGTAGAATATCCTTGAAATTTTTGTTTCATCTAGTATCGTTTTACGGGAATATTTTTCTGAACATTCTTGTTAAATTTTAACGTTTTCATGTTGGGGAACTATTCACAAAGTACTGTAGACACTTGAAATTTTGTATTCATGTTACTAACATTACAGGAGGGCAGAATTGTCTTTCGGAGATAACCTTGGAGGATAAAGCAGCTCCAATTCCGAAGATAACCCAAGAATTATCAGTCTTGCCATCTCGGAGACAACCCCGAGATACCCAGTTCAAATCCCGGAGACAACCCCGGGAGTTTCAGTTTCAACCTCGAAGACAACCCTGAGGAATTCAGTTCCAGTTCTAGAGGCAACCCTGGAATCCTCAGTTTTCTAACTCAGAGACAACACCGAGATACTCAGTCCTGGAGACAACCCCGGGAGTTCCAGTTCCAACATCGGAGACAACCCCGAGGAGTGCAATTGCAGTTCCAGAGATAACCCCAAAAAAACTCATTTCAACCCTTATAGTCAGCTTTAACCTCGAAGATAACCTCGAGGCACTCAGTTCCAACCCAGAAGATAGCCGCGAGAGGTCAGGCACACCTCAAAGATAACACTGAGCAACGACTGCTATATAAGCCCAAACCGGAGATAACCCCGGTGAATGGCAAAATCGTCATTTTGCCACCTCGATCCCACATTGCACTGTCTCAACAACAGTTCAACATACATTACACAAAGAAGTGTCCTATAAGAACCAGAGCTCTAATCCTGAGTGACTATTACACAAGACAGTACACCGGATAGAATTTGAAGCCTGAAGAGCTGGGCATGGTCCTATCTTCCTAACTTCGTACAACCTGTAATCCAAGGTCATTTGTGTAACTCTCAACAACATCATTCCGAAAAAGGTCTTATACACCTCAATCGGATGCCTGAATTGAAGTTCTGAAAGTTAAAGCGGACATTGTGTTGCATGCATGCACGTACTTTGAGATAGCGAGACCCATGGAGCCCGGGGTGCCCCGGGTAGCCGCAGGTGCATCTGCGACTGCCGCAGGTACACCTTTAGCTCGCCCTCTATAAATAGAGGCTTGGGGTGGCCATTCTAGATAGAGAAATGGCAAGGAAGCCCTATCCAATTTGCTCTATACACATTATAAACTGAGTGCTTTCTCATTTTAAACACTTGTGAGCTTATATTTTGATATATTTTACCTGTGGTAACCGAGTGTTCCTCCATTGAAAGCTATTGAAGTCTTTTTTGACAGTCCACTGTAAGCCTTCTTACATTTCTTAATGCCTTTCTCCACTACTGTGCATACACAGTTTTTCACGTTGAGAGTTGTGTGGTGTGCGTATGCCTGGACTTCGGTCCGTGAATTTTTATTTCTTCTATATATATATATAAACTAATGTCAAACTCTGTTCGATGAGCCTGAATTTACATTCGGAGCGTTTATTGCTTTTATATATTTATATATAAACAATTGTCGAACTCTGTTCGATGAGCCTGGATTTATATCCAGTACATTTACTGCTTATATATATATATATACAGCTTTTTTATATATAACTGCTTACAGCTTTCATATAAACTGCTACATCATGTGAGCCTAGGAATCATGTGATCATGTATTCAATCTTGTGAATCTAGATTCGGTTCCCGTGATTGACATTTTTGACTATATGTCTGTGCGGTCTATCGCATCCCTGGTGAATTATGTTGTTATTCCATTCTTTATTATTCTTTTGGAATATCCTGTTTGTGCGGATTACGCATGACCTGGTTCCATTCTTTATTATTCTGTTGGAATATCACATGCATGCGGATTATGCATGACACGGTTCCATTCTTTATTATTACATTTGAATATCTCAGATAAAGCGGATTACGCATTTGACACGGTTCCATTCTTTATTATTCATTGAGAATAACTCGTGCTCATGCGGCCTATCTATCGCATGCATGGTGAATTCTTCTGTTATTTCATTCTTTATTATTCTGTTGGAATAACCTGTCTATGTGGATTACCGCATGCATGGTGAATGATCCTTTATATTCATTCCTTATTAAATTGTGGAAATGATCTGTCTACATGGATTACCGTATGGTGGGCGAAAATCCATTTACAGTTTTAAATATTCTATTATACTCAGTTGGTAAAAGTTTTGGCTTCTATACTCCATGAAATTAGTAGAATATTCTGGATATTTGTGCTTCATCCAGTATCTTTTCATGGAAATATTCTTCTGAGCATTCTTGAATTTTACTCCACAAAGCAGTATCATGTTGACAATTTGGACGTTATTGATTTCAGGATAAATTAACTTATAAATTTGTTCTTGAACTTGTTTTATTGAATTATTATGTCATTGTCATCATCCTCGTGCTTATATTGTGATGAAAGTCATCTTTGGCTTACGTGCATAGATGAACTTGGTATGATTATGACTAGGGTAAGTTCTAAAACTCATATGATTGTGGCAAGTTTATGAACTCATAAGTGTGGTTTGATGACCTGGGTATAGTTGTGTGTGAATGGAGAATTGAGGATTATAGGAATAGATAGATTGTTAAGCAAATGATTATTAGTGGAGACATAAGTTTTCCAAAATTCCTAGCTATGCTAGATTTCAAAATTTTGACATCGAGCTAAATACGCACTATGTGCTTTGAAAAAAAATATATATATATATAGACTCGTAATCATTTTTGGAACGGTTTAAAGTATCGTCTATGCTACTTATTTCGGCTAGACACAAATGATTTGAAATATCAAAATATATTTTATTTATCACTCATGTACCATGTAACCTGGTTCAGAGATGATAAAAGTTGATAGAGTTATAAATGCAGGAATACTTAGTGTGAATTCGATCTAAAAATCATTGTTCCACTATTGTATGATGTGTTATGACAAAGCCATGCAATGACAGCATCCTCAAATGGACTGTTAATACAATACGACATCATGACGTCATTCTCAAAAATATTTTTTTTAAAAAAAATTAATTTGCCAACGGGGTTTGGCTACACTTAAATAATTCGATTGAATTGAATTATTGATATGAGTCTACGCTATTCGATTCAGCTAGACTAATGTTTATGAAAACTCTAAGTGTTCATTGAAAGAAATTTCCCGAACTAAATTGTTTTGGTGCGGAATCCAATAAGACTGGGGGAGAATTTTTGTGCCTATGGCAGTGACGAGAAATAGATAAAATCAGTATTTGGCTAGTACAGGGCATACCGGGCTAATTACCCTTTGTGTCCGTAAGTTATGACGGTTTGCGGATGAATTTCCATATAACCTTTGCGAAAATAATAGACAAATAGTCTATATAACTCCTCAGCAAAATTTGAAATTTTTTACTCTTGTGAGTGGTGTATTGGGTAGCATGTGATGATGTGTATGAATGGTGTATGGTGCATGGTTTAAAGAGTAAGGTGTAAGGTAAATTTTGGGGATGAAATTTTTAAAAGAATGGGAGAACGTGACAACCTGAGAGAATTTAGAAAATTTTAAAAATCATAATTGATGGATTTAAGGTCAAATAATAGACCTAGACAAAAAATAAGTGTATGTGTTTGATATTATTGGAAATGAATTTTGAGGATTTCAAAATTCTGTGAAGGCTTTTCGTGAATTATTCAGGATTAAGTGTATATGTGTATATGTTCTATGATTATGGTATTATATGTGTACAGTATGTGGTTAATGGTCAAGGGTTGACCAAATAAATTTTATCATTGTCAAACCCTAATATTATTGTCGAATATCGACGTTAAGTTAGAAAACCCTAATGACTGTTAAGAAACCCTAGAAACCGGTTCTGAAACCCTAATTTTAGTTTCGAGGATTTCAAAGCCCTAATTATTAGGAACCCTAATTTGTAAATTTGAAACCCTAATTTGTAATTTGGTAATTTTTATTCTTAATTAGGAAATATTAATCCTAATTTGTTTAAGTCCTAAAATGATTAGGAAATTATAATATAATTAGGAAACTCTAATTATAATTTAATTATCATAATTTTCTATTTTGAAAATCTAAGTTGAAAATCCTAGAAATTGGTATTTATGGAAATCTTAGGTTTTAATCCTAAGGGTTAAACCCTAAGGGTTTGATCAAATGACAATTCTAGAATTAAAATTGTATGGAAATGACTATTTTACCCTTATTTCACATTCTTTAATTGGTAGCTTGCAAATCTTACCATAATTTTTGGTTGGTGACTAACCCTAACTCTAGACCTAGCTATGTGTCAAATATCAGCATTCAAATGCCAGCAAATACATTGAACCCTATCAATTATATAGATCAAAGAGAGAGAAAAGCTTTACTTTACTTTTCATTTGTTTTGCCAACCTCTTTTCTCTCTACAAATTTCGAGATTTAATGAGGAAGAGAGTCAAAAGTTATGACATAATAACCTCTTAGCTTAACAAGATCAGGATTATGGATCAGAATCAGAATCAAAGCCTCAAAGGTATAAGAACCCTAAATCTTGAAATCTTGGTATTTGATGTTAGATGTTGTAGGTTGTTATTTAAAGTTATGTTAGAGGGTGTCTTTAAGTGATCTGGGTTGATAGATCATGGATCTATAACACTTAGATGCACGAATCTATCATTTTTAAAAATATAGAAAAGTTGAAAAATAAGGTCTGACAAGCAAATGTCAGATCCTCTAGATTCTTCTGTGTTAGATATTTATGGTGTTTTATATTATGAATCTATAGTATGTCATGTGGACTATGCTCTGGAACTGGAACCAGGTTCAGCTCTTGTGTAGATTACAAGTTATGGGTGGTCAAAGTCAGTTGACCGACCACAAAAACTGAAATCTGGGCAGCCAAGATTTTTCAGACTGTCTGACAAGTAACTTTAGGGCCTTTGATCTTGCTGTGTTTGGTTAGTTTGGACACATTGTGGTTTTGATCTTGTAGACTGGTATAAGGACTACATGGTCACGCCTTTAGATTGCTCATATCATAAACAAAAACGAAAATAAGCACGGTCAAACATAGGTTGACCAACTACCTGAAGAACAATCTGGAAAACGCAGATTTGTTCATGAACACGTTCCTGACCTCTACTTTGACCGACCTAAATCGTACTGTTATGATGTTTCTAAGTTGATATGTTGATTGGTTGTTGTTCCTTGACACAAGAACTACACGATTGAACTAATAAATCATAAAAACCAAGCATCGAAATCAAAGATTTAGGGGCTCAAATGTAGCACCTCGACTGTTCTTCAATTTCTGGAAAACCCAGAAATTGAAGAATATGTCTGACAAGGTTTTCTGTAGATTAGATCTTGATGTGATGATGTAGTTTGAGCATGAAAATGAATTATAGTCGTAGTATTACATACATACTACAATATTAAAATGGTTACCAGCACAGAAACAACAAGAACATAAATCTAGAACCGGTCAAACACGGTACCTTGCACACTGACATGATTTTCTGGGTTTGCTGATGAAGCTCAAGAACATGCTCAAGAACACATATAGCGACGGTTCGGTCGCTCTATAGGCTCTTTAGCAACAGTTTATTTTCCAAAATTATTATTTTTAATAAATAATTAGTATTAAATGGATTTTAATTATGAAAAATACATAATGAATTATGAAAAATTATTTTAAAGCCTGAAAAGTAGTTTTTAATTATTTTGAGTATATTTAAAAATATTTAATATTTTTGGAATATAATAGGTATTTAATTTATTTAATAATATTATTAAATAAATTATTTAAAATTGATTTTAATACTTGAAAAATCATGAAAAAATAGATTATGGTGTTAGAAAATATTTTAAGTTATTTTCAATAACTTTTGATATTTTATGAGGAATTTCATTAATAATTTATTATTAATGATAATTAATTTATTTAATATATATATATATATATATATATATATTAAATAAATTATGGAAAAATAAAATTAATACTTTAAAATCGTATAAAAATGATTTAGGTGTTATAGAAATATTTTAAGTTATAAAATATAACTTTTGATATTTTGTCATGAAAATAGTAATATTTTAATATAAATATCAATTCTTGGATAATGGATTTAAAGGTTTATAAATCATATAAATGAGAAATTAAAGTATTAAAAATACTTTGTGCTATTATAAATATATTATAATATTATGTTATGATTTTCATTAATATTTAATATTAAATAAATATTAATGATAATAGAATAATGTGGTATTTATATTATATAAATACGATAAAAATGATTGACAAATCATGATAAATGGTAATAATTGTTTAAAAATTATTACAAGCTTATGAAAATTATTTTGACTGATAATAAATTATCTAATATATCTGTGAACTAGTTTAGACCGAGTCTTAGTGATTTTAGAGTCGTGTATTATCCGACTAGACCGTCGGGGTGTCAAATTTGTGTCAGGTTCAACTCAGACTGCAATAGTTTGGACTTGATACCGAGTTTTATGTGTTGTATAGACATATAGGGTTATGTTCTATATGTTTAGGTTATTTTAAATATTGTGATGATATTATTCTAATTTGTATATCGATATTATTTATGTATTAGGTCTTCGGATAAAACGTTATAAATTGCGTAGCAGTAATCAACCGAACATGCAAGTTTTTCTTAACTCTACTTAGAGTTGTTTCATTCAGATATGCTTATGGTTAATCATTGCTGATTGCCATGTAGAATTGTACTATGTACATATTGCATGTATAAGTCAGGTATGAAAGGCTGATCACCTTCATTACCATTCGGTCCAGATAAATTTGTTCATGTTTAATACTTGTTCAGTCAAAAGTTTGTTCGTGCTAGTTCTCAACTATATTGATGAATTATAGCCAGCTTATTATTCAGACTCTTTCAATCATGATATATCCTTAAATAAATTTAAACTTGTTGGGCAACTTTCATGTTCACCCTTGCTATATCATGATAAAATATTGCAGATAAGGCGAATGCGTTCGAATACAAGAAAGGTATAATGCCAAGTTCAGCTTGGGATAAAATGTGCAGCTAATTTGTAATAGTATAGTTTGATAATAATGTTATATGTTAGATAGTTTATGAATTGTGTATAAGTTAAGGTTACTCAATTTTGGGGAATAGTGTGTACAAATTAATGTATAAATAATTTATGTTTATATCTTCCGCAATAGAATTAGAATGATTGTACCAAATCTGTGGTGATTTGGGACCCGAATTTGGGGCCTTCACAATTATAGGGGAGTTGTTTTATGCAATGCATTTAGATGTTTGTGCTCAATACATGGCATGAAGGGCTGATCACCCTAAGTACGGGGAGTCCTTACAGTTTTACTATTTAGGTTAAAGTTGAAAGATTACTTGTAACAGTGGACTTAGTTCGTGGTCTTGTGACCCTCAGTTACATTTTGTATATTGATATCAGTTTTGATTATCATTGACAGATTGTTATTCATCTCTGATGAGCTTATTCATTGGCAATTATTATGCTAATACCATTCATTGCTATTCCAAGTGAGCATTTATTTTCCTCACTCTTGCATATATATACTCATTACAGCTAAAGTTGAGAAGGTTGATGAACCTACCACTAGCAAGGGAAAAGGGAAAATGAACAAGTGATGAAGACTTAGAATTTATTTATTGTCATGAGGATAGACTTTATATTTAATGATGTGATGTAATTATTTTATTTCCGCACTTTATTTATGTTAAAGGTTAGATAACCTTGGAGACTTTTTGATTTAATGTTGTAACCCTTTTAATGGGTGGATTTATGATTTAATTTTATTATAATTGGTTAGTTAGATATGAATGAATGGAAAGTAAACACCAAGTCTTGTGGGAATGAAGTGCCTAGATTTAGGGGTGTCACAGGTAGGGTATAATCATAGCGGTTGACTATCGAAGAAGACATTTATGTGGGCCGTATCATAAGACCATCTAGGGGTCAATGCTAAATATCTCTGGACATACATATGCATAAACATAATACATGCATGATCAACAATAGATGACAATATGACGTAGGGAATGGAAAATAGTACATACATTCCTAAGCACATCATCATTTAATACATCATCTCTTTACAGCTAAATACAGGGAAATGGGGCACAGACGCCCAATAACTAACAAAGGTCTATCAAAAGATCTAACGAGAATAGGGCACAATCACCCAGTATCTAACAAACGCCTATCAAAAGATATAACGAGAATACACATCAAAAGAAGACAATGGTGTCAATGTCTACATCATCAATCATGTCCACCTGATGTAACTCCTCCTGAGTCACTGGATCTTTGTCAAGAGGGATGTTAGGCCTATACAATAGAGGATATACACCGGCAAAGCCATATGGGTCACCTGAAGGCCATCCCCAGAGCTGGGAGGATCAAAAGTATCTGCCTTTGAAGGATCTTTGCCCAAGTACCAGGTCAAACTGTCAATCTGTGTCAAATAAGTTGGATTTTGGACACAGGCCATCCAATCCGTCATCATCATGGATCCAGGAACCTCAACCCGGACAAGACGTATCTCCGCCTCCGCCAGACGACGAGGTTATCTAACTGAACGGGGTCGAGGCACATTAGAAGCCCTCCTCCGAACACCTGAAGTGGTCTTGCGGGAACTACTCGGCTGATTAGAATCCATATATATCTGGACACAAGTCTCCAAATCACCTCAGAAAGGGTGTGGTAAATTCTAACCTGGAGGTTTTTCAAAATGCATTTTATGACTATATGCATACATGCATTAATTTAACATTCGCCTACAGTAGAGTTAAAAATGCATGACTACCCAATGCCCATACTTTGGAAAAAAATTGTCAGAGTCTCCTTTGTAAACAGGACTATCCACATGCACATAGGCATGACTAGGTGGCCATTCAGTAGCACACCTACCCATAGTCATAAACATCCTATATGCATAACACTATTAAAGTCACAATCCATAAGGGTAGCCTAATTACTAGGATTACTTTGCTTTACCACCTTTGCTCGTTTGTCCTCAAATAGGATAAGAAATAGAAGAAAAAGGTGTCAATTTGACTATTTTAAAAGTCAAAAATTTTTACGTCATTATGTTCAGCATGGTTAAATACTAACATTTACTGTGTTGAATATTTTTTATCAAGTCATATGAGCATGCATATTCACTACTATGTGTTTGGAAGCATTTCATGTGATAACTCATTTTCAACGGATAAAAACTGGAAAAGAAGACATGCATACATTACCAAGGACAGTGTAAAACACTTGTACGATGATAGAATTTGCAGAAATACGCCCGAACTCAGTAGATCTGAAAAAGAACTCTCGGATTCTCTGTGTGACGCAACTTGTAAATGAATTATAAAAGCAACATGGCACTTAAGGCCACCCATGGTTGGCCGCAGGTGTACTTGCGGCTCCCCTGGGTGGGGTCCACCCCTCTAGCTCGGTCCAATATGAGTTGTAAAGGAGGTCTCACAAGTTGAAAAAGTCAAATCAGGGAAAATGATGTTACGCGATTGAGCGGAAAATCCTGAAATCCTTGTTTTCAGAGACCAAACTTTGGGTCTACATATCACTCATTTGTATTCTCCTAAACACAGGGTTTAATATACTGATGATCACAACTTTTGCAAACAACACTCGGTAATACCTCAGTAAGGTCTAATGCCATCAGTTCGGGGTCGTAACTCCAAAATATACCCCCATCGGGGATTTCATACAAGTTCATCCATTGATGCACATGTCAACGAAGGTCAAGAAACCTTGACGACATTCAGTCGCTAGTAAATAAATCCTACGAAGTATCAAAAACCATCCGATGATCTCATCTGTTGATATACACGTCAACGAGGGTCAAGCAGCCTTGACATTACCCCCAGTAGGGATCTTATCCGTCGATGTACATTTCAGCGATGGTCAGGCAGCCTTGACAACACAAACTATTGGCAGTAACTTTGACTGAGCAGTGGAAGGACCTGGCAATACAAACCAGGGAAGACCATTCTCATCAGGGAGGACCGATGATGGAATATGTTATACAAGTTCTCCTCAGACAAAACACATCTCCACAGGTCTCTCGTACATGAGAGGTACGTCCTTAGTGGGAAATTTGTACTAAGGATTAAGGAGCACCGATATTCGGCTATAGAGCTAGGGTTTCAAGCCATGCTCAAACCTCCTAGCCTTTCTCACCTCAGTGTCCACCTGATGTGGAGCAAATCTCGCCAGTTTATTGAACTTGGCAGCATATTGGGGAACCATCATCTCCCCTTATTTCAATTCTAGAAATCGCATTTCCATCCTCCCCTGCATACTTGTGGGAAAGTAGTTCTGAAGAAAATCTCTTTGAACCATACCCACGTAAGGTTTTCTATACCTGCCCTAGCCTGGTTAGCATCCCACCAAAAGTTGGCCTCTCCCTTCATCATATAGGTTGCAAAAGCAACCTTTTTCCCTGTCAACATTTGCAATGAAAAATGCCTTTTCGATATCTTTCACCCACGTTTGGGCTTATATGGGGTCCGTAGTTCCTTTGAACTCCGGCAAACCGACACTCTTAAAATCCTTAAAAGTAGTAGCTCGTACTACTGCAGGATTCACATGGATATTAGCCCCATTTTTATTAAAAGTGGCCGTTAACAAGTTAACGAATTCTTGCATTGGGTTAACCGGACCTCCCTTCGGTTGATTAACATTAGTATCTTGATTTCATTGTCTCCTTCTTGGCGGCATTTTGCTGTTAAGATAAACAACACATCATTATTACTCTTTTCTTGTTACTTAGTTATTATTCATGTTCAAATAATAACTTCAACTCATTACTCAATATGTTCCATAAAAAGGCTTATATTGATTTGTTTCTTGTAGTATAATACTACATCGTTCACATTTACATAGCCTAAGTTGATTACATTACTATCCCGTAATTGCTTTCCAAAAATTGGAATTTACAAAAGACTACCCTTTGTTATACAAAAGATGGTTTTACGTCACTACTAGATACATCATATTTACATATCTAACTCTACTCTAGCTAATACTAGGTTACATATGCCGTAAGACATTCTCAAAATCCACGTTGGCAAGACCGACTATAATATATCGGCTGATAGTATGCCGCGTGTCTGCCCTGCTTAAATCGGATACCCAGCTACTTCTTGCTAAAAATTCGCATGAGAACTCCTATGTATATAGGACATTCTCCCAATCTTCTGTTCTTGGTCTTTAACTCCTGCCTGAGCTCAAAGACCTGTTTCAGCTCGTGGACCTTATCATTTGTCAAAACTCTTTCATCGTGCTCCTCCTCCCACATCAACTCCATACTCGTCTTATCTTTCAAGACAGCATAAATCTCTTCTTTTAGTTCTTTCACCTCCTGACAATAATGGATATTTCTATCCAATACTGTCATAAACAGTGACATCATCGACTCCCCCGGAGTCAGCTCTTCTGCAAGTGCTACTAGGTTAAAGGACACTACCTCAACTTCTTCTTCCAATATGCCATCAAACACAAACATAAGGTCTAGATTCTCTGAGTCTCTAGACTCAATTATCACCACTTCAAGCTCTTCTGCTATAGGGTTCAGTATAATCTCTACTTGATTTACCGATTCTTCACTCACTACTTGTATATCCCTATACATTTCATTTTCTCTTGACATCTACAACAAAACATTATAGTTTAATTAGTACACGTCAATAGAATAATAAAAACACATATCATATATAATGCATTTTAAGGGTTAATTTCATCTTTTACTTCTTTAACTCTTCTTAAGGTTATGACTTAAGGTTTTAATTCCCCCTTTAAGTTTTATAACCTAATGCTTTGATACCAACCTATGACGCCCCCAAATCGAGTATCTTCCAACCCAACATATGGTGCTACACGGTGCTATAGTTCACACAAACATTCAATTGAAATGCCTCAAAAGAACGAATATGTCTTACATATTATCCAACTAATATTACCATTCCTCAGGTTCTTAATAACCATTACATTTGATCTTGTCATAATATCAACATTCAACCTATACTATTACAAAAGCAATCTATAAGTTCGCCTTAGCCTTCCCTTTATCTTTTTCGGATCCTTTGGTCCGTTTGGTCTTAGCTGCATTCATATGGTTCAAGCAAGAGTGAGCATAACTAGCTCAGCAAGTATGAGAATTCCATTTAAACAATATGCTTGAAACATACAAATCGTATATCTTCAATAACTAAACAATAGTTATGAAGTACTATCGATAATTCAAAATAACACTTCTCTTTTCGTAAAACATTTTACAATGAACAATATTCAGTAAATCATCAATTCCGGTCCAAGACCTTGATCATTGCATACTTTCTTTGAAAAGGACAACCTGACACTAAGTCCGTAAGTCCGACATTACTTACGAGTACGTCTAGGTGATCAGCCTATAGTACTCTATGTTGTACAACACTACTTTCTTTAAACGTATATACGTTTAAGTTGTGGCAACCTCACGTGCCTGTCGTTTGACGACAAAACACTTGTTTAGCATACTCAATCTTCATTTGAAAACCATACCAACATAGATTGGCAAAACTTGACAACAGTTCAACAGATTATAAGAAATCCAAAGAAATATCTTAAGTCTAGCCGAAGGAATTAGCTTCGATTTCATCATATATCAATTCATGCGTAAGAGACATGAATCACAAAGCTTGTCCAGATTGAACATAGGCAAGGGTTAGAACACTTGCCTTTAGCGTCTGCTCTAGTATAATTACTTTTCCTATAAGTCTTTAAGAATTCTATAACACATGATCACATAACGTACCACATTAGGTCATATATAATCAAGCATGTTTTCTACTATATCTTACCCTTCTTCTCAATCTAATCATGCCTTAGATTGTTTATCATTGGTTACGGCTTGTCATTATGTTTTACATCGTTCTTACGTTCATGTTCGAGTAGGTTATCTACAACCTTTAGTATATTACTTAAGGTTTATAACATCCTCATTGATGTTACATTAAGTTAATTAAGGATATGAATTTCCATTAATCAATTACCTCTTTCCTTTCATATTCAAAAACATTCATTTCTATGTTTTGTCTAGTGTTGGCCGCTAATACGCCTTCTCCTCTCTAAGTCATGTCATGCGCTACTCTTGATGGCTATCACCGATCCGTATTTGCAGTCACGAACTCCGATTCAAAAAGGTCGTATTGTAGTAACGAAAAAATCCAAGAGCTCATGGGCATGGCTCATTATTGCAATGCGGCCACGATTTAGCCTTGGGCTGGCGCCGCAGTGCCAGCTCTGTGCACCAGATAGTTTGACAGATTTCTTTACACAAAGAACTTCTCAGACTCATAATTTGATCAATTTAAGTCCGAATTGGCTTGTTCAAAAGCCATTAGCTCACAAATCATATGCTCTAAGTATTCATGCAAGAATTTTACATTTTTGAATCTATTAACTTAAAATTCACCTTTTGAGTTCTTGAACGTTCATGAACGTTCAACGCTCGTTTCTTCGCTCTAAGTTGGAATTTGGTCATTTTTGAGTTCGCAACTCTAGAATGCCAAATAAGACTATTCTCCATCGAAAACCAACGTTTCCGAGTTCAATGTCAAAATTTGACTTCCATTCCGAGAATTTCACGATTTCGATGATTATCGTCTAAACTCATGAATTTTGCCATAACTTCGTTTCTTGAGATTTTTAAACCATTTCAAATGGATGCAGTCCTTCATACTAACATCTTAACCAACATATTTCATTACATCATATACATGATAAGTTCTTACTTGTTCTTTATGAGTCTATAACTTATAAAAGTATAAATTACTTATTCATGGCTTATTAAGGCTTAAGTCCTTTGATTAGTCATTCTCATCACTTCTTAGCATACATACTCCACTAATCAACACTTCTCTATCAAACTACAATTGAAGAGATGGAAGATTAATGATATAGGATTCTTACCCTTGAAGATCACTTGGTTCTCCTTTTTTTCTACTTGGATTATCAAAGTCTAGCTTTTCTAGCTTTTTCTCTCTAACAAATAAGCACTTAAATGTTTGTTGGTGGAATAAAAAGTGGGAAATGAACTAGCAAGTCTTCTATTTATAGGAAATCCAAGGTGAGGGCTTAATGGTCTTTAATCCCTTCCACTTCCTTAATCCACCTCCTTAAACCACCTCCTTACTATTCATCACTTGGTGATCAAGTTTACTTGGTCACCAAGATTAACCATGTGCTCATGGGCCCACATGGGTTTCCCCATGGGTCATCTTTACCCATTGGATCGATCCATGGATCCGGTTCTTACTTTGGGCTTTTAGTTTAATTAACATAACTTATACTTTGGGCTTGCATTAAACCAACATTTGGGCTTTAACATTAATTAGCATTGGGCTTTATCATAATTCCAATTAGACTTTACAACTTCCTACACAATCCTACAAGTCCATTACATATGGCTTAAAGCCTTAGAACGTATGGTTTACATATTAATCTCGTATTCCAACTCGTATACTTATTCATCATATATGACATACCATCATTCATACATACTCGTATAATACCTCGTATCATACTCGTATTCATTATCTCGTATCATACCTACGTATCATACGATATCATCGTTTAATTCATTAACGCTTTACTTCTCTTAACGTTCTCAAATTAAGTTTGCAGGTGAAAAACTGCGTTTGCCATACATAAAATATTATTACATAATCCATCTGACCTCGATATTCTATCGTTACGTATTTCTCGGAAGTTCAAAAATAATTCCCGAGAAGAAATCAGTGAATAGTGTTTTTTAGAAAATATCTCGAAAAACTTTTATATTCGTCTTGGAGATTCAAACACTTTAATTCCTTCACGTAGTCAAAATATTATGACATTCTGACATCTCTAGGTTATAGAACGACATTCATCTTACTAACACGTAATAATAACAAATAATATAATTTTATTCATTATTTAATTAATTAAAATTATTTTATGATAAATCTGAATTTCTCGGTCGTTGCAATACTTATGAAAGTTCTCTATCTCTAAGCTCTTATTAAGCAGTTAAGTTGTTATTGTTAAGCAAGTTTCCAAACCTTACTTTTACGATTATGCAAGTCTTGAAGTTATTATTCAATTGAGCAAGTTCTCTAACTTTAATATTTCATTATGCAAGTTCTTATTCCTGATTTGTTATTTTTATGCATATTCTTTAACCCTGAATTATTGTTGAGTAAGTTTCTAAATTACGCTTTTCATTGAGCTAGTTAATTAATATTTACTCCTTCATTTCAATCGAGGTTGTTTTGTTTATTCAAATTTCGTACTATTGTTGGAAAGCTTGATCTTGTTGAAAAATATTTGTTCCGCTAAAATTAACTGTTGTTCAATATCTGATCACCAATGTCATTGCACTATCTTACATTATTGTATCAAACTCTTAGTTGACTAGCGATTCTTTACTGATTCAACTAATCCTTAGTTGATAAATGTTCTAAACTCTAAATTACCCTTAAATTCAGTTCAAACCAAACTTCCTTTGGTTTGTTTATGAATCTGTACAGTTTTAAGAGTGTAAACTCAATGACTAATACTTGTTCAGCTGATAAACCATTGATATCTTATCTCTTATTGATACATTGACATAGTTCAATTGTAACCAAACTCTTGAATAGTTATTGATCCCTACTTGATTCAACCAGTACTTGGTTAATGAGCGTTCTAAAGATCTAGAATTCCTTTGAAGTTAATTCCAAACCAAATTTCCTTTGGTACCAAACCTAATGATCTAAGCTAAGATGAACAACCCAGTAAGACCCCAACTTTTTATAAATAAAGATTTAATTTTCTCTAAATATTATTTTGAATTATAAGGTGTGGATTTGATATAATGTTGTAGTTGTGGGTAATATTTACAAATTTTGCAAAGTAAGCAAGTAGTCATAAAATATTTGTTTGGTCAGGGAATATTCATTTTATCAAGGAATATTCGTACGATGGCACAATCATTGGTGGACCCCACAACAGAATTACTGTCGAAGTTAGAAAATGACCGAAATAACTTTTTATAAAAATAACGACAAAACTTTTACCGTTAACTGTTGAAATACCCGGTGATAAAACTACAGTAATACGCGTGGTTGCATAGTAGCACACGGTATTGTACAGTATCTTTGATTATTGATGCTTACGTGGGAAGTCACTCAGTTTTATTTAATTATTGCAATAGTAGTTGGTGTATTGTATCTCATATTATTGATTCAATTATTGTCACAGTATCATCAGCACAATATTTTATATTATTAAATCAATAATTGAGATGACACCATTATTCATATTATTATTTGCATTATTGACAATGTCTAGAAAGTTCTGTCGAGGAAAGGGGTTTGGCAATCTAATTGCGCGCCAATAAGGAGAAGTCCTTATCGGAAAGCCCCCTCTTTCCAAGGAATGATTTGGTTGTTAATATTGTGAGTTATAATATTAATGATGAATAAGTTCGTGTTGATTAAAGATAAAAATAATAATTGATGAGTTGAAGATGTTTGTTCAATTATCCTTTTAAATTGGTGTTTGTTTATTTTTTTTAGGATACATAATTCTTCCGTGGCCCCCAAATTACCTTCAAAGGAAGTAATCCTTTGATTGGCTGGTTATGAGATTATTGGCCAAACTTTCCAAATTATACAGTACTATTCACTAACTTGTGAGTAAGGGTGCTCTCTCATTGGTATATATATCAAATTGGTATACTAATACTCTCTCCTCATTGGCCAACACCTTTAAAAAGAAAATACTGATAAGTTGCGCCGGTGAAAGTTTTCCTGTGCAGTCCGTGATTTTTCCTAAATAGTATCCTGCCATTCTCATATAAATAGGATGCTTAGTTTAGAAATGAAAATCACACCAGAATAAGAGAATTATTCTTGTATAATATTGAGCGTATTTCTTTTCAGCATAAGGTAAGGGATATTATTTTAGAAATGAAAGTTTTCTTTTGAGCATATAACAATACAAGTTTTCTTCAAGAATATCCTCACTATACTAGTAGGAATTACTCTCCTACTAAGGTAAGGGATATTATTTTTGTTCAATATTCGTAAGAAATAATATTTTCTTCCATACTCTTTAGTATGTAACTAATATTATTTCATTTCATATTCCTAATTCTACACTTATTTTGATAAGTATTGCTTCTATACTCCTTCAAATTATCAATGGTCATGACTATACCGAATCACCCCTGGTCATAATCATACCAAAAACTATCCATCATCGCATTACAAAGCCACCGAGGACTTTTGTCACATCATTTATATCAAGCCCGTGATTATACCGAATGATCTCGGTCATAATCATACTAAGTTCATCTATGCACGTAAGCCAAAGATAACATAATATAACATGAGGATGATGACAATGACATAATAATTCACTAAAACAAGTTCACAAATTAATTTATTAGGGAACTAATAACGTCCAAATTGTCAACATGATCTTTGCTTTGTAGAGTAAAATTCAAGAATGATCGGAAGAATATTTCCATGAAAGATCTTTGGATGAAACGCAAATATCAAGAATATTCTACTAATTTCATGGAGTATAGAAGTCAAAGTTTTAACAATTTGGGTATAATAAAGAATGGAATAACAAAGGAAATCACCATGCATGCGGTGCCAGCATAGGCGAGTTATTCCAATGAGAATAATAATAACGGAACCGGTCGGTGAAATTAACTGCAAGCCAGGATGTTCAAACAGAATAATAAAGATGGAACCAGATCCGGTGTAAAACACATAGATAGGATATTCCAACAGAATGATAAAAAGGCGGAACCGGTCCGAAATTGTAAAACACAGACGAGGATGTTCCAGCGAGAATAATAGAAGAATGTCACCAAGTATAGGGTAAACCATGTATACAGATTATGTATAGGGTATGCCGCGTATACAGGTTATTCCAACATAATAATAAAGAATGGAATAATAGAGGGATTTCACCAAGTATAGAGTATGCCGCGTATACAGGTTATTCCAGCAAAATAATAAAGAATGGAATAACAGAAGTTCTCTTCATGAATAAGAAAGAATAACACCCCTTACGGGTACAACAAATAATATCCCTTACCTTAAAAGAAATGAATATTGGAAAAGTGAAGTAGCGAATACTTTTTTTCTTCTTTTCTCTATAGTTTCTCTCTCTAGAGTTTCAATGAATTAAGTAAGAAATAATGAAGGAATGAGCTTTATATTTATAGAAAAAGCGAGGGTGGCTCTTGGTCTTAACGAAGGGTCAAAATGACTCTTGGTAATATTGAAGAGACAACTACTATTTCATGAAGGGTAATTAACCCTTGGAACAATAGAAGAAGCGAGTTAACTCTTGGTAATATTGAAAGGACAACTACTATTTGCGAAGGGGTAATTACTATTATGACGAAGGTAATTACTATTGACGAAGGTAATCACTATTGAAGAAGGTAATTACTATTGACGAAGGTAAATACTATTGACGAAGGTAAATATATTTGAAGGTAATTACTATTCACAAAGGTAATTACTATTCACAAGGTAAATACTATTGACGAAGGTAAATACTATTGTGAAGAGACTCTTAGATGATGACATATGGGCCCCCATAAAATAATCAAACTTACCACAAACGTCTCATATGAGACTCTTTATATACATCAAGGATTGAATAAATATTACCACAAATCATTTTATTTTTAATCAACACATATTTAATCTTTCAACAATTATTAATCATTTATAACTTGTCGTCTCAATTAATAATATAACATATTATCTGAGATGATATCTTGTGACAATAATTGAATCAATAATATAAGAGATATGATGCAAAGCAATTATTTGTAGCAATAATTGAGTATAGCTAAGTGACTTCTCACGTAAGCATCAATAATCAATACAGTGTGCTACTATGCAACCACGCGTATTACTGTACTTTTACTATCGGGTAGTTCAACAGTTTTAACGGTAACACCTCTGCCGTTATTTTTATAGAAAGATAATTTTGTCGTTTTTCTAACTACGACAATACTTACATTAATAGGGTCCACCATTGATTGAAGCCGTCGCACGAATATTCCCGACAAAAAGAATATTCCCCGACCAAACGAATATTTTATAACAACTTGCTTACTTTGCAAAATTTATAAATATTACCCACAACTATAACATTATATCAAATTTATTCCATAATATTCAAAAATAATATTTATAGAAAATTCATCTTTATTTATAAAAGGCGTGGTCTTACAACCTCCCTTCTTATGAAATTTCGCCCTCGAAATTAGAGTGCGATACGATATGATAAAGAGGTGAGGATACCTTGAATACCCTTTCATTAAAAATATTAAATTCATCTTCCATAATCCGCCAAAGATATTCATTAACAATTCATCTTTGCATTACGGGCTAAAGATATACAATTGTAAAATCAATAATCTTTGAGGCTTGACTTAATAAGTATCACGACCACGAATTATCCATGCACTCTTGGCCAAGGATATTCGTGTTTTCAATCTGATCATGATTATACCCGAATAATGCGTGGTCATAATCATACCAAGTCTAT
The DNA here is from genome assembly GCA_020205615.1 of Panax quinquefolius. Lineage (NCBI taxonomy): Eukaryota > Viridiplantae > Streptophyta > Magnoliopsida > Apiales > Araliaceae > Panax > Panax quinquefolius. Next base: position 45,594,698 of record CM035159.1, read on the forward strand.
CAATGCACTACGACCAAAGATGACTTTTACCACATCCATGAATTAATATTTCATTCTTTGAGACTCATTTCAATAATTAATCCATATCATCGAATCATCAACCGCACTACTGGTGCCAAGGATATTCATTAGTATCACGACCAATAATTATCCATGCACTACGACTAAAGATAATCGTGTATTCATTAGTATCACGACCACAAATTATCTATGCACTACTACCAAAGATAATCGTGTATTCATTAGTATCACGACCACAAATTATCCATGCACTACTACCAAAGATAATCGTGTATTCATTAGTATCACGACCACAAATTATCCATGCACTACGACCAAAGATAATCGTGTATTCATTAGTATCACGACCAAAAATTATCCATGCACTACTACCAAAGATAATCGTGTATTCATTAGTATCACGAGCACAAATTATCCATGCACTACTACCAAAGATAATCGTGTATTCATTAGTATCACGACCACAAATTATCCATGCACTACTACCAAAGATAATCGTGGTTTCAATTACGGTTATGATTATACAAGAACAATCCACGGTCATAATCATACCAAGTCCATCTATGCACTACTGAGCCATGAGATGACTTTCAACATAATATAAGCATGAGGATTATGATATAAAGAATCAATCAAATGAGATAAAGGATAAATATTAAACATTTATAATATAATTTATCCAGATTCAAGAATATCTCCATGTTATCAATCACTTAATAATCTCATAATCTAATATCATTAATATTATAACAATATTTTAATCACTTCTTAAATTTATAAACAATTTATCTCAATTGTTTACGCTTTACCATATAATGCATTTAATCATTCAAAATGCCATACTCATAAGATATCATCACCAATTATCAAATCCTCAAAAAAATATGCATATACTCTATATAGGATTCTCTAGCCATAAAATCCTATTTTCAACTTTGTTACTTCACATAACATATTTAATTCATATGTTCGTAACTAAACTATTTTCATGAAAAATACCAAATCAGTCCCAAAAATATTTCTTTTACGGGATTTAGCATAATATAGTCCCATAATGAAATATATTTTTCTCGAATTTTTAAAATTCATTTACTATTTTTCAAAATCAATTTCTAATTAATTCCTTAAGAAATTAGCTACCTCAAGTTTAACTCCAAAAATTCCCAAATCTTGGCAGGACCTTACACATGTTAATGTGAGCCTCGATTTAAATTTCATTGTCATCGTGAGTTATAGAACTCCGGTTATAGCATTTTTCGTCAAAAAAACCTAAATATTGAAATGGTCATAACTTGCTCATTTTAAGTCGGAATGAGCTCATTTTTGGACACGATGTTCTTTATACCATATAATATTATGTCCCAAAAGGCCTGAATTTTTCTCACTAATTAAGTGGCCGAAACAGCCCTTACAAAAATGTTGCAGCAACTTTTTGGACATTTTGAAGTTTTGACTCCTTTTCTAAAATCAGTCCACACGAAAATCTACAACACCTTTTTCATTGATTCCACTTGGATTAGTTAGGTAACTCATAGATCTAACTCTAGGTCTTAACCACACTCAAAAATTCAAAATATAATAGGAGATTTGGTCAATTGAATTTCATGTTACGTTTTTCACCAAAATCTGGTTTTTAACTCCTTGTGATTTTTAAGAAACTTTCATGTTTTCACATACTAACCAACATAACTCATCATAACACTTACTAATACCACGTATACCCATGATTTTCATTAGTCCAATGCTTTTATTATGACTTTCATCATAAACCATGTAAACTTATTCATTTTAGTTGAAGAAATATTTGAGGGTTTAAGAAATGGGTTTTATCTTTGGGGTCAATCTGAAATTTGATTTCACGCTCTAAGTAGGCTAAGAAGTCTTCAAGAATACGCCAGAAATTTATTAATAATAGAAATATCATTCAAAGCTGTGACTCTCATCCAAGACTTGGATAGTACGTCACATTGATACCAACCGTGACTTCTATCCCTTAACCTAGATAGCACCTCACAATGATACCTATAAACTTGCCATCTTCATTCATGATGTCGCCTCTGAAAGTCGGCCGGTGCATTCCACACAAGGAAGTCAACAACGAAAGGTTCAGGGCTCTTTACTTATGGCTTGATATGACAATAATTGACTTTAGTAGTTTGGTTACTTGAATTCGCACAACAAGTTGGTTATGAATATAAAAGCTAACAACCTTACGAAAAGCATGATGAGTAGTTAACCAATTGATTCCTAAAATCACATCAAAGGCAAATATTTTCAAAAGATAAGATCGACAGTAGCGTGAAAATGTTTATTTGAATCAAACAAGATTTAAAAATAGTAGCGGTAATGAAGGCTCCTACTAACGAAGTTTCAACCAATAAGTCAAAGTTTAACTTCTTCGGAGTCAAATTTAAACGTTGAACATAACTAGGTGAAATAAAAGAGTGGGTAGAACTGGTATCTAACACGGTATAGACTTCGCAAGAGCTTATGATTAACTTACCCGTGATAATTTTATTCAGGTTCCTCGTCACGAGAAAAAAACGCTCTCTCTTAAACTACCGGCTTTGGTTTGTCTGGGACAGCCTTTGGTGCCTCCATCCTAGTTGAATTTGTCTTCGGTAAACGACAAAATCGAGCTAAGTGACCTTCTTTTCCACAATTATAACATGCTTTGGATGGCATGGCGCAGTTCGGACTGATGTGTCCCTCTCCTCCACATTTGAAGCATATGATAGGTGGTCTTTCTCCTTCCTTAACAACGGGTGCTGGTGCTGACGTCTTTCCATCATTGATGAATCTCTTTTTCTTGAAATGTCCATTCTTATTGCTTTGACCCTGATTACCACCGAAGTGGTTACCATATCTGGCCTGTTGATTCCCTCCACGCTTATTGTCACCGCTTCGATGACTACTCTCGCTTGTATTATAATTTTTAAATTTGCGCTCTCTTTTAGTCAACGTTGACTCGTTATCGCGCTCCACTAAGCGAGCCCTATTTACAACATCCGAATACAAATACGGTTTATGAGAAATAAGATGTTGGCGTATCTCCGGCTTCAAACCTCTTAAAACATTCGCTCCATTCTCTCTTCATTATCCACCAGTGGGATTGAATCGTGATAACTCCGTAAATTTTGCCTCGATCATTGCGACACGGTCATATTGTTTTGTTCCAACTTGATAAACTCCACCTCCTTCATGTATGGCGAATACTTTCGGGAAAGTATTTGTCGTTGAACGACTCCTAGAACTTCTCCCAAGATATCTTTGAAGACAAAGAAGAGTAAGTCGTTTCCGATTCCCAACGATGAATCGCCTCTCGCTGAAACATAAAAGCGTGTAAAGGAACCTTTTGCTCCTTGGAGCATCCTAAGACATCAAATATCTTGGTAATCTGCTGCTTATCCATGCTTCCGCCATAAGTGGTTTTGGCTCTCCCTTAAACTCCGGTGGTCCCGGCTCCTTGAATTGTTTAGCGGTGACCTTGAGAGTTTTTTCGTGTTTCCACCTACATTTTGGATGAAGTCGCTTTACTTTGATGTTGCATGAATTCTAAAACCTCTAAACGCGTCGGCCGTCGTTAATCGATTGATCGGTGTTGTTGTTTGCAGGAGGATTATTGCCATCCTATTGCACATTGTCCTGATTATTGATCTGTGGAGAATCAACAGTCTCCTGTGCTCCATTGCTATTCTCAACATTCTCGGATGCCATTTTCAAACACTGCCACAAAATAAGGGTTAATTGACATGCAACATATTATCACTATACTCTGACCGACCAATCAAATACCAAATAAACTTAGGTAGGTCATACTAGCGAAGGAATTCCCTATCTCTCCCCTCCTAGTTCTAGTCTCACATCTTAGCCAGGGATCATATCCCTAAGCTCTGATACCAACTGTGACGCCCCCAAAATTAGGTATACGTCACCCATCTTGGGTCGCCACTTACATGGTACAGAATTTAAATACAACTTACTAATATAACTGTCGTGTACAATACGACATAAACTGTGAGTTTGAATACAAATATTGTCTACTAGATATTATACAAACTCAAAAGGAGTCCTCATTACAATTATTATCACACTATTTCACAGAATAGTGAGGACTACTAATGCTATCCTCTGGACCATTATTCCGTTCCCCGACTCGTCCCAGCTATATTCTCATTTCCTGAAGAGAACAGTGAAAGAAAGGGTGAGCTCAACTAGCCCAGTAAGAAATATTATAACTAAGATAATGCAGAATAAATTATCAATAGTCTTCAACAATGTTAAACTGATAAAATACAATAGACAACCAGTTTAACTGCAGCAGAATATGCAATCCATTAAAAGAGTCAAGTAGAAAATAAAGTCTACTATCTTTTAGGTTTTAAAAGGTTTTCATCAATTTTTATCACTAAGACTCAGTTTAATGAATAAACCACAATATCTAATCATCCATGTACCACGGTCAAGGATTTTCATCAAATTATCAATGGTCACTATATACCGAATCACCCGGTCATAATCATACCAAAAACTATCCATCAACCATTGCATTATAAAGCCATCGAGGACTTTTGTCACATCATTTATATCAAGCCATGATTATCTTAAGAATGATCTCGGTCATAATCATACTAAGTTCATCTATGGACGTAAGCCAAAGATAACATAATATAACATGAGGATGATGACAATGACATATTAATTCACTAAAACAAGTTCATGAATTAATTTATTCGAGGAACTAATAACGTCCAAATTGTCAACATGATAATCTTGCTTTGTAGAGTAAAATTCAAGAATGATCGGAAGAATATTTCCATGAAAAGATCTTTGGATGAAATGCAAATATCAAGAATATTCTACTAATTTCATGGAGTATAGAAGTCAAAGTTTTAACCAACCTGGGTATAATAAAGAATGGAATAACAAAGGAAATCACCATGCATGCGGTGCCGCGCGCAGACGAGTTATTCCAACGAGAATAATAATAACGGAACCGTGTCGGTGAAATTAACAAGCAAGAGGATGTTCCACGAGAATAATAAAGATGGAACCGGATCGGTGTAAAACACATAGATAGGATATTCCAACAGAATGATAAAGGCGGAACCAGTGGGTGTAAAACACACGCATATGATGTTCCAATGAATAATAGAAGAATGTCACCGAAAGTATAGGGTAAACCACGTATACGTGATTATGTATAGGGTATCTGCATGATATCTGAGTTATTCTAATGAATAATAAAAAATGGAATAATAGAGGATTTCACCAAGTATAGGGTATCTGGCGTATCTGAGTTATTCCAATGAGAATAATAAAGAATGGAATAATGAAGTTCTCTTCATGAATAAGAAAGAATAACACCTTACGGTACAACAAATAATATCCCTTACCTTAAAAGAACTGAATATTGGAAAAGTGAAGTAGCGAGAATACTTTTCTTCTTTTCTCTATAGTTTCTCTCTCTGAGTTTTAATGAATTCGTAAGAAATAATGAAGGAATGAGCTTTCTATTTATAGAAAAAGCGAGGGTGGCTCTTGGTCTTAACGAATGGTCTAAATGACTCTTGGTAATATCAAGAGACAACTACTATTTCATGAAGGGTAATTAACCCTTGGAACAAGAAGAAGCGAGTTAACTCTTGGTAATATTAAAGGGACAACTACTATTTGCGAAGGGGTAATTACTATTGACGAAGGTAATTACTATTAGCGAAGATAATTACTATTCAAGAAGGTAATTACTATTGTGAAGGAAAATACTATCGACGAAGGTAAATATATTGTGAAGGTAATTACTATTCACAAAGGTAATTACTATTCATAAAGGTAAATACTATCGACGAAGGTAAATACTATTGTGAAGAGACTCTTAGATGATGACATATGGGCCCCCATAAAATAATCAAACTTACCACAAACGTCTCATATATGAGACTCTTTATATACATCAAGGATTGAATAAATATTACCACAAATCATTTTATTTTTAATCAACACATATTTAATCTTTCAACAATTATTAATCATTTATAACTTGTCATCTCAATTAATAATATAACATATTATACGATGATAATACATCGTGACAATAATTGAATCAATAATATAAGAGATATGATGCAAAGCAATTCATCGTAGCAATAATTGAGTATAGCAAAGTGACTTCTCACGTAAGCATGAATAATCAATACTGTAGTGCTACTTATGCAACCACGCGCCAGACATCGTACTTTTACTACTTAGGGTAGTTCAACAATTTTAACAGTAACACCTCCGCCGTTATTTTTATAGAAAGATAATTTTGTCGTTTTTCTAACTACGACAATACTTACATTAATGGGGTCCACCATCGATTGAGCCGTCGTCATTGAATATTCCCCGACAAAAAGAATATTCCCCGACCAAACGAATATTTTATAACAACTTGCTTACTTTGCAAAATTTATAAATATTACCCACAACTATAACATTATATCAAATTTATTCCATAATATTCAAAAATAATATTTATAGAAAATTCATCTTTATTTATAAAAGCTGGGGTCTTACAACTATTCACAGGGTACTATTCACAAAGTAATGTAGACACTCGAAATTTTGCATTCCTATTACTAACATTGCAGGAGGGCAGAATCGTCTTTCAAAGATAACCCTGGAGGACAAAGCAGCTCCAATTCCAGAGACAACCCCAGAATTATCAGTCTTGCCATCTCGGAGACAACACCGAGATACCCAGTTTGAATCCCGGAGACAACCCCAGGAGTTTCAGTTTCAACCTCAGAGACAACCCCGAGGAATGCAGTTCCAGTTCAGGAGACAACCCCGGAATCCTGAGTTTTCCATCTCAGAGACAACCCCGAGATACTCAGTCCCAGAGATAACCCCGGGATTTCTAGTTCTAACCTCAGAGACAACCTCGAGGAGTGCAATTTTAGTTCCGAAGATAACCCCGAAAAAGCTCATTTCAACCTTTGCAGTCAGCTTCAACCTCAAAGATAACCCCGAGGCACTCAGTTCAAACCTCAGAGATAGCCTCGGGAGGTCAGGAAAACCTCAGAGATAACCCTGAGAACCTTTAGTACTCACAGCAGGGGACTCACTCGAGAATATTAACAATCTTTTGACTACTCAGAAGAAAATTACCCATCTTCTTCCACTAGCCAACTCGAATGGGAAGGGTTTCAATGCTACCCAAAAGTGTGGCTATCATGTTGGAGCTCTAGGACATGATACTCAGAATTGCTGGGCCTTAAAATACAAGATCCAGGATTTAATTGATAACGGTGAGATCATGCCGACCAACCTCATGCGCAAGACAACCCTCTTCCTCAACACAAAGAAGAAGAGGTTAATATGATTAATTGGAGCATTGGACAGATTTCCAATTATGGTGGTGAAACCTCCCAAACCAGCAAGGATGGCACTGATAAAATGAATTATGTACAGTTCCAATTTATGGTGGAACGAAAAAGAAGGCTTTGTGTGAGCAAGTTAATTAATTGGAAAAACTGGTGATCCATCAACACCAAGTCACATGCCAATTAGTCAGCCAGGAGCATGCTAGTCTCCTTCCTCTGGTTACGAATACTCCATCATTGACTCCAGAAAGTGAAACTATGGAGGATAAAATTGTAAAAAGAGCAAGTGCCAAAGCCCGTCGGGATTTTGCCAACAAGAGGGAATTTACCTATCTGGGCCAACCAATGGAGGAGATATTTCAGATGTTGATCAATGAAGGAAGAATCACATCTCTACTACCTCCAATCAATCTATGTTCAAGACGGTTCAATTCTAATTGAGTATGTCAGTATCACTCCCATTCTCGCGGACACAACAATGAAGAATGATGGGCACTCCTCCATCTTATTCAAAACTTAATTGACAGCGGTGTCTTGCAGTTGGAAGATAATGACATTGTGTTACTCGAGAGTGGGGACACATTTCCTACAAAATGGAAGGAAGTCGTAGCAGTTATATCCGCTGAGGATAAGTTGGCTGCCAGACCACCCACAATACAAGTAATTCAACTCAAAGGTGTTGACAATCCTTTGAAAGTGGTTGCGCTAAAGCCAATTACATTGCCATACAGACCACAGTATCCTGTTGTCAGCCTAAAAAAAAGTATCATGGAAATATGGAGAGGCTGAAGGGTCCACATCTCACATAACTGCTGTAGTGTTGAAGGAGAATCCACTATATCTTCCCCAACGGGTGATGAAGCCTACCATCAGATCAAAGGGGAAAGTTCCCATGGAGAAGATTGAAGAGTGCCTCCGTACTATGGGCCATAATGAAGCCAATGTGGTTTTAATCTTGAGAGAAGTTCCCCAACAAATATCCATACTAGACTTGGTTTTCTCTTCCGAAGATCACAGGAAGGTCTTGCTAAGGGTTTTGGAAGAAGACCACTTGCCGAAATTAGTGGATGTTGAAAAGTTCCAGCACCTGGTTGATCATATTTTTAACAACAATGTGATATCTTTCACTGATGATGACATACCTCCAGGAGGGACTGGTCATTATAAACCGTTACATATAGCGGTTCTGTCCTTCGGATACATGGTGGGAGGAGTGCTGATAGATGGAGGATCATCTTTAAATATTTTTCCTTATGCCACTTTGGAGAAGATGAACGTCAATCTCAACAGGATCAGAAGTAGTCATACGGTTATCAAAGATTTTGATGGATCATAACAAAATGATATCGGGGAGATTAAACTACCTATGGAGATTGGTCCACATACTTTCTGCATATCCTTTCATGTGCTCAAAATTGCTACAGGATACAACCTGCTCTTGAGGAGACCGTGGATTCACATGGATGGAGTCGTCCCTTCCACCCTTCATTAGCAACTCAAATACATCATTAACAATAGCCTAGTCACTGTTAATGCTGAGCCAGAATGTCCTGAATAAGGTCACATCCCACTTATTAGCTTTAATTTAGAAGTTGAGCCGGTCAGTTTCCATGCCCTAGAGGTGAGTAACACTCACTATCATCATATTAGGGTGTCACCTCTGATACCCAAAATTTCTACCTAGGTAATGTAGACAACTCAAGAAATGATGTCATTGGGTCATTAACATGGACAAGGGTTGGGCAAAGATCATCAGGGCATTAAGCGCCCAATTCAAATTCCCAGTCAAACTGGGATAGCTGAACTAGGCTTTTTTGCTAGCTCCAGTCACAGGAATCCACACAAACACAAACAGGTTCCTTCAGTTTCAGTCACATGGCGATTATCTCATCCTATAGATCCTGAGCTTATACGGTCTCTGGTAAAGGTGATTGCCTATGTAATGGCTATGTTGTTTCCTAAACCGATACCGGTCAAAGGAAAAGAGGTCCTGATTCTAGATCCCAAAGTGGAAGAAATGGAATGGAGACGTAAACAAGACATTGCCAGGCGGTTGTCAAACATACACATCATTGTCCATACCGAGGGCATGAATAGAGACATCCCAGATGATGATTATCCAGATATCATGGTCATCATTCAGGAGAAGGAGGACTATGACAAACCCTTCATCACTGATATCCAACAGGACTTCACCCTTGGCAATTGGAACAGCATTTTATGCGTTTGCCGACAAGGGTAAAAAGGGTAGAAACTCCCTCTACCCTGTAGATAGCAATAACTGCTTACTTTTCTGTACAATATTAACAGTTGTTTTGTTATTACATGCTAACACTTTGTATGATTGAACAGTTTCATATATTAAATGAAAGCATTTTTATTTTAGGAGTCTAAATTTAGATGTGCCTAAACTTGCTGATGAGGTGCATATTCTCCACAAGGACTGTAACTTTGATGTAAAGTTGGACTCAGACTTGATCAAAGTACAAGAGGACTATGAGATACCTCAGGAGATCAGAGCATGGGTCGAGGAAAAACCCAAACCAAATCTTGATCAAACCTCTTCTTTCAACCTCGGAACCATAGAAAACCCTAAACTAATCTAGATCGGTACGGACCTCACTCCAAACCAAAGGAATAACATGGTTACTCTATTAACCCAATTCCAGGATGTGTTTGCATGGTCTCATGAAGACATGGTGGGTTTGTCCACTGACATTGTCGTTCATCGCCTTCCCATCATAGAGGGATTTAAGCTAGTCAGGTAAAAAAATAGGCGATTAAAACCTAAGTGTAGTTTAAATGTTAAAGAAGAAATTGTGAAACAATTTCAAGCTGGCATAATCATGATGTTAACATACCCTAAATGGCTATCCAACATAGTCCCTATGCCTAAACTAGGAGGAAATGCAAGAGTTTGTGTGGATTACAAGGATCTGAATAAAGTTTGCCTTAAAGATAGCTTTCCCGTTCCATTTATCCACATCATCATTGACAATACTGCTTAATACGACATGTACTCCTTTGCTAATTGTTTTGCTGGCTACCATCAAATCATGGTTGTTGAAGAGGATCGTGAGAAAACTGCATTCATCACGCCTTAGGGAACCTTTTGCTACTGACGGTTGTCATTCAGCCTCATTAATTCCAGAGCTACCTATCAGCAGGCCATGGTGGCTTTTTTCACGACTTAATGTAAAAAGAGATAGAGATCTATGTGGATGACATCATTGTCAAATCTCGAAGGGAAGAAGACCACTTAGACCATCTCAGAAAGCTATTAAACAGGTTTTGTAAGTACAACTTGAAGTTGAATCCAGCTAAGTGTGCCTTTGACATTAAATCAGGTAAGTTGCTAGGGTTCCTAGTCAGCCACAAAGGGATTGAGCTAGATCCCACCAAAATACAGGCCATCTCAGAAATGCCCATTCCTCAGACAGAGAAGGAAATACGAGGATTTTTTGGAAGAATTAACTTCATCAGCAACCTGTGAGCCTATCTTCAAGCTATTAAGGAAGAGTTCCTCCATGAAATGGAATGATGAGTGTCAAAAAGCCTTCCTTACAATCAAAGAGCAGCTAGTCAAAGCTCCTATTTTGTTACCTCCCAAGGATGGTGTTCCCCTGTTCATGTACCTGTCCATTAATGCCAATGCCATGGGCTGCATGTTGAGACAGAAAGATGATAGAGGCCAAGAGCAAGCTATCTACTACCTCAACAAAAGATTCAAAAGTAGTGAACACAAGTACACTCTGATTAAGAAGACTTGTTGTGCTTTAGCATGGGCTTCCATGAGGTTACAACATTACCTCCATGGTCACACAACCCATCTCATATCCCGCGTTGATCCTCTCAAGTATGTGTTCAGTAAACCCATGTTAAATTGTCGGTTGTCCAGATGGCAGTTGATCTTACAGCAATTTGACATCGTCTACATGTCGTAAAAGTCTATCAAAGGTTAAGGAATTGCGGATCAACTGGTCGCTACAACTTCGAGGGGATTTCAAACCCTTGGAAACATACTTCCCCGATGAAGGGGTAATGATAGTTCAGCAACAGAATCGGTAGGATATATACCAATCATGGAAAATGTATTTTGATGGAGCTATTAATATGGAAGGTTCTGGGGCTAGATCAGTTCTAGTAGTCATTATGGGGGAGCAGTATCCCGTCGCTGTCAAATTGTAGCTTGTCAGCACCAACAACATAGCTGAGTATGAAGGATGTATCACGGGGATAAAATTTTGCCAATCAATGGGTATCAGACTGGTAATTATCTTTGGAGATTCTGAATTGGCAATCAGACAAACCACTGGGATCTATCATACTAAAGAACTACATTTGCTGCCTTACCATCGGCAGGTTATCCAAATGGCTTTTGAGTTTGAAGAAATAACCTTCCTCCACTTTCCTCAGAATAGGAATGACTTTGTGGATGCGCTAGCAACTTTGGCCTCTTTGATCAGCATACTTGACAAGGAAAACATGTCAAACATCACATTTGCCCTGTAAAAGGCTCTAGCCTATGGGAATTACATTGGAGAAGTATCAGATGAGCTACCTCCCATCCAGCATCCTTGGTTTCAGCACATCAAGGAGTATCTATGAGATGGATCTACACCCGTTGAGGCGAGTCCTGCTGAGAAAAAGTGGATCCATCGAATGGCAGTGAAATTCTACCTGAGTGGAGATGCACTCTACAAACGAGATGCAGGACTAGGTCTCCTTAGATGTCTGGACAAGGATAAAGCTCAGAGCCTCATGGATGAAATCCATGGTGGAGTATGTGGCCCACACATGAGCGGCCCTCTACTTGTTAAAATGATCCTCAGAACAGGGCATTATTGGCTCTATCTCAAGGTTGACTGTGATGATCACGTCAAGAGATGTTATCAATGCCAAATTCATGGGAATGCTATCCACGCCCCTCCAAGGGAGCACCACAATATGAGTTCACCCTGGCCCTTCTCAATGTGGGGAATGGGCGTGATCGGGCCCATCGAGTCCAATGCTGGTAATGGAAATTGGTTTATCTTCACTATAATCGACTACTTCACCATGTGGGTAGAAGTAGCCTCCTTCCCTAGGGTTACCAAAGAAGTCATCATTATTTTCATCAGAAACAATGTCATTTGTCGATATGGAAAACCAGAGGTAATTATTTCAGACAATGCTAAGAACCTCAATAACAAAATGATGGAGGAGTTATACAGACAGTTCCACGTCAAACATCTCAACTCTGCCATCTATCGTCCAAAGATGAATGGTGTTATTGAAGCGGCTAATAATAACATCAAGAAGATCATGCAAAAGATGTTCGCCAATCACAAAGGATGGCTGGACCTCTTGCCTCTGACTCTATTAGCCTACAGAACTTTAATGCGTACTTCCAATGGGGAAACCCCTACTCATTAACCTATGGGATGGAAGCAGTGCTCCCCATAGAGGTGGAAATGGAATCCCTCAGAGTATTGATAGATGCTCAGCTGGATGAAGACCAATGGTTACAAGACAGGTACCACCAATTGTCTTTAATAGACGAAAGGTGAACCGCTGCTATCTTCCATGGTCAATTATACCAACAAAGGATCGCCAGATCCTACAACAAAAAAGTCTGGCTACGGTAGTTTAAACAACATGACTTGGTTTTGAAGAAGATCATTGACAACCAAGATCAGTCTAAGGGAAAATTCACCCCTAACTGGGAAGGCCCGTTTGTTATCAATGAGGTATTGACAGGAGGAGCTCTTAGATTATAGGAAATGGATGGGGATAAATTTCCACAGCTCATTAACTCGGACACCGTGAAACAGTACTATGTCTGAGGTTACCATCAAGCAAACATCCTGGTTTTGGATCACCAGTCACTTCAGGTTTTCTAACCCTTCACTACATACAACCTTTCTTCATACCCATCTTCCCCATTAGGGACAAACACACTTTTTAAACTAGCAGCCTGGTTTTCAGATCATCAGATCTTTCACTCAACTTCATTTCAAACCTCTCAGGTTATCCCACCAGGTATTGAACCTTCACACCTATAGTTTTGTCCCACCAAGGATAGGACTTTTCACACCTGCAGTTTGTCCTATACATGGGATTAAACTTTTCACCTACAGTTTGTCCTGAACATGGGATCAAACTTTTCGGTTGTAATCCGTCCCGCATATGGGGCGAACTACATCGGCCTGATCTCCCCAATACACAGGAGTATGTAGGAAACCATTTTTAATGGCCCGGTCACACCATTAAAAAACAAAAATATTTTTACACCCTTCTACACCTTATCACATACAGCGTTGAACCTCTTACATCAGGTTTGAACTACGCAGACCTGATCTCCTCTTCAATAGGAGTACGTAGGCAGCCATTTATGGTTCGGTTTTACCCCCTACCAAAACACAAAAACTTATCACATGGTACTGGGATCAACCTTTAATCCACCACACTTCATCGGCTTCAGACCAAAGGGATGGAACTAACTGATCCCCCCCCCCACACAAATGGGCGAATTGGCGACCATCTAAGCTGCGGTTGAGTCTTTTAAGAGAAAAACCAATCCATAAGAGATGGAACTACCTGAGCTCCCCCATACAAAGGAGTATCGGTGACCATCTGTGGTGCGGTCAACCTTAGAGAGGAAAGCCACACTCCTCTCCATTACTACATACAGAAATCAGTCCCAAGACACCAATGGATAAGGATACATATAGATTAATTATCCATTCTGAAAGATCCTGAGACATCTCAATGTCCACCCTTCAAGGATGAGTTCAGAATACATCAAGATCACAAGCCCTTAAAAAGTAGGAAAATATCAAGCAAGTAACAAGGGACAACTAAAAGGGAAGTGAACCAAAATATATTTCCCTGCAATAAATAATGTTGTTTGATATATACAATACATAATGTACATGACAAAATGGCTAAGCTAGTCTGTACAGGAAAATACAAGCCCATCTACAAATCAGTGTATATGCCAGATATCAAGTCCAACATGACATCTCTCTCCGAAGAAGAAGGTAACGCTGTGAGCTCCTGCCCAAGGGTATCTACACGAGCCAACAGATCTATAGCCAACTGCATGGTGACATGGTGCTCATCAATATATGCTCTAATCTCGACAATAATGCTAGTGGTAGGGGATCTCACTGTAGTACTATCTGTAACGGCTACGTCCCGGGCAGATATGGCACCATCCCGCTCAATAATCAATGCATCTCTAGATGATCTAGCCTCATCATGCTCAGCAATAGCGGTGTCTCTGTGAGCTAAAGTATCATCTCTCTCCAAAAGAGCGGCATCTCTCCTAGCAAAAGCTGTCAGCATCAAGGCCTTAGCCTGATCTCTCTCAAATGTCATCAGATGTAAGCTCTGCTCTAAATACTCTACTGATTGTGGGGTCACAGTAGTAGTCATACTGGGAGAATCCATCACAGTTGCTGGTAACCCAGTAAAAAGCTCCTCCTCGGCGGGAAAATCAATGTCCTCTATGGGCTCTCCACCCTCCTAATCAATCTCCAACTCTGTGGATACAACCACAATCGATGTGATCTCTATCTCTATCCTTGCAGAATAGTCTGTCGAACAGCCCAGATGGCTAACAGAAAACTCAGCTAGCTCATACTCATCCCAATAGGCATACACCTTGGATCTGTCCTCTGCTGACAAGTGGCGAGAAGCCAAATGCTGATCCAATACCCCCTCAAAAGGATGGAAGTCTTGAAATTTGTTAAACTGTAACATCACAGCCAGTGGGTGGTAAGTGGTCCTGCCCCTCAAATTAGCCAGAGGGAGATAATCCATGCTAGGTTCATGAGTAATGAAGCTGTAGGGTGAACTGAGCCCTGTATATGGCAAAATGTCAAACGGATCTCCGATCCCTGCCAAAAACACGGACCAAGATGCTGTGTCTATACACTCCACAGGCTGAGAGGAGTAAGACATGGCTATCTCATGGTAAAATCAGTATCCATGTCGTCGGAATGTGTCAATCGGTCTCAGGTGTGACATGAACCACACATACAACATGATCGAGCTGCCTATGAATACCCCTACAGGATAGGTATGTCAATATGTGGTCAATCTCAATGTCTCTGTCACAATCATCAACATAATGGTATGACCCTCCCTTAGAGCTCTCATTGACATGACACCATCGATGTCCAGCTCATCCAATTACAGTGGCATGTACACATAAGCCACTACGCACATCATGAGTACGTCTACCCTGGCCGTACACCATTGATCCTCCAATGTGGTGAAATCCCCGGAGTGTCGTACATAACTATCCTCTGAGCCAAATCTGTTTATCAGAAAATGCTGGGACACCACATGGCTGGATGTAATCTCATCTTGTACTAATCTATGCCTCAGCCCGGTGAGGGTCATGAACTGTCTGCTCATGTCGTCGATAGCTATCCGCGCACAAGGTCTATCTAGTGGCAGCGCTATAAACCATGCATACTCCTCTAAGGTGGGAGTCAACTCCTGGTTCCCAATCCGAAATACCTGCCTCTCTGGTACCAAATGCTCTAGCATACCATCTCCAAAGCCCATAGGAACCTGGAACATCAGGAGGGTCAGGGAATGTTGTAATAACTGATCTACGGTCACCCGATCTAGAGGTGATAAACTATCATACCATGACCTCAAACGGGAGGCTACCAATACTGGTGTTGTAACAATCAAAGATTTTCTTTGTAATCTAAAATATTTATTAAATTAAATAAATATTTTATTAATGTAGTTGTTGTTCATAGATAATTATGAATTAAATTTATTAGATATTACTCTAATTTAATGTAATAGTTAGAGAGTTGCTAAAGATAACATGAAGTTCTATATTGCTATTTTAATTTAACAATTTAAAATGGTATGTTAAATTATTAAACAAAATTATAATGAGATTATAATTTTGTGACATTTCAGAGTTAAGTGGGAAATTTATTAAGTATGTTTATTGGATATAGAAATCCAAAGAAATAATATGGGATTATAAACTATAGTATAAATGATTTATTAAAATAAATTAAAGTAGTTTTAAATTGATTTAATCAAACAAGGCTTAAAAATATTAAGTCTTTATTTTAAAAGTGTTTTGCCAAACAAAGCCTTATGGCTTTTGAATTTTGAAATTTGAATTATAATAAATAATATAAATAAAATAAATAAAAATATAAATAAAATATATTAAATATTTTATAACTGATATGTAATTATTATAATAATAAGTATACGTCAGTTTCATACGTTGGGTGCGTCTCTTTTATTTTTACGTAAAGTTCTGGTATTGGCTTAAGAGTAAAAGAAGAAGAATACAGAGAGAATAGAGAGAATTTGAGAGAAAAGTTCTGGAAATCCAAAGCAAATTTTGTGTTTTAGCAAGGATTGTTAAAGCAAAAGAAGGTATACTTCCATAACTTTAATATTATATATATAAGTATGTTCTATGTCATGTATTTCAAGTCTCTGTGAATTCAATTTTTTTTAATTATTGTTATACAACTTGTTAATTGAAATTGTGTGTAATGGTGGTGTTAGAATTTGAATTTAGACAAGAAGTAGTGTGCTAATCACGGTAAAAAGAAATAAACTGTTTATAGTCAATGTTTATATATATAGTTTGTGAAAGTACCAAATTTGGTGGTTAATTTGTAAACTAATCTATAAATTGAGCATTGAATATGTTAATTCGGTAAGAAACGAAGAGAACGTAGTTTGAATAAGTTAAATTGGTGTAGAATTGTGATCACAGTGTTAATTTTTGTTAAGAATGTCAAAAAATGGAGTTTTTGGTATAAAACATGGAATTTAAAGAATTTAAATTTGTTCTAGTGTTGTTTAATTGTTTTAAGTTAGTGAATATATAAGGAACCATGTGTATATGAGTTCTATATCAATTGGATATGTTAAATTTATTGTTTTATGGATGAAATTTGTGATAGTTGGGATAAGTAGAGCGTTTACAATAGACTACATAGTTTATAAACGTGCACGGTATTTGTTCATGTTGGTGTCAAGGAAAAAGCTTAATGTTTTCTTGTAGGTCCGAAGCTTATGTATGGGCGAAAAGGCCATACTACGATCTGAGGCAGTGATGCATGTTATTGATACAGACCTTGAAGACCTATTATAACTTAGTATAATGATATGTTAATATGACAAACATGTAATGAAGAGGTTAAAACAGAATTGTGTCATGTGATTAGTAATTCTAAAGTTATAAAAAGATTAGTAAGTTATGAAAGCGATATGTTATGATTTAAGGCACACGATGAATAGTGAATAAGTGTTGTGAAGTTAACACTTGAGATTTCTGAAATACATATAGTGTAAAGTAGAACTTGTACTAAAGTAACAAGTTTAACTAAAAGTGAGTTCTATTCTGGAAAGTGTGTGTTAATATATCTAATAGATATTGTGATCCTAATAATGTGTATAGGTGAACGTGAGTTATAATTTATAGCTTACGCATGAGGCAAGTTCCTTACTCTAAATTTTTATTGAGCAAGTTCTTTTATCGTTAAACTTTATTTGAGCAATCTTTAATCTTAACTTTATTCTAGCAAGTTTTGAATTCTAATCATAATTAATTTATTTTAACTTGTTTATAGTTAAACAAGTTTCTTTACTTTCAATCTTTTATAGTGAATGCAACTTCTTGAACTCTAATCCCAATATTGAGCTGTCATATTTCATTTACTTTGTACAAGTTTTTATCATGTTAAGCAAGATTTGTTTCCAGCTTGTTATCAGTTAATGCATGTTTAGTAATTCAATTTCTTATTTGACAATCATGGTTTATTGTTTAATTCAATACTTATGCTTTTTAGTTATTTCTAAGCATGAGTTTAATGTATAGTTGGTTCACATATGATTCTTAATCATTTCACATTAAATTGTTATTGATCACTCGTAGTACTGTTACGTCTTATTGATTCTACTAATCCTTTAGTTGATGATCGTGAAACTCAAAATTACCCTTAAAGCTTATCCAAACCAAAATTTCTTTGGTGCGGACTTGTACTCTAAAACTGAGAAAAATAACCCTATTATATGGGAGTTGTTTTACGCAATGTGTTTGGATGTTTGTACACAATACATGGTACGAAGGGCTGATCACCCTAAGTACGGGGAGTCCTTACAGTTTTACTGTTTGGGTTAAAGTTGAAAGATTACTTGTAACCGTGGACTTAGTTCATGGTCTTGTGACCCTCAGTTACATTTTGTATATTGATATCAGTTTTGATTATCATTGACAGAGTATTATTCATCTCTGATGAGCTTATTCATTGGCAATTATTATGCTATTGTCATTCATTACTATTCCAAGTGAGCATTTGTTTTGCTTACTCTTGCATATATATACTCATTGTAGCTAAGGTTGAGAAGGTTGATGAACCTACCATTAGCAAGGGAAAAGGAAAAATGAACAAGTTATGAAGACTTGTAATTTATTTATTGTTATGAAGATAGACTTTATATTTAATGATGTGATGTAATTATTTTATTTTCGCACTTGATTTATGTTAAAGGTTAGATAACCTGGGAGACTTTTTGATTTAATGTTTTAACCCTTTTAATGGGTGGATTTCTGATTTAATTTTATTATAATTGGTTAGTTAGATATGAATGAACGGAAAGTGAACACCATGTCTTGTGGGAATGAAGTACCTAGATTTGGGGGTGTCACAAGTGGGGTATAATCAATGCGGCTGACTGTCAAAGAAGACATCTGTGTGGGCCGTATCATAAGACTATCTAGGGGTCAATGTTGAATATCTCTGGACATACATATGCATAAACATAATACATACATAATCAACAATAGATGGCAATATAATGTAGGGAATGGAAAATAGTACATACATTCCTAAGTACATCATCATCTAATACATCATCTCTATACAGCTAAAAATATAGGGAAATGGGGCACAGACGCCCAACAACTAACAGAGGCCTATCAAAAGATCTAACGAGAATGGGGCACAGCCACCCAGTATCTAACAAAGGCCTATCAAAAGATATAGCGAGAATACACATCAAAAGAAGACAATGGTGTCAGTGTCTACATCATCAATCCTGTCCACCTGATGTAACTCCTCCTGAGTCACTGGATCTACGTTAAGAGGGATGTCAGACCTATACAATAAAAGATCTGTACTGGCAAAGCCATATGGGTCACCTGAAGGCCAGCCCTAGAGTTGGAAGGATCAAAAGTATCTGCCTCTGAAGGATCTCAGCCCAAGTGCCGGATAAAGAAATGTGCCCAGTCCAACTGTCGGGTTAAACTGTCAATCTGTGTCAAATGAGTCTCGGATCTCAGACACAGGACATCTAATCCGTCATCATCACAGATCCAGGAACCATATCCCCCATTAACTGAGTGGCGTGGGTCTGGGCTCGATGGTACGAGGGGACCACCAGCGATGAAACATCTCCTGAGTATATGGACCTTCTAATAATGTAAAGTCGTTAATGCTCATCAATGGGATATCACTGACAAGCGACTGCGACACAGGCCAATAACGCCTGGCAGGAGGCAAGATCGGTACACGAATCACCCCTGTAGTGCTCCTAATAGCACGCTCTCCTAAATAGAGCTCCCATCCTTTTTCTGTGAAGAGAGGAATCCTACGGGTGGATATCACATACTAGACACTAGTCGGGTACCCATCCTCAAACCCAACAGTCAAATGTTCCCTAGAATAGGGAACCCAAGTGATAGCATCAGCTGTCAACAACTCCAACTATAGAAGACAATGGGTCAACACTCTTAACCTGTACATGGGAAATCACAAGAGAAATACTCACCAGTAAAGATGGGTAAAATCCTAGCCAAGCCTCCGTCTAGCCCTGCGAATGCATGCGAAGGTATAGGAACCCCAGCCATACTCTCTAATACGGTCCACATCTCATGTGGCACTGACCAAAGCAAATGATACCGTGGAAGAGTTATCTGCTATGAAGTAGCCCCAGATGATTATCAAGAATAATCACAGAAGAATGCGATCCTTGACACTCAAATCATCGGGTATAAGCTCACTCAATAATCTGCTCATAGCATCTACACTCAAAGGACCTGTACGAAATGTCCTACCTGTACGAAATGATCTAACGGCAGTCGGGATAATATCGTTGTACAAAGCACTGGCACCCCTCCAAACTCCATACTTGTGAGACCCCAAATTTTATGAATAAAGATTTAAATTTCTCAAAATATTTTTTTAATTATTATGGTGTGGATTTGAGATAGTATTATAATTATGGGTAGTATTTATAAATTTTGCAAAGTATGCAAGTTATTATATAATATTCGATTGGTCGGGGAATATTCGTTTTAATAGGGAATATTCGTACGACGGCATAATCATTGGTGGACCCCACAACGAAAGTATTGTCGTAGTTAGAAAATGACATAATTATCTTTTTATAAAAATAACGGCGAAAGTGTTACAAGTTAAAGCGTTGAACTACCGGTAGTAAAAAATGCGATGTCTGGCGTGGTTGCATAAGTAGCACTGCGGTATTGATTATTGATGCTTACGTAAGAAGTCACTTTCAGTTATACTCAATTATTGCTACGATGAATTCTTTGCATCATATCTCTCATATTATTGATTCAATAATTGTCACAGTATCATCTACATAATATGTTATATTATTAAATCAATAATTGAGACGGTAAAGTTATTCATATTATTATTTGCAATATTGACAATGTCTAGAAGTTCTGTCAAGGAGAGGGTTGGTCACCTAATTGCGCGCCAATAAGGAGAAATCCTTATCAAAAAGCCCTTTCTTTCATGGGAACGACGTGGTTGTTAAATATTGTGAGTTATAATATTTATAATGAATAAGTTCGTGTTGTAAAGATGAAATTGATAATTCCATTGCGTTGGGATTATTAGTGTTAGTTAAAATCGACATTTATTTCGATAATAATTGATGTCTGGAGGTTATATTGACCAATCGGGTATTTAACCGAATAAATGAGCAATTAATTGCTATTAATTCACATGATTATAACTATTTGTTCACATGTGTGTACTATTGATTCACATTCATTTACTATTAGGGGAGTTGGTGCAATATTGATAATACTTGCATGACTAAGTTAAAAATTGAGGTATAGATGGAGGTACTATACTGTAATTCGTATTTTCACATGTCTAGAACTATTGAGTCACATGATTTACTATTGATTCACATGATTTACTATCAGGGGAGGTGGTGCAAGTTTGATAATACTTGCAGGACTAAATTAAAAAGGAAGAAAAAGAGGAAGGTACTATACTATAATATTTTGAGCCCCAAAATGTGTAATTATTGAAACTATATTTTCCTATAAATAGAAGCTCATTCTTCCTTCATTTCTCATCAATTCACTAAAGCTATTGAGCAATTATTATAGAGAGAAATTATAGAGAGAAAGAAGAAGAGATGTCTGCTACCTCACTATTTCAGTATACAGTCTTCTTTTGAGGTAAGGGGTATTATTTCTTTTGTATTCATGAAGAGAGCTTCTGTTATTCCATTCTTTATTATTATGTTGGAATAACCTATCTATGTGAAGTACCGCATACATGGTGAAATTCTTTTGTTATTCCATTCTTTATTATTATATTGGAATAACATATCTATGCGAAGTACCACATCCATGGTGAAATTCTTCTGTTATTCCATTCTTTATTATTATATTAGAATAACATATCTATGCGAAGTACCACCTACATGGTGAAATTCTTCTATTATTCCATTCTTTATTATTCTGTTGGAATATCCTGTCTGTGCGTATTATGTATGACCTGGTTTCATTATTTATTATTATGTTGGAATTACCTGTCTGTGTGGTCTATCACATACCTGGTGAAATTCTGTTGTTATTCCATTCTTTATTATTCTGTTGGAATATCTTGTCTGTGCGGATTACGCATGACCTGGTTCCATTCTTTATTATTCTATTGGAATATCCTGTTTGTGCGGATTACGCATGACCTGGTTCTATTCTTTATTATTATGTTGGAATAACCTGTCTATGCGAAGTATCGCATATATGGTGAAATTCTTCTGTTATTTCATTCTTTATTATTATGTTGGAATAACCTATCTATGCGAAGTACCGCTTACATGATGAAATTTTTCTGTTATTCCATTCTTTATTATTCTGTTGGAATAACCTATCTTTGTGGATTTACCACATGCATGGTGAATGATCCTTCGTATTCATTCCTTATTAAATTGTGGAAATGATCTATCTACGTGGATTACCGCTTGGTGGGCGAAAATCCATTTGCTGATTCATATATTCTATTATACTCAGTTGTTTAAAGTTTTGGCTTCTATACTCCATGAAATTAGTGGAATATCATTGATATTTGCGCTTCATCCAGTATCTTTTCATGAAAATATTCTCCTGAGCATTCTTGAATTTTACTCCATAAAGAAGTATCATGTTGACAATTTGGACGTTATTGATTTTTGGATAAATTAATTTATAATTCTTTAAAATTTATCCTTGAACTTGTTTTATTGAATTATTATGTCATTATCATCATCCTCATGCTTATATTGTGATGAAAGTCATCTTTGAATTATTGTACTCTATCAGTTGTTATACTCTTGAATGCTAAGGATAATTTATTCTACATTATCTTAGTCATAATATTTCTTACTGGGCTAGTTGAGCTCACCCTTTCTTTCATTGTTTCCTTCAGGAAATGAGAATATAGTTGGGACGAGTCGGGGAATGGAGTGATGGTCCAGGATAAATGGCTTTAGTAGTCCTCACTATTCTATAGAATAATGTGATAATAATTGTAATGAGGACTCCATTGAGTGTGGATATTGTCTAGATGACAATATTCTTGTTTAAACTCTCAGCTATCTTTTGTCGTATTTTACACGACAGTTGTATAATTAAGTTGTATTTGAATTTATGTACCATGTATCTGGCGACTCAAGATGGGTGATGTATACCTGTTTTTGGGGCATCACGGTTGGTATCAAAGCTTAGGGATATGATCCCTGGCTGAGATGTGAGATAAGAACTAGGAGGGGAGAGACAGGGAATTCCTTCGCTAGTATGACTTACCTAAGTTATTTGGTATTTAATTGGTCGGTCAGAGTATAGGGATAATATGGGATATGTTAATTAACCCTTGTTTTGTAGCAGTATTTGAAAATGGCATTAAAAAATGTTGAGATAAGCAATGAAGCACATGAGACCGTTGAGTCACAAACAATTAATACCCACGGTAATGTGTAACAGGAAGAGAATAATCCTCATGTAAAAAATAACACTGATGAAATGGTGAACGATGGGATGTTCAGAGGCTTTATGCAATTCATGCAACATCAGGCGAGAGAGACTCCTGTTCAAAATTCAGGTTGAAACAATGGCAACCCACGACTGGTCACTGCTAAGCAGTTCAAGGAGCTGGGACTGCCATAGTTTTTGGGAAAGCCAGAACTACTTAAGGCAAAGACGTGGTTAAAGCAGATCACCAAGATATTTGATGTCTTGGGATGCTCCGAGGAGAAAAAGGTTCCCTTCGCCACTTTTATGTTGCTTGAAGAGGCAGATTACTGGTGGGAATCTATAAAACGTACCCAGCATGACGCACTCAAAATGTCTTGGGAGAAGTTCCAAGAGCTGTTCAACGATAAGTACTTTCCCAAAAGTATTCGTCACATGAAGGAGGTGGATTTTATCAAGTTGGAGCAAAACAATATAACCGTGTCGCAATACGAGGCTAAATTTGCAGAGTTATCCTGGTTTGCATCCCATTTGGTCGATAATGTGGAGCGAATGACGCGAATATTTCTAAGAGGTTTGAAACCTAAAATACGTCAATACCTCATTTCTCATAAATTGTGTTTGTATTCAGATGTAGTGAATACGGCTCAGTTATTGGAGCGCGATAATGAGCCAGCCCAACCAAAGGATAACGAGCAACAACACAATAATAATCGTACTGGTGGCAATGGCCATCGGAACAATGATAACCATTGTGGGGGAAATTATCATGCCAAGAATGGTAACCACTTCGGTGGTAATCATGGCCAAGATAATAGAAGTGAAAATTTCAAGAAGAGAAGGTTCAACAATGATGGAAAGACAGCAGCATCAACACCCGTTTTCAAGTAAAGAGAACGACCACCAATTGTATGCTTCAAATACGGAGGGGAGGGATATATCAGTCCAAACTGCGTGATGCAGTCCAAAGCATGTTACAATTATGGAAAAGAAGGTCACCTAGCCCGATTTTGTCATGCACCAAAGTTAAGTCCAGCTGGGAGGGTGGCACCAAAGGCGGATACAGACAAAACAAAGTCGGTGGTTTTAGGGAGAGCATTTTTTGTGACTTCTCAAAAAACGAGTAACCCGGACGAAGTTAACACGGGTTAGTTAATTATAAATTCTTGCGAAGTCTATACCTTATTAGATACCGGTTTTACCCATTCTTTTATCTCTCTTGCTTGTTCTCAACGTTTAAATTTGACTCCGGAGAAATTAGACTTTGACTTATCGGTTGAAACTCCGTTACGAGAAATCTTCATTACATGTGCTATCCAAGTCTTGGATGAGAGTCACAGTTTTGAATGATATTTCTATTGTTAATGAATTTCCTGACGTATTCTTGAAGACTTCTTAACTTACCCCTAGAGCGTGAAATCGAATTTTGTATTGACCCCAGTACAAAAACCATTTCTAAAACCCTTAAATATTTCTTCAACCAAAACGAACGTATAATGCGCCAAAGACGTTGGCTCGAGTTATTGAAGATTACGATCATACCATTCAATATCATTGTGGAAGAGCGAACGTGGTAGCTGACTTGTTAAGTAGAAGATCGCATGCAAGTGCGATGTTGTTAACACAAAAACCCATTTCGTATAACTTACAAATGATGAAGATAGAGTTAAGGACTCTAGGGACCCACGTGAAGATAACGAATATATGAGTAGAATTGACTTTAATTGATAAAGTTAAAGCCACTTAAGCTACACACCTGAATCTGATGAATGTGAAGAAGAAGGTTCAAGAGGGCGTTATTCTAGAAGCAAGAATCGATGAAGAGAGGAAATCTCAACCCTTAATTTAATTGGCCCATTTGAAATCCTCGATCGAGTAGGAACTGTGACCTATAGACTCATTTTATTGCCAAGTATGTCGCGTGTTCATAACATTTTTTCACGTATCATTGTTAGTAAAAACTTAGTCTTGGGGGCCTTTGGAGCCAAATTTTGGAATAATTAAATAATCTGAAAAATTATGAAATCATAGGGGTTTTGTAGAGCAGGTTACAAACTTTTCAGTAGCCTCGAAAATGGACTAATTCCGATAACGGATGAAGAAGTTGTGAAGATTTGAAGTATATGTGTCAAAAGTTGCAAAATCTGGAAAATTGGAGTTAAGTGTCAAAGGTTGAGTGCCTAGGAACTAGGCTCGATGCTTAGAATCTATTCTTGGGCGCCTAGGCACTTGCCCAAGGCCAAATTTGGGCGCCTAGGCGCTGGTCTAGTGTTAAGCCAAAATCTGTTCGGACGTCCTTTAGTAAATTGGGCATAATGTTTTCATACGAACTTCGATTGAGGTGATTCAAGATGATTCGGAAATATAACGAGTAGACCTCAAACTTTCATTATTTATGTTTTAAGATTTGAGGTCGGTATCAAGCCCTAAAATGGCTATTTTAGGGACTGATGTGAATTTATAGGCAATCAGAGGACATCGGGCATGCATGTATGCAACGTGTAATGTTTTCGATGATAAAGGTATTCAAGGTATCCTCATCTCTTTGGCATACCAGGTATGTAAGTAAATTTCGAGGGCAAAATTTCATAAGGAGGGGAGATTGTGAGACCCCAAATTTTATGAATAAAGATTTAAATTTCTCAAAATATTTTTTTAAATATTATGGTGTGTATTTGAGATAGTATTATATTTGTGGGTAGTATTTATAAATTTTACAAAGTATGCAAGTTGTTATATAATATTCGATTGGTCAGGGAATATTCGTACGACGGCACAATCATTGGTCGACCCCACAACGGAAGTATTGTCGTAGTTGGAAAATGACATAATTATCTTTTTATAAAAATAACGACGAAAGTGTTACCGTTAAAACTGTTGAACTACTCGGTAGTAAAAGTACAATAATACGCATGGTTGCATAGTAGCACACGGTATTGATTATTGATGCTTACATAAGAAGTCACTTAGTTATACTCAATTATTGCTACAGTAATTGATGCATCATATCTCTCATATTATGGATTCAATTATTGTCACAGTATCATCTGCATAATATGTTATATTATTAAATCAATAATTGAGACGACAAAGTTATTCATATTATTATTTTCAATATTTACAATTTCTAGAAGTTCTGTCAATGAGAGGTTTGGTCACCTAATTGCGCGCCAATAAGGAGAAATCCTTATCGGAAAGCCCCCTCTTTCCTGGGAATGACCTGATTGTTAAATATTGTGAGTTATAATATTTATGATGAATAAGTTCGTGTTGTAAAGATGAAATTGATAATTCCATTGCGTTGGGATTATTAGTGTTAGTGGAAATTGACATTTATTTCGCTAATAATTGATGTCTGGAGGTTATATTGACCAATCGGGTAATTAACCGGATAAATGAGCAATTAATTGCTATTGATTCACATGATTATAACTACTTGTTCACAAGTGTGTACTATTGATTCACATTCATTTACTATTAGGGGAGTTGGTGCAAGATTGATAATACTTGCATGACTAAGTTAAAAATAAAGGTATAGATGGAGGTACTATACTGTAATT
Organism: Panax quinquefolius; assembly: GCA_020205615.1. NCBI lineage: Eukaryota > Viridiplantae > Streptophyta > Magnoliopsida > Apiales > Araliaceae > Panax > Panax quinquefolius. The sequence goes on from CM035159.1 coordinate 45,621,904, forward strand.
TGTATTTTCACATGTCTAGAACTATTGAGTCACATGATTTACTTGTAGGACTAAATTAAAAAGGAAGAAAAAGAGGAAGGTATTATACTGTAATATTTCGAGCCCCAAAATGTGCAATTATTGAAACTATATTTTCCTATAAATAGATGCTCATTCTTCCTTCATTTCTCACCAATTCACTAAAGCTATAGAGTAGTTATTATAGAGAGAAATTATAGAGAGAAAGAAAAAGAGAAGTCTGCTACCTCACTATTCTAGTATCCAGACTTCTTTTGAGGTAAGGGGTATTTATTCATGAAGAGAGCTTCTGTTATTCCATTCTTTATTATTATGTTGGAATAACCTATCTATGCGAAGTACCACATACATGGTAAAATTCTTCAGTTATTCCATTCTTTATTATTATGTTGGAATAACATGTCTATGCGAAGTACCGCATACATGGTGAAATTCTTCTGTTATTCCATTCTTTATTATTCTGTTGGAATATCCTATTTGTGCGTATTACGCATGACCTAATTTCATTATTTATTATTATGTTGGAATAACCTTTCTGTGTGGTCTATCGCATGCTTGGTGAAATTCTGTTGTTATTCCATTCTTTATTATTCTGTTGGAATATCCTGTCTGTGTAAATTACGCATGACCTGGTTCCATTCTTTTTTATTCTATTGGAATATCCTGTCTATGCGGATTACGTATGACCTGGTTCCATTCTTTATTATTAAGTTGGAATAACCTGTCTATGCGAAGTACCGCATACATGGTGAAATTCTTCTATTATTCCATTCTTTTATTATTATATTAGAATAACCTGTCTATAAGAAGTACTGCATACATGGTGAAATTCTTTTGTTATTCCATTCTTTATTATTCTGTTGGAATAACTTGTCTATGTGGATTTACCACATGCATGGTGAATGATCCTTCGTATTCATTCCTTATTAAATTTTGGAAATGATCTCTCTACGTGGATTACCGCATGGCAGGTGAAAATCCATTTGCAGATTCATATATTCTATTATACTCAGTTGGTTAAAGTTTTGGCTTCTATACTCCATGAAATTAGTGGAATATCATTAATATTTGTGCTTCATCCATTATCTTTTCATGGAAATATTCTTCTTAGCATTCTTGAATTTTACTCCACAAAGAAGTATCATGTTGACAATTTGGACGTTATCGATTTCTGGATAAATTAATTTATAAATCTTTAAAATTTATCCTTGAACTTGTTTTATTGAATTATTATGTCATTGCCATCATCCTCATGCTTATATTGTGATGAAAGTCATCTTTGGCTTACGTGCATAGATGGACTTGGTATGATTATGACCAAGGATTATTCGGTATAATCAGGACCGTAATGTGATGAATAATGTGGTGAAAGTCCTCATGGGCCTATGGTTCACTGATGGACAGTTGTTGGTATGATTATGACCAGGGTTTATTCGATATAATCATGACCATTGATGATTACATGAATATCCTTGGCCGTGGTGCAGGGATGATATGATTTGATTTATTAAGTTGAGTCTTAGCGATAAAGTTGATGAAAAACTTTTTAAATCATAGAAGATAGTAGATTTTATGCTCTACTTGACTCTTCTAATGGATTGCTTATTCTGCTGCAGTTGTTGATCTAAAACTTGTTGTCTATTGTATTCTATCAGTTATTATACTGCTGAAGGCTAAGGATAATTTATTCTACATTATATTAGTCATAATATTTCTTACTGGGCTAGTTGAGTTCACCCTTTCTTTCATTGTTCTCTTCAGGAAATGAGAATATAGCTGGGAGGAGTCGGGGAATGGAGTGTTGGTCCAGGACAAATGGCTTTAGTAGTCCTCACTATTCTATTGAATAATGTGATAATAATTGTAATGAGGACTTCATTGAGTGTGGATATTCTCTAGATGATAATATTCTTGTTTAAACTCTCAGCTATGTTTTGTCGTATTTTACACGACTGTTGTATAATTAAGTTGTATTTCAATTTATGTACCATGTATCTGGTGACTCAAGATGGGTGATGTATACCTGTTTTTGGGGCATCATAATACTGGTGATAAATCGCTAATCCATCGGCATCATCATCACCTCACAGTCCAACAATTGGAAAGACTAAGTCTGGTGAAACCAGCGCTCAGACAACGCCCTGAGATAACCCCAGGGACAACGACGGGGAACAATGGAAAAGAATGCCTCGAAGCCCCAGCCGTGCACAATCGCTCGATAATCGGGATGCAGAGCCTGATATGTAGAGTGAATGTTGAACCAGTTCCCTCGAGGCTGCGTAAAGCTAGGAACCTACATCACAAAGAAAATCAACATCAGAATCCTTGCTCCTCATCAATAGGAAAAAGGAAGATCAAATCTAGCTTGTACCTCATTTGAATGCAAGTAAACCGAGGGGTGTCGGCTCAAATCACCCAGAAGCTCTGGAATCGTCACCTGAATGCCTGGAAGATCCCTACGAGGAATATAAGTAGCAGGAGCGGGGTCCGCAACCGGTACATCCTCCTCCTCATCCTCAACATCCGGTACCTCAACCCGGACAGGATGTATCACTGCCTCTGCCAGACGACGAGGTTGTCTAACTGAACGGGGTCGAGGCACATTAGAAGCCCTCCTTCGTACACCTGAAGTGGTCCTGCGGGAACAACTCGGCTGATCCGAATTTATATATATTTGGACACAAGTCTCCAAATCACCTCAGAAAGGGTGTGGTAAATTCTAACCAAGAGTTTTTTTAAAATGCATTTTATGACTATATGCATGCATGCATTACTTTAACATACTCCTACAGTAGAGTTAAAAATGCATGACTACCCAATGCCCATACTTAGGAAAAAAATTTCCAGAGTCTCCTTCGTAAACAGGACTATCCACATGCACATAGGCATGACTAGGTGGCCATTCTGTAGCATACCTACCCATAGTCATAAACATCCTATATGCATAACACTATTAAAGTCACAATCTGTAAGGGTAGCCTAATTACTAAGATTACTTTGCTTTACCACCTTTTCTCATTTGTCCTCAAATAGGATAAGAAATAGCAGAAAAAGGTGTCAATTTGACTGTTTTAATAGTCAAAAAATTTCATATCATTATGTTCAGCATGGTTAAATACTAACATTTACTATGTTGAATATTTTTTATCAAGTCATATGAGAATGCATATTTACTACTATGTTTTTGGAAGCATTTTATGTGATAACTCATTTTCCAACAGATAAAAACTGGAAAAGAAGACATGCATACATTACCAGGATAATGTAGAACACTTGTATAATGACAGGATTTGCAAAAATATGCCCGAACTAAGCAGATCTGAAGAAGAGCACTCGGATTCTCTGTGTGGCGCAACTTGTAAATGAATTATGAAAGTAATAGGCCACTTAAGGCCACCTAGGTTGGCCGCAGGTGTACCTATGGCTCCCCTGGGTTGGGTCCACCCCTCCGGCTCGGTCCAATGTGAGTTGCAAAGGAGGTCTCACAAGTTGAAAAAGTTAAATCAGGGAAAAAGATGCTATGCGATTGAGCGAAAAATCCTAAAATCCTTGTTTTTAGAGACCAAACTGTGGGTCTACATATCACTCATTGGTGTTCGCCCAGACATAGGGTTTAATATACCGATGATCAAAACTTTTGCAAACTACACTCGGCAATACCTCACGAAGGTCCGATGCCATCAGTTTGGGGTCATAACTCCAAAACATACCCCCATCGGGGATTTCATACAAGTTCATCCGTTGATGCACACATCAACGAAGGTCAAGCAACCTTGACGAAATTCAACCGCTAGCAAATAAATCCTGCGAAGTATCAGAAACCATCTGATGATCTCATCCATTGATATACACGTTAACGAGGGTCAAGCAGCCTTGACATTACCCCTAGCGGGATCTTATCCGTTGATGTACATTTCAGCGAGGGTCAAGCAGCCCTGACAACACAAACTATTGGCAGTAACTCTGACAAAGCAGTGGAAGGACCTGGCGATATAAACCATGGAAGACCATCCTCATCGGGGAGGATCGATGATGGAATATGTTATACAAGTTCTCCTCAGACAAAACACATCTCCACAGGTCTCTCGTACACGAGAGGTACGTCCTCAGTGGGAAATCTGCATTAAGGATTAAGGACTTTAGTGATAACCCTAATGTTAACATCCTGGAAGCTTTGGATCACACATCAGAAGTCGTGGTAACAAGCATCACATCCCATTCGAAAATAATCCAACACGCCACATACATCATGCATATACAACATGCTGCAGTATATTGCATCATGATTATCTTGTCGCATTTTAAGTGTCTAGTATTCTTTATCCTATCCATGCCATTACATTGCATGAATATGATAAAGAGGGGCATCTGTAGACAATCAAAATTTTGTATTCATGTTACTAACATTGCAGGAGGGCAGAATCATCTTTTAGAGAGGATAAAGCAGCTCTAATTTCGGAGACAACCCCAGAATTATCAGTCTTGCCATCTCAGAGACAACCCCGAGATACCCAGTTCCAATCCTTGAGACAAACCCAGGAGTTTCAGTTTTAACCTCGGAGACAACCCCAAGGAATGCAGTTCCAGTTCCGGAGATAACCCTGAAATCCTCAGTTTTCTATCTCGGAGACAACCCCAAGATACTCAGTCCCGGAGACAACCCCGGGAGTTCTAGTTCCAACCTCAGAGACAACCCCAAGGAGTGTAATTGTAGTTCCGGAGATAACCATGGAAAAGCTCATTTCAACCCTTCCAATCAGCTTCAACCTCGGAGATAACCCCGAGGCACTAAATTCCAACCTTGAAGATTTCCCCATGAGGTAAGGCACACCTCAAAGATAACCTTGAGGACCTTCAATACTCACAGCAGCCCAATCTCAGAGATAACCCTGAGCAACGACTGCTACATCAGCCCAAACCGGAGATAACCCCAATGAGGGGCAAAATCGTCATTTTGCCACCTCAATCCCACATTGCGCCATCTCAACAATAGTTCAACATACATTACACACAAAAGTGTATTGAGACCCCAGATTTTATAAATAAAGATTTAAATTTCTCGAAATATTTTTTTGAATATTATGGTGTGGATTTGATATAATGTTATAGTTGTGGGTAGTATTTATAAATTTTGCAAAGTATGCAAGTCGTTGTATTATATTCGATTGGTCAGGGAATATTCTTTATGTCGGGGAATATTCGTACGACGTCACTATCATTGGTGGACCCCACAACGGAATTATTGTCGAATTGAGAAAACGACAAAAATATTTTATTGAAAATAACGGCGAAAGTTTTGCCGTTAATACTGTTGAACTACTCGGTAGTAAAAGTACAGTAATACACGTGGTTGCATAATAACACACGGTATTGATTATTAATGCTTACGTGAAAAGTCACTCAGTTTTGTTTAATTATTGCTATAGTAATTGTTGCATAGTATCTCACGTTATTTGATTCAATTATTGTCGATATTTTATATATTATTAAATCAATAATTGAAATGACAGAGTTATTAATATTATAAATTGCAATATTAACGATGTCTAGAAGTTCTACCAATGAGAGGTTTGGTCACCTAATTGCGCGCCAATAGGGAGAAATCTTTATTGGAAAGCCCCCTCTTCCTGGGAACGACCTGGTCGATTAATATTGTGAATTGTAATAAAGATGATAAATGTTGTTAAAATTATTAAGGTGATTTTTTTATGAAGTCTGCTTATTTTATGGATTCATATTTACCCATTTTTCAAAATAATTGATAGAAAATTTTTAAAGGTGGGGCCCACATGTGGGGCCCATATGTGTTGGGAAAATGATTTTGGAAATGGAAGAGTATACGTATGGAAGTATATGTGTGTATTGAGTATATGGTGGGAGAAAATGAGATGTGAAAGTGATGGGTGTCTGAGTGGAAAATGGAGGAAAAGTGGTAGTATGATAGTGATGTGTAAGAGTGTAGTGAATTTGATTATTGGGTGGGTGGGGGATAGATGTTGGTTATGGGAGAGAAAAATAAAGTGGTGTATATATAATATTGATATATATAAGTTGAAAACATGTGTTTATATATATGTATTATATTTTAATTTTTGTTGTGATTTTATTGGTTAGTTGATTGACTTTATTGTATTTGGTTGAAGAAATAATTCTGCAGAAATAATTCGTTCATAAACAGTACACTTCCATTCTCCTATAAATAGAAGCTCATTCCTTCATTATTTCTTACAAATTCACTGATACTCCATAGAGAAATTATAGAGAAACTATAGAAAAGTATTCTGCTACTTCCCTACTCTTATATTCAGTTTCTTTTACGGTAAGGGGTGTTATTCTTTCTTATTCATGAAGAGAACTGTTGTTATTCCATTTCTTATTATTCTATTGGAATAACCTGTATACGCGGTCTACCCTATACTTGGTGACATTCTTCTATTATTTTGTCTTTATTATTCTTTTAGAACATCACATGTCATGTATTTTACAAGGACTGGTTAAAATCTTTGTTATTATTTTGTTGGAATATCACATCGTGTGTTTTACAGGACTGGTTAAAATCTTTATTTATTATTACGCCGGAATATCCCACATGCATGCGTTTTACTTGACGGACCTAGTTCCATTATTTATTATTCGCATTTATTATTACATTTGGGACATCGTGTGATTGTGAATTTCACGATTTCGGTTCTCATTATTATTATTACATTGGAATAACTTTGTCTATGTGAAGTACCGCATGCATGGTGATTTCTTTTGTTATTCCATTCGTTATTATACTCAGTTGGTTAAAATTTTGACTACTATACTCCATGAAATTAGTGGAATATCCTTGATATTTGTGCTTCATCCAGTATTTTTATGGAAATATTCTTCTGAGCATTCTTGAATTTTACTCTACAAAGTAGTATCATGTTGACAATTTGGACGTTATTAGTTCCTGAATAAATTAATTCGTGAACTTGTTTTATTGAACTCTTATATCATTGTCATCATCCTCATGTTTATATTTTTTTGAAAGTCATCTGTGGCCTGTAGTGCATAGATGGACTTGGTATGATTATGACGAGGATTATTGATTGTAATCATGGACCGTAATGTTACAAATAATGTGATAAAAATCCTCATTGGCCCGTAGTGCATTGATGGGACGATTGTTGGCATGATCATGACCATTGATGAATACACAAATATCCTTGGCCCGTAATTCATGGAATTTGTGGTCGTGACCCTAATGAATATCCTTGGCAGTAAAGGGGATGATGTGGATTATTTATTAAAATTTGAGTCCCAAATGATTAAAGTGATGAAAAACCTTTTAAATCATAAAAGATAGTAGACTTTATTCTCTACTTGACTCTTTTAATGGATTGCTTGTTCACCTGATTAAACTTGATGTCTATTGTATATTATCAGTTTAACATTGTTGAAGACTAATGATAATTTATTCAGTATTATCTTAGTCATAATATTTCTTACTGGGCTAGTTGAGCTAACCCTTTCTTTCACTATTCTCTTCAGGAAATGAGAACGTAGCTGGGACGAGTCGGGGAATGGAGTGATGGTCCGGATGATAGTATTAGCTAGTAGTCCTCACTATTCTGTTAAATAGTGTGACAATAAATGTAATGAGGACTTTTTCTGAGAGTGGATATTGTCTAGAAGACAATATTTGTATTAAAACTCACAGCATGTATTTTGTCGTACTATACACGACTGTTGTATAATTTAGTTGTATTTGAATTTTGTACCATGTATTTGGCGACTCAAGATGGGTGATGTATACCTATTTTGGGGGCGTCACAGTTGGTATCAAAGCTTAGGGATATGATCCCTGGCTAAGATGTGAGACAAGAACTAGGGGGAGAGGCGGAAATTCCTTCGCTAGTATGACCTACCTAAGTTTATTTGATATTTAAATTGGTCGATCGAGTATAGGGATAATATGTGATATGTTATTTAACCCTTGTTTTATGGCGATTTGAAAATGACATCCGAGAATGTTGAGAATATCAATGGAGCACGGAGACCGTTGAGTCTCCACGGATCAATAATCGGACAATGAGCAATGAGGATGGCGATAATCCTCCGCAAACAACAACAACATCGATCAATTGACGAACAGCAGACGTTTAGGAGCTTTTTAGAATTCATGCAACATCAAGCAAAGGCGGCTCCTGTTAATAATGCAGGTAAAAATAATGCCAACCCACGGTCGGTCACCACTAAGAAATTCAAGGAACTGGGACCACCAGAGTTTTTTGGAGAGCCAAAACCACTTAAGGCAGAGACGTGGATAAAGCAGATCTGCAAGATATTTGATGTCTTGGGATGCTCCGAGGAGCAAAGGGTTCCCTTTGCCACCTTTATGTTGCGTGAAGAAAGGCGATTCTTGGTGAGAATCAGAAAGCGTACTTGACTTAACTTTTCAAGATGTCTTAGGAGAAGTTCCAAAAGTTGTTCAATGACAAGTACTTTCCCAAAAGTATTCGTCACATGAAGCAGGTGGAGTTTATCAAGTTGGAGCAAAACAACATGACCGTGTCGTAGTACGAAGCTAAGTTCGCCGAGTTGTCCCGGTTTGCGTCCCATTTGGTTGATAATGAGGAGAGAATGACTCGAATGTTTTTAAGAGGTTAGTAACCTGAGATATGTCAATATCTTATCTCTCATAAACTATGTTTGTATTCAGATGTTGTTAATAGGGCTCAGTTATTGGAGCGTGATAATGAGACAACCCAACCAAAAGAGAGTAGCCGAGAAAATGATAATACCAGTGATAGCAGTCATCGAAGCGGTGAAAATAAGTGTGAAGGGAATCAACATCCCAGAAATGGTAACCACTTCGGTGGTAATCATTGCCAAAACAATAAGAATGGACATTTTAAGAAGAGGAAATTCAACAATGATGGAAAGACGTCAGCACCAGCACCCGTTGTTAAGGAAGGAGAACGACCACCTATCATATGTTTCAAATACGGAGGGAAGGGACATATCAGTCCAAACTGCGTGATGTCGTCCAAAGCATGTTATAATTGTGGAAAAGAAGGTCACCTAGCCCGATTTTGTCGTTCACCAAAGACAAGTTCAGCTAGGATGGAGGCACCAAAGACCGTTCTAGAAAAGACAAAACCGGTAGTTCAAGGGAGAGCATTTTTCGTGACTTCTCAAAAAACGAGTAACCCGAACGAAGTTAGCATGGGTTAGTTAATTATAAATTCTTGCGAAGTTTGTACCTTATAAGATACTGATTCTACCTATTATTTTATCTCTCTTGCTTGCGTTCAACGTTTAAATTTGACTCCGGAGAAGTTAGACTTTGACTTATTTGTTGAAACTTCGTTAGTAGGAGCCTTCGTTACCTCCACTATTTATAAATCTTGTTAATTCAAATCGACATTTTCACATTACCTGTCGATCTTATCTCTTTGAAAATACTTGCCTTTGATGTGATTTTTTAAACGATTGGTTAAATACTCATCATGCTTTTCGTAAGGTTGTTAGCTTTCATATTCCTAACCAACCTGTTATACGAATTCAAAGTAACCAAACCACTAAAGTCAATCATTGTCATATCAAGCCATATGTAAAGAGCCCGATCCTTTCAGTGTTGTCTTCCTTGTGTGGAATGCACCAAAGCCAGACTTTCTGTAGGCGACATCGTGAATGAAGATGGCAAGTTGATAGGTATCAATGTAACGTACTATCCAAGTCTTGGATGAGGGTCACAGATTTGAATGATATTTCTAACGTTAATAAAATTCCTGACGTATTTTTGAAGACTTCTTAGCCTACCCTAGAGCGTAAAATCAAATTTTGTATTGACCCCAGTACAAAACCCATTTCTTAAACCCTCCAATATTTCTGCAACTAAAATAAACATAACATGCGCCAAAGACGTTGACTTGAGCTGTTGAAGATTACGATCGTACCATTCAATACCATCGTGGGAAAATAAATGTGATAGTTGACGTCTTGAGTAGAAGATCGTATGCGTTTACGAGTGCGATGTTATTAACACAAAAACTCATTCGTATAAATGATGAAGATAGAGTTAAAAACTCTAGGGACCCGCATGAAGATAATGAATATACGAGTAGAATTGACTTTAATCGATAAAGTTAAAGCCGCTCAAGCTACACACCCGAATATGATGAATGTGAAGAAGAAGGTTCAAGAGGGCGTTATTCTAGAAGCAAGAATCGAAGAAGAGAGGAAATCTCAACCCTCGATTTTATTGGCTCATTTGAAATCCTAGATCGAGTAGGAACTGTGGCTTATAGGCTCGTTTTACCGCCAAATATGTTGCATGTTCATAACGTTTATCACATATCGATGTTACGTAAATATGTGGATGACCCGAACCACATTATTAATTTAGAACCGGACGAGATAGCAGAAGATTTAACGTATGAGGAGATACGTGTTAAAATCTTGGATAAGAAGAATCGTATTCAACACTCAAAGGTTATACCTCTAGAGTTCGAATTTGAAGTGATGTCAAGGTATCCTTACCTGTTCGGCATATCAGGTACGTACATAAATTTTGAGGGCGAAATTCCATAAAGAGGGGAGATTGTGAGACCCCAGATTTTATAAATAAAGATTTAAATTTCTCAAAATATTTTTTGGAATATTATGGTGTGGATTTGATATAATGTTATAGTTGTGGGTAGTTTTTATAAATTTTGCAAAGTATGCAAGTTGTTGTATTATATCAATCGATTGGTGGGGAATATTCTTTGTGTGGGGAATATTAAATACGCGACAAGACAATTATTGGTGGACCCCACAATGAAATTATTGTCGGATCGAGAAAACGACAAAATATTTTATTGAAAATAACGGCGGAAGTTTTACTAATTAATCTTGTTGAACTACTCGGTAGTAAAAAATGCGATGTCTGGCGTGGTTGCATAGTAATAATACGGTATTGATTATTAATGCTTACGTGAGAAGTCACTCAGTTTTGTTCAATTATTGCTATAGTAATTGTTGCATAGTATCTCACATTATTTGATTCAATTATTGTCGATATTTTATATATTATTAAATCAATAATTGAAATGGCAGAGTTATTAATATTATAAATTGCAATATTAACGATGTCTAGAAGTTCTGCCAAGGAGAGGTTTGGTCACCTAATTGCGCGCCAATAGGGAGAAATCCTTATTGGAAAGTCCCCTATTTCCTGGGAACGACCTGGTCTATTAATATTGTGAATTGTAATAAAGATGATAAATGTTGTAAAAATTATTAAGGTGATTTTTTTATGAAGTCTGCTTATTTTATGGATTCCTATTTACCCATATTTCAAAATAATCGGTAGAAAATTTTTAAAGGTGGGGACCACATGTGGGGCCTATATGTGATGGGAAAATGATTTTGGAAATGGAAGAGTATACGTATGGAAGTATATGTGTGTATTGAATATATGGTTGGAGAAAATGAGATGTGAAAGTGATGGGTGTGTGAGTAGAAAAGTGGTAGTGTGATAGTGATGTGTAAGAGTGTAGTGAATTTGATTATTGGGTGGGTGGGGGATAGATGTTGGTTATGGGGGAGAAAAATTAAGTGGTGTATATATAATATTGATATATATAAGTTGAAAACATGTGTTTATATGTATGCATTATATTTTAATTTTTGTTGTGATTTTATTGGTTAGTTGATTGGCTTTATTGTATTTGGTTGAAGAAATAATTATGCAAAAATAATTCGTTCATAAACAGTACACTTCCGTTCTCCTATAAATAGAAGCTCATTCATTCATTATTTCTTACAAATTCACTGAAACTTTAGAGAGAGAAATTATAGAGAAACTATAGAAAAGTATTCTGCTACTTCCCTACTCTTATATTCAGTTTCTTTTACGGTAAGGGGTGTTATTCTTTCTTATTCATGAAGAGAAGGCTGTTGTTTTTCCATTTCTTATTATTACATTGGAATAACTCAGATACGCTGTGATTCACCCTATACTTGGTGACATTCTTCTATTATTACATCTTTATTATTACATTGGAACATCCTGTCTTTGTGTTTTACAGGACTTGGTTCCGTCTTTGTTATTATTCTATTAGAATATCTTGTGCGTGTGTTTTACACCGGACTGGTTAAAATCTTTATTTATTATTCGCCGGAATATCCTTCCTTTACATGTTTTTCTGGGGACCATATTCCATTATTTATTATTCCACATTTATTATTCTTTGGGACATCCAATTGTGAATTTCACGACTGTTCCGTTATTATTATTATTACATTGGAATAACTTTATCTATGTGAAGTACCGCATGCATGGTGATTTCTTTTGTTATTCCATTCGTTATTATACTCAGTTGGTTAAAATTTTGACTACTATACTCCATGAAATTAGTGGAATATCATTGATATTTGCGCTTCATCCAGTATTTTTCATGGAAATATTCTTCTGAGCATTCTTGAATTTTACTCTACAAAGCAGTATCATGTTAACAATTTGGACGTTATTAGTTCCTGAATAAATTAATTCGTGAACTTGTTTTATTGAACTCTTATATCATTGTCATCATCCTCATATTTATATTTTTTTTGAAAGTCATCTGTGGCCTGTAGTGCATAGATGGACTTGGTATGATTATGACCACGGATTATTCGGTGTAATCATGACCATAATGTTACAAATAATGTGATAAAAGTCATCATTGGCCCGTAGTGCATTGATGGACAGTTGTTGGCATGATCATGACCATTGATGAATACACAAATATCCTTGGCCCGTAGTGCATGGAATTTGTGGTCGTGACCCTAATGAATATCTTTGGTCGTAGTTTAGGGATGATGTAAATTATTTATTAAGCTGAGTCCCAGTGATAAAAGTGATGAAAGACCTTTTAAATCATAAAAGATAGTAGACTTTATTCTCTGCTTGACTCTTTTAATGGATTGCTTGTTTTGTTGCAGTTAAACTTGATGTCTATTGTATATTATCAGTTTAATATTGTTGAAGAGTAATGATAATTTATTCTGCATTATCTTAGTCATAATATTTCTTACTGGGCTAGTTGAGCTCACCCTTTCTTTCACTGTTCTCTTTAGGAAATGAGAACGTAGTTGGACGAGTCAGTCGAGAGCGGAGTGATGGTCCGTATGATAGTATTAGCTAGTAGTCCTCACTATTCTGTTAAATAGTGTGACAATAAATGTAATGAGGACTTTTTCTGAGAGTGGATATTGTCTAGAAGACAATATTTGTATTAAAACTCATAGCATGTATTTTGTCGTACTATACACGACTATTGTATAATTTAGTTGTATTTGAATTTTGTACCATATATTTGGCGACTCAAGATGGGTGATGTATACCTATTTTGGGGGCGGCACAAGTGACCTACAAGAACTAGAGCTCCAATCTCGAGTGACTATTACATAAGACAGCACAACGGATAGAATTTGAAGCCTGAAGACCTGGGCATGGTTCCATCTTCCTGACTTCGTACAACCTCTAATCCCATGTCATTTGTGTAACTCTCGACAATAGCATTCTGAAAAAGGTCTTATACACCTCAATCGGATGCCCGGATTGAAGTTATGAAAGTTTGAGCGGATATTGTGTTGCATGTGTGTACATTATTTTTGAGATGGCGGGACCCATGAGGTCGGGCACCCTGCAGTGCATCTGCGGTACTGCATGAGCCCCTCTATAAATAGAGGGCTTGGGGTGGCCATTTTGCATAGAGAAAAGGCGAGGAAGCCTTGTCCAATTTGCTTTGTACACACTATAAACTGAGTGCTTTCTCATTTTAAACACTTGTGAGCTTATATTTTGATATATTTTATCAGTGGGAACCGAGTGTTCATCCATTTAAAGCTATTGAAGTCTTCTTTGGCAATCTACTATAAGCCTTCTTACATTTCTTAAAGCCTTTCTCCACTACTGTGCACACAATTATTCACATTGAGAGTCGTGTGGTGTGCATATGCCCAGACTTCGGTCCGTGACTTTTTATTTCTTTTATATATATATATATATATTTGTACTAACATTATCGAGTTATGCCTAGACTCACGTCTGGAGCTTTTATTACTTTTTTATATATATATATATATACATTTCTGTTAGGGCTGGGGTTTATTTCATGGCCTTTTACTACTTTCTATACATTTAGTCCCGCCTGGATTTACTTCGTGGCGGTTGATCGTTTTTACTGCTTTATTTACATTTCGTTCTGCCCAGAGTTTACTTTGTGGTGGTTGATCATCTCTATATATATTTATATTTACAGCTATTATATATTTACATTTCCAATCCCCCATGGAGTTGCTTCGTGGTGGTTGATCGTTTATATATATATATATATATATTTACAGCTTTTATATATATAACTGCTTACAACTTTCATATAAATTGCTACATCATGTGAACCTAGAAATCATGTGATAACAGATTCAGTCTCCTGAATCTAGATTCGGTTCTCGTGATGGACATTTTTGGCTATAATCAGCTTATACATTATTCACGGTGTTTGAATTTCCTTAGATGGCTTTCATGCCCACAAGGAATTCGGCACTGTTGTGTATATTATTTTCTCAAAGATGCCTTGCATCTCGAAAATAAAAGCAATCAAGCTGAACATTTAATAAAATGGAAGTATCAAAGGCCTCAATTACTATTTAGTATAAGGGTTTGAAAAACCACTTTTACAAAACATCACTACTATATCTTGTTATAACTGAACTTTTATACAACAATTCAAACCCTTTATATATAGGTACAAACGAGGCATAACACTACTTCCAGATAATTGCACATTGACCCACACACACATACATTCATATAACAGTTTAATTGAAAAGTGGAGGTCGCCGTGGTAACACGGATGTCGATGGGTGCCTAACACCTTCCCTCCGTATAATCAAGCCCCCGGACCCTAATGAATCTTAGTTTCACAGAGCTATTAAATAGTGTTGCATCACTAGGTCAATGTGCAAACCTTTTCTCGGTTGAGTTGGTGCAACCATTTAAAAATACCAACTAGCGACTCTTACACTCCAATCATCGACATATACATGTCGGACCTTTTCACAAATTATTTTTTCAAACAAATCTCACCTAACATGAGAACACCGAAAGATAATAACAGAAAAGGGACAGTAAAAATCTCGACGTCGACAAGTACTATTCATGGGGTACTATTCAGTCGGGTACTATTAACCCGGGGTACTATTCACGACAAAAATTGATTTCTTTTCTGTCCAAATTATTTTTGATACATAAATATTATTCTTGAATTTTATTCCATAAAGCAGTTATCATGTTGACAATTTGGACATTCTTAAACTCTGGATAAATTAAATTATAAATCTTTAAAATTTATCCTTGATCTCACTTAATTGATTTCTTATATCATTGTCATCATCCTCATGTTTAAATTGTGATAAAAGTCATCTTTGGCCCGTAGTGCATAGTTGGACTATTGATTGGTATGATTATGACCAGAAATTATGTATCGTTATAATCATGACCTGTAATGTTACAGACAAATGATGTAGTAAAAATTCCTCATTGGCCCTTAATGCATTAATGGACAATTATTTGGCATGATCATGACCACTGGTGATAATAACGAATATCATTGGCCTGTAGTACATGGATAATTCGTGGATGTGATACTAAGTAATATCCTTGGCCCGTAGTGCATGGATAATTCGGTGATGTGGATTAATTATTGAGATGTATTACAGAGATAAAATATTGATGATGAACTTTTAAATCATAGAAGATAGTAGACATCATGCTCTACTTGACTCTTCTAATGGATTGATTATTCCGCTGTAGTTAAACTTGTTGTCTATTGTATTCTATCAGTTTTACATTGTTGAAGGCTAAGGATAATTTATTCTGCATTATCTTAGTCATAATATTCTTTATTGGGCTAGTTGAGCTCACCCTTTTCTTTCATTGTTCTCTTCAGGAAATGAGAATATATCTGGGACTAGTCGGGGAATGGAGTGATGGTCCAAGATGGTGGCTATAGTAGTCCTCACTATTCTATGAAATAGTGTGATAATAATTGTAATAAGGATTTCGTTTGAGTTTGGATATTGTCTACGAGACAATATTCATGTTCAAACTCTCAGCTTATGTTTGTCGTATTGTGTAAATTGAGTTTGTATTTAAATTATGTACCATGTATTTGGCGACTCAGAATGGGTTGTGTATACCTATTTTAGTGACAAACCCTATATCAAGGGATTATTTTAGAGCTACGCAATAGCGTTAAAATATTTGCGCAGTACATAATATAAAGGGCTGATCACCTGGAGTACAAGACGATGGTCCATATAGTCGTTTAGACTATTAAAGGTTACAGTATAAACGCTTGTTAACCTAGGACATAGGTGATGATTATAGTCTTTTAGTCCATTAAAGGTTAAAGTAGAAATACTTGAAAACCTATAACATTGTTCGTGGTCTTGTGACCCTTAGTGCATTCTTTGATGCTGATATCTGTTGTTAACTTAAAAGTTCATTATTCCTTTGAACTCATAGCTTTTGAATTAGAGTTTATTGTTCAGGTAAGAGTACTTTACCATTGAAAGCTCAATTAATTGTCATTCATAAAATGTTATTGTATACTATGTAATTGTTTGCTCACTCTTACACAAAACAATGCAGATGAAGTTCAGAAGTTTGAAGAGCTTTCTACAAGCAAGGGCAAGGGCAAAGTGCTTGATTAAACGACGTTTAATTTACCTTTTATTTATGAAGCTTATGTAATAGACTTGATTACAATTATGTTTTAATATTTCGCTGATGATTGTAATAATAAAGGTTAGATGACTTGGGATTTATTTTGAGATTGTGTAACCCTTTAATGGGAGTTTTATTGTTTAATCTTGCAAGTTTATATCTTTTGTTATGGGTAGTTAGTTATGATTTAATTGGACAGTGAACACCAAATCTGTGGGATTGAAGTACTCGGATTTGGGGGTGTTACATCTTCAATTGACTAAATCTCCAAAGATCTAATCTAAACAAGGGTTTATCTAATCTAATCTAATGGAAGAGTAGGATATCTAAAATGATGATATATACAAGATTATTATCCCAATGGATGGAATATATGTTTACATATTGATATTCTTCTTTATATAAGCCCTAATTAACCCCTAATTTGAACTAAAACTCAATTTGTAAATTAAAATGAAAGTCAAAGCTGGTCAGATAGGTTTGGGCACAGCTGCGCTGCCTAATAGGACATTTAGGGCACAGCTACCAGATTAGAAATTCTTTTGTAATATCCTTTCGTAAAATGACCATAATGTTTGATCCGAGAGGATTTATGGGGCCTACCACATATCAAACTGAAGCTCTCGATGATTTATACAATTTTCATTCTTTACGAATTCAGAAATGATGACTAGATAAAGGTTGAAATTGGGCTTCAAGTGACTGCTATGTAAATGGCAATTTCAAAACTTTGAGGTTCAACGTCCATTGGTACAAAGGCCATAACTTTCGCATCCGAAATCTGATTGGGATGATTCAAGATATTCCAGAAAGCTAAGAAGTAGCTCTATAATAAAATCCAAATTCCCAGCCAATAATCCAACTTGGCGTTGAAAGCCCTACATTCTCTCCTTCTTTCATTTGTTTGCATATTGTACTCCAAACGATGTCTGAATTGCTTTTCTTTGCTTTTTCATGCCAATCGTCCCTCACACAGTTCTCAAGCATAAGAGCTACAAAATGAACACAAAATACATAAAAAGTAACTACAAAACATAGGTTTAAGCAATTAATTCAAGTAATAGATATTGGATAAGTAGGTATAAATTGACTTATGATAAACTAAGTGGCTCTCCATTGAAAACTAATGAATTAGTATCCCGTCTCATTTACACTATTTTCACAGTGAGCTGGATTGGTTTTCTATTTCATCTTAAACCTCTGCCCATACAAAGGAGTTGTTTAACTCATTTACTACAAGCTAAAGATTAAAAAGCACATTACATATATTCCTTAAACTTAATCACCATCTTAACATTTGTCTAGCTGAAATAATCAACATAGACTCCTTACATAGTTCATTAATTAATAGAACTAGAATAACTTGAGAAATTCAATCACTGAAATGTTCATCTTACAATTACATAGTGTGAGACCCCAGATTTTATAAATAAAGATTTAAATTTCTCGAAATATTTTTTTATATTATGGTATGGATTTGAGAGAGTGTTATAGTTATGGGTAGTATTTGAAAATTTTTCAAAGTATGCAAGGTGTTATAAATATTCATTTGGTCGGGGAATATTCTTTTTGTCGGGAATATTCGTACGACGGCACAATCATTGGTGGACCCCACAACAGAAGTACTATCTAGTTAGAAAATGACAAAAATATTTTATGGAAATAACGGTGGAAGTTTTACCATTAATACTGTTGAACTACCCGGTAGTAAAAGTACAGTAATACGCGTGATTGCATAGTAGCACAAATTATTGATTATTGATGCTTACGTAAGAAGTCACTCAATTATCTTTGCATTATTATTACGATAATTCTTTGCATCATATCTCTCGTATTATTGATCCAATTATTGTCGCGATTATCATGTGCATAATATGTTATATTATTAAATTAATAATTGAGGCGACAAAGTTATTCATATTATTAAATTGCAATATTTACAATGTACAGAAGTTACATCGAGGAGAAGTTTGGTTACCTAATTTGGCTTGATAGGGAGAAATCCTTATTGAAAGCCCCTCTTTCACGAGGAGCGACTTGTTTGTTAACTATTGTGAGTTATGATATTAATGATGGATAAGTTCATGTTGATTAAAGATGAATTTGATAGTTCCATTATTTTAAAATTATTTGTGTTAGTGAAAATTGACATTTATTTCGATAATAATTGATGTCGGAGGTTATATTGTTGATCGAATTATTTGGGGAACTTTTTTTCGTAAAGAGTTACTATTCACGAGTTACTATTTCTGAGTTACTATTCACGAGTTACTATTCATGAGTTTTAATAGTAACTTGACCCTTGACTTTCAAGAGTTATTTCCTTCTTCGGTGTTCCAAGAGTTAATTACCCCTTCGTAAATAGTAGTTGCCTCTTCAATATTACCAAGAGTCATTTTGACCATTCGTTAAGACCAAGAGCCACTCTTAGTTTTTCTATAAATAGAAGCTCATTCCTTCATTATTTCTTACGAATTCATTGAAACTCTAGAGAGAGAAATTATAGAGAGAAGCTATAGAGAGAAAATTATAGAGAGAAAGAAGAAGAGTATTCTGCTACTTCACTACTTCTATATTCAGTTTCTTTTACGGTATGGGGTGTTATTCTTTCTTATTCATGAAGAGAACTTCTGTTACTCCATTCTTATTTATTCCATTGGAATAACTTTCAGATCTGAGGCATACCCTATACTTGGTGAAATCCTTATGTTATTCCATTCTTTATTATTACATTGGAATAACTTTGTATGCTGTGGTTTACCCTATACTTGGTGGAATGACACATATATGTGGTTTACCCAATACTTGGTGATCTTCTTCTTACATTATTCCATTCTTTATTATTATGTTGGAATAACTTTGCTTTTGTCAAGTATCTGCATACTTGGTGAAATTCTTTTATTATTCGCTTTTATTATTACGTCGGAATATCACATCGGTGTAATTTCACGACTAGTTCCATATTTATTATTCCGCATTTATTATTTCGTCGGAATATCGTATGCGATTGTAATTTCACGACTGGTTCCATTATTTATTATTCCGCATTTATTATTCCGTTGGAATAACCTGTCTATGTGGATTGCAACATGCATGGTGAATGATCCTTTGTATTCATTCCTTATTAAATTGTTGAAATGATCTGTATAAGTGGATTACCGCATGGCGGGTGAAAATCCATTTGCAGTTTCATATATTCTTTATTATACTCAGTTGGTTAAAGTTTTGACTTCTATACTCCATGAAATTAGTGGAATATCCTTGATATTTGCACTTCATCCAGTATCTTTTCATGGAAATATTCTTCTGAGCATTCTTGAATTTTACTTTACAAAGAAGTATCATGTTGACAATTTAGACATTATTAGTTCCTAGAAAAATTAATTCTTGAACTTGTTTTATTGAATTATTATGTCATTGTCATCATCCTCATGTTATATTATGTTGAAAGTCATCTTTGGCTTACGTGCATAGATGGACTTAGTATGATTATGACCAGGGATCATTCGGTATAATCATGACCTATTATAAATAATGTGATAAAAGTCCTCAGTGGCCTGTAATGCATTGATGAATAGTTTTTGGTATGATTATGACCAGGGTTTATTCGGTATAGTCATGACCATTGATGATTTAATGAAAATCCTTGACCGTGGTACAGGGATGATTAGATGTGGTGGTTTATTTATTAAGCTGAGTCTCAGCGATAAAAATTGATGAAAACCTTTTAAAACCTAAAAGATAGTAGACTTTATTCTCTACTTGACTCTTTTAATGGATTGCATATTCCGCTGCAGTTAAACTTGATGTCTATTGTATATTATCAGTTTAACATTGTTGAAGACTAATGATAATTTATTCTGTATTATCTTAGTCATAATATTTCTTACTGGGCTAGTTGAGCTCACCCTTTCCTTCATTGTTCTCTTCAGGAAATGAGAATATAGCTGGGACGAGTCGAGGAACGGAGTGTCGGTCCAGATTATAGCATTAGTGGTCCTCACTATTCTGTTAAATAGTGTGACAATAAATGCAACGAGGACTGAATTTGAGTTTGTATACATGTCTATGAGGACTCCATTGAGAATAGATATTGTCTAGAAGGCAGTATTCTTGTTTAAACTATCAGTTTATGTTTTGTCGTATTTTACACGACAGCTGTATAGTTAAATTTGTATTTTTATTGTGTACCATGTATTTGGCGACTCAAGATGGGTGATTAATAACTAATTTTGGGGGCGTCACAGTTGGTATCAAAGCTTAGGGATATGATCCTGGCTAAGATGTGAGATAAGAACTAGGAGGGGAGAGACGGGGAATTCCTTCGCTAGTATGACCTACCTAAGTTTATTTGTTATTTAATTGGTCGGTCAGTGTATAGGGATAATATGTGACATGTTAATTAACCCTTGTTTTGTGGCAGTATTTGAAAATGGCATCCGAAAATGTTGAGATAAACAATGGAGCACAGGAGGCCGTTGAGTCTCCACAGATCAATAATCATGATAATGTGCGACAGGATGGCGATAATCCTCCTATAAACAACAACACTGATCAAATGACGAATGGCGGCACGTTTAGGAGGTTTTTAGAATTCATGCAACATTAGGCGAAGGCGGCTCCTGTTCATAATGCAGGTAAAAATAATGGCAACCCACGATTCGGTCACCGCTAAATGATTCAAGGAGGCTGGGACCATAGGAGTTTTGGGAAAGCGAGAACCACTTAAAGGCGGAAAGCGTGGTTAAAGCGGATGACTAAGATATTTGATGTCTTGGGATGCTCACGAGGAGCAAAAGGTTCCTTTGCCACCTTTATGTTGCGTGAAGAGGCGGATTCTTTGGTGGGAATCGTAAAAGCGTACCCATCTGGCCTTTTCAAGATGTCTTAGGATAAGTTCAAGAGCATTCAACGACAAGTACTTTCCGAAAGTATTCGTCACATGAAGGAGGTGGAGTTCATCAAAATTTGGAGCAAAATAATATGGCCAGTGTCGCGATGACGAGTCTAAGTTTGTCGAGTTGTCTCGGTTTACATCCCATTTGGTCGATAATGAGGAGCGAATGACGTAAATGTTTCTAAGAGGTTTGAAACCCAATATATGTTAATACCTCATTTCTCACAAACTTTGTTTATATTGAGGATGTTGTGAATATGGCTCGATTATTGGAGCGCGCGATAATGAGTCAAGACAACCAAAAGGCAACGACCAACAACACGATAATAATAATCTCTGGGTGGCAGCGGTCATCCTTGAACAATGATAACCATCGGGGAAATTATCATGCCAAGAATGGTAACCATTTCGGAGGTAATCATGGCCTAGATAATAGGAATGGGAATTTCAAGAAGAGGAAATTCAACAATGATGGAAAGATGTCAGCACCAGCACCCGTTGTTAAGGAAGGAGAATGGCCACCTATCATATGTTTCAAATGCGGAGGGGAGGGACATATCAGTCCAAACTGCGCGATGCCGTCCAAAGCATGTTATAATTGTGGAAAAGAAGGTCACTTAGCCCGATTTTGTCGTTCACCGAAGACAAGTTCAGCTAGGATGGAGGCACCAAAGACCGTTCCAAAAAGTCAAAATCGGTAGTGTAAGGGAGAGCGTTTTTCGTGACTTCTCAAAAAAGCGAGTAACCCGAACGAAGTTAGCACGGGTTAGTTAATTATAAATTGTGAAGTCTATACCTTATAAGATACCGGTTCTACCCATTATTTTATCTCTCTTGCTTGCGTTCAACGTTTAAATTTGACTCGGAGAAGTTAGACTTTGACTTATTGGTTGAAACTTCGTTAGTAGGAGCCTTCGTTACCTCTACTATTTTTAAATCTTGTTTGATTCAAATAAACACTTTCACATTACCTGTCGATCTTATCTTTTTGAAAATACTTGCCTTTGATGTGATTTTAGGAATCAATTGGTTTACTACTCATCATGCTTTTTCGTAAGGTTGTTAGCTTTTTATATTCATAACCAACTTTGTTATGCGAATTCAAGTAACCAAACCACTAAAGTCAATCATTGTCATATCAAGCCATAAGTAAAGAGTCCCAAACCTTCGTTGTTGACTTCCTTGTGTGGAATGCAGGGGCGGACTTTACAGAGGCGACATCGTGAATAAAGATGGCAAGTTGATAGGTATCATTGAGAGGTGCTATCTAGGTTAAGGGATAGAAGTCACGGTTGGTATCGATGTGACTTACTATCCAAGTCTTGGATGAGAGTCACGGTTTTGAATGATATTTCTATTATTAATAAATTTCTAAGCGTATTCTTGAAGACTTCTTAGCCTACTTAGGCGTGAAATCGAATTTTGTATTGACCCCGATCTACAAAACCCATTTCTTAAACCCTCAAATATTTCTTCAACTAAAATGAACAGTTTACGTGGATTATGATGAAAGTCATAATAAAAGCATTGGACTAATGAAAATCATAGGTATACGTGGTATTAGTAAGTGTTATGATGAGTTATGTTGGTTAGTATGTGAAAACATGAAAGTTTCTTAGAAATCATAAGGAGTTGAAAATCAGATTTTTGGTGAAAAATAGAAAATGAAATTCAATTGACCATATCTCCTAATATATTTTGAATTTTTCAGTGTGGTCAAGTCCTAGAGTTAGATCTATGAGTTTTGTAGCATCTCCAAGTGGAATCACTGGAAAAAGAGTTGTAGATTTTCGTTTGGACTGATTTTATCAAAGGAGTCAAAAGTTGGAAATTTCAAAAAAGCTACTGATCTTATTTTTAAAAGGGCATTTTCGGCCACTTAATTTATGAGTAAAATTATGGCCTTTTGGGACATGAAAGTATATGGTATAAAGAACATCTTGTCAAAAAATGAGCTCATTCTGACTTAAAATGAGCAAGTTATGACCATTTCAATATTTAGGTTTTTTTACGATGAAAAATGCTATAGCTTCGGAGTTCTATAACTCGATGATCATGAAATTTAAAGCTGGAAGCTCACATTAACATGTGTAAGATCCTTCCAAGATTTGGGAATTTTTGGAGTTAAACTTGAGGTAGCTAATTTCTTAAGGAATTAATTGGAAATTGATTTTTGAAAAATAGTAACTGAATTTTAAAAATTCCTAGAAAAATATATTTTCATTATGGGACTATATTATGCTAAATCCCAGAAAAGAAATATTTTTGGAACTGATTTGGTATTTTCATGAAAATAATCTAGTTATGAGTAAATGAGTTAAATATGTTATGTGAAGTAACAAAATTAGAAAATAGGATTTTATGGCTAGGGAATCCTATATAGAGTATATGCATATTTTTTGATGAGGGATTTGATCATTGGTGATGATATCTTATGAGTATGGCATTTTTGAATGATTAAATGCATTATATGGTAAAGCGTAAACAATTGAAATAAATTATTTATAAGTTTAAGAAGTGATTAAAATATTGTTATAATATTAATGATATTAGATTATGAGATTATTAAGTGATTGATAACATTGGAATATTCTTAAATCCTGGATAAATTATATTATAAATGTTTAATATTTATCCTTTATCTCGTTTGATTGATTATTTATATCATTGTCATAATCCTCATGCTTATATTGTGTTGAAAGTCATCTGTGGCTTACGTGCATAGATGGACTTGGTATGATTATGACCATGGATTATTCGGTATAATCATGACCGTAATATTACAAATGATGTGGTAAAAGTCATCTTTGGCCGTAGTGCATAGATGGACTTGGTATGATTATGACCAGGGATTATTCGGTATAATCGTGGTAGTAATTGAAAACACGAATATCCTTGGCGCGTAGTGCATGGATAATTCGTGGTCGTGATACTATTAATTTGAGTCTCGGCATTATTGGTTTTCTGATTTGTATATCTTTGGCTGTAGTGCAAAGATGAAGCTATTAATTATTAGTTATATCTGATTGACTGTAGTGCAAAGATGAATTGTTAATGAATATCTTTTTGGCAAAGATGAATTTAATGATGATAAAAGGTATTCAAGGTATCCTCACCTCTTTATCATACCGAATGCGATACGTAAATTTCGAGGGTGAAAATCCATAAGGAGGGGAGATTGTGAGACCCTAGATTTTATAAATAAAGATTTAAATTTCTCGAAATATTTTTTTATATTATGGTGTGGATTTGAGATAGTGTTATAGTTATGGGTAGTATTTGAAAAATTTTGAAAAGTATGCAAGTTGTTATAAATATTCGTTTTGGTGGGGAATATTCTTTTTATCGGGAATATCAAATGCGATGACACAATCATTGGTGGACCCCACAACTGAAGTATTATCGTAGTTAGAAAACGACAAAAATATTTTATGGAAATAACGGTGGAAGTTTTACCATTATATCTTGTTGAACTACCCGGTAGTAAAGAAATACGATGTCTGGCGTGGTTGCATAGTAGCACGGTATTGATTATTGATGCTTACGTAAGAAGTCACTCGGTTATACTACATTATTGCTACGATAATTCTTTGCATCATATCTCTCATATTATTGATCAATTATTGTCGCGATATCATGTGCATAATATGTTATATTATTAAATTAATAATTGAGGCGACAAAGTTATTCATATTATTAAATTACAATATTTACAATGTCTAGAAGTTACATCGAGGAGAGGTTTGGTCACCTAATCTTGGCGCTTGATAGGGAGAAATCCTTATTGGAAAGCCCCTCTTTCTGAGGAGCGACACTGGTTGTTAAATATTGTGAGTTATGATATTAATGATGGATAAGTTCGTGTTGATTAAAGATGAATTTGATAGTTCCATTGTGTTAAAATTATTTGTGTTAGTGAAAATTGACATTTATTTCGATAATAATTGATGTCTAGAGGTTATATTGTTCAATCGGGTATTTGGGGAACTTTTTCATGTCGGAGTTACTATTCACGAGTTACTATTCATGAGTTCTTATTCACGAGTTACTATTATTGAGTTCTTATTCATGAGTTTTAATAGTAACTTGACCCTTGACTTTCAAGAGTTATTTGCATCTTGATTGTTCAAGAGTTAATTACCCTTCCATGAATAGTAGTTGCCTCTTGATATTACCAAAGTCATTTTGACCCTTCGTTAAGACCAAGAGCCACTCTTAGTTTTTCTATAAATAGAAGTTCATTCCTTCATTATTTCTTATGAATTCATTGAAACTCTAGAGAGAAATTATAGAGAGAAGCTATAGAGAAAATTATAGAGAGAAAGAAGAAGAAGAGTATTACGCTACTTCACAACTTCTATATCAAGTTTCTTTTACGGTAAGGGGTGTTATTCTTTCTTATTCATGAAGAGAACTTCTGTTACTCCATTCTTATTTATTTTGTTGGAATAACCTGTATACGCGGCATACCCTATACTTGGTGAAATCCTTATGTTATTCCATTCTTTATTATTACATTGGAATAACCTATGTCTTGTGATTTACCTATACTTGGTGGAATGACAAGTATATGTGGTTTACCCAATACTTGGTGATCTTCTTCTTACATTATTCCATTCTTTATTATTATGTTGGAATAACTTTGTTTATCACAATACCGCATACTTGGTGAAATTCTTTTATTATTCCGTTCTTTATTATTACGCCGAATATCATCGATTGTGAATTTTACGACTAGTTCCATATTTATTATTCCGCATTTATTATTCTGTCGGAATATCCTGTCGGTGTGAATTTCACCTGACCTGGTTCCATTATTTATTATTCCGCATTTATTATTCTGTTGGAATAACCTGTCTTTGTGGATTGCCACATGCATGGTGAATGATCCTTTGTATTCATTCCTTATTAAATTATGGAAATGATATGTATACGTAGATTACCGCATGGCGGGTGAAAATCCATTTGCAGTTTCATATATTCTTTATTATACTCAATTGGTTAAAGTTTTGACTTCTATACTCCATGAAATTAGTGGAATATCCTTCATATTTGCGCTTCATCCAGTATCTTTTCATGGAAATATTCTTCTGAGCATTCTTGAATTTTACTTTACAAAGAAGTATCATGTTGACAATTTAGACATTATTAGTTCCTGGAAAAATTAATTCTTGAACTTGTTTTATTGAATTATGTCATTGTCATCATCCTCATGTTATATTATGTTGAAAGTCATCTTTGGCTTACGTGCATAGATGGACTTAGTATGATTATGATTAGGGATCATTCGGTATAATCATGACCTATTATAAATAATGTGATAAAAGTCCTCAGTGGCCTGTAATGCATTGATGAATAGTTTTTGGTATGATTATGACCAGGGTTTATTCGGTATAGTCATGACCATTGATGATTTAATGAAAATCCTTGACCGTGGTACAGGGATGATTAGATGTGGTAGTTTATTTATTAAGCTGAGTCTCAGCGATAAAAATTGATGAAAACCTTTTAAAACCTAAAAGATAGTAGACTTTATTCTCTACTTGACTCTTTTAATGGATTGCATATTCCGCTGCAGTTAAACTTGATGTCTATTGTATATTATCAGTTTAACATTGTTGAAGACTAATGATAATTTATTCTGTATTATCTTAGTCATAATATTTCTTACTGGGCTAGTTGAGCTCACCCTTTCCTTCTTTGCTTTTTCTTGAAATGAGAATATAAATTTGAGACGAGTCGGGGAATGGAGTGACGGTCCAGATGATAGCATTAGTGATCCTCACTATTCTGTTAAATAGTGTGACAATAAATGTAACGAGGACTGAATTTGAGTTTGTATACTGTCTATGAGGACTCCATTGAGAATAGATATTGTCTAGAAGGCAGTATTCTTGTTTAAACTTTCAGTCTATGTTTTGTCGTATTTTACACGACAGTTGTATAGTTAAATTTGTATTTGTATTGTGTACCATGTATTTGGCGACTCAAGATGGGTGATTAATACCTAATTTTGGGGGCGTCACACATAGCACCATACATTGATAATTATCTTGTACAAATATAACACATTTGCACATAGATAACAACTTGCTCAGTTACAACATTTGAGTAATTTAAAGAAGCTTACACAAACTAATATAATGTATAAGATAGAAAACCTGCCTTAAGCGCTGCTTACAACTTTATGCTATATCGTTCTTCGAATGCCCATTTGATTCTTCATGTTCTTAATCTACTAATGACTTTAGCTAGCGTTTCTATGTCTTTTTCATATTATCTCCCGAGCTCTCACTTCCTCTCTCAAATTTTCTAGAGTTTCTTCTCTTAAAATGGTGAATTGGTGAAAAAAGAAGAGAAATAAGCTAGTATTTATAGGAAAACCAAGGTGAGGGCATTTTGGTCTTTTCTTAATTTTTTTTCATGGATAATTACTATTATGCCCTTAGCATATTCTTAGATTATGCCATTCTTAACTTATTTAGATGGAATATGCTTAGAATATGCTATATTAAACTTACCACTTGGAATATATCCTAGCATATTCTTAGCATATACCTTTAACACCTTCACCATTATACTTATATTATTCTTCTTATTTAATTGACCTTGTGACAACCCAGAAAATTGGATTGTCTTGAATTTAAGATTTTAAAGAATTAGTTATTAATAAAATGAATTTTTATTAATAATATTTTGTGTTATGTGTTTATTAATCATTCTAGAACCTAGGATGATTATAAATCGGGAGGATTCTGGCTACGAGCTAGACTAAACGAGTAAGAATTTTCAAGACGAAAATAAAAAATTCCCGAGAATAAAATATTTTTGGGGAAAAGACGAAATAAGCACTATTCACCCGACAAAACCCTAAGGGTTAGGTTTTGAATAACCTAAGCCTTTCCGAGAGTTTGTTATGTCGAAATAATATTATGTCGAAAGATTTGACGATAATATGTCGTGAAATGTTAAGTAAGCTGATAAAAATTTTTCTCAAAAAACGTATAGAAATCGGACAAAATAAAAATGACAAAAAGTATTGTTATGTACTTTTCACTCGTTTAACTACGTTAGGGGAAAACGTGAAGGAAAATGCTTAAGGGCTAAGTAAACTTAAGGAGTAAGTAAACTTAAGGGCTAAGTAAACTTAAGGGTTAAGTAAAGTGGTGAGTAAGTTAACTTAGTGCTTATGCCATGAATACTAATGAGGTTTGAAGGCGAAATGACTATTTTACCCCTAGCCTTGATTTTTTATAAATAGGAAGCTTAATTCATTATTTTGGAATTTTGAAAATCCTACACTTTGAGAGAGAGAGAGAGAGAGAGAGAGTTCGGATGGGAGAAAGAAAAAGAAAAGGAAGCGGAAAAGCTTGCTCGTGACCAACCTTTGTTCGATGGAGGAAGATTAAAGAAGAGAGGTAATCCGAAAACTGAACTTTTAATAAATTTTTCTATGATACAACATAGTTTAATGAGAATAAGAAGTAATAGATGTTAGGAATGGTTTCATATTGTTGAAATCATGAGAAAATGAAGAAATAAGAATTAGAAGTTTAGTTTATAAATTTCTTAAGGAAGTATAAGATTCGTAATGAATTAGAATGATCCGAGTGGATTATATAAATGAGTAGGTGAAATAAGTAAGGAATGGTGTTCTATAACATCAAATTCCAAGAAAAAGTAAAATCGTAATCAATATATCGATTAAAAATGAAGAACACACGAAGAACACGAAGAACACGCGAAGAACACGAAGAACGTTGTTGATGGACAAATTTAAAACCATCGTAGGATAATTGTTTTTGATGGACAAGTTTAAAACCATCATGTATAAGTTAGATGCTTATTGATTGGTTAGGAACGGTAGAAAAATTCATGAAGAATGGATTAAAAGTAAGCTATAACGAAGTTATGGTAAAAATTTTGTAAAAGACAAACGAGAATTAGAAAGTTAGTAAATTAACCCGAACATTTAGGGTTTCATAAGAATGTAATAGAACGTAGGAAACGTGAGTCATGGACTCAAGAACAAATGAATTCCAAGTTCGGATGACCGAATTATGGATGAACGAACAAAGAGCGTTAAAAACATAAAACAAACAAAGGGTGAAGATTAAGCTAATCGAATGGCACGTTAATGGATTTAGAATGAAGTTTTGTCTGAGGGGGATTGAAGTACATAAGATAAGGAAGAGAATGGCTTTGGAATGACCTCGTTCCAAGTTATAACGAATAAGTTATAAAAGCGGGAAGTAAGCGTCTCAAATTGGATTTAACACTTGGAGAAATTTTCTAGGGTTAGGGCTTGGCGCTGCGACGCCAGTCATGACTGTAAGGTGGCGCTGCAGTGCCAGACCAAGAAATCGGGAACTGCAAACTCGCATCGCAGAGTGAGAGATAAAAGGGAGAGTGGCGCCGCAGCGCCAGTGTAGGGAAAAAGCCAGAGAAGAGCTTTTAACTGCTCAACTCTTGGGGGAAACGTAAAGAAAGATAAAGAACATAATGTTCAACTAATGTAACACTTAATTAGTGATTTAAACCTTTAATGAAGGTTGAACAAAAAGATTAAACGAGATTAAAAGAAGGTGAATGCGGGTTACGGAACTGATATCCGGGGACCGTAGTCGCGATAAAGCGAATGTAAATGGTGATTCTTAGGCGTTGATTAACGAGGGTAATGAATAACATTTCGATGTTATGTTGTGGTAATGAGAGAAATGTTATTCATTACCCTGAGCAATCAACGTCTGAGTTGAATGAATGGGGTCTTAGCATACATGAACCGTATGGCCGACATTAAAGAAGAATAACGAAGGGTATTAAGGAAGCCGTAATGAATGGTAAGAAGATTAACGAAAGCCAAATATGAGTCGGATGGGAATGTTAGAATGAAATGTAAGCATTAAACACTTTAACCGACGTGAAGGTTGAGTGTATACAAATACTAAGCGGATAGAACCTACACCCCGTGTATGGTTTAATCGTAAGATAATGAAGATCAATGATTAAACCATGAATGGTAAAGAACTGAATTAAAAATAATGACGTGTAACATAAGAAAGCCGAAGTTAATGATTAACTTGAACAATCGTTCTGAGTATACAAAAGACTGTATGACTTAGACGATAAAGAATGAATCCTGAGATATGGCATTTAGTTGCCAGAAAGCCATAAGGAATAAGAAATTGACTTAACGAACATTATAGTTTAATATTTCGGATAAGTTAGGTTGTGGTGCAATCCTAACCTTTGATGGTTGACATATGGGAGGTGGGCTAAATAATTCCTTCAGAGAACGAAGGTATATACGAAACTGGCAACCGATCTAACTCACTGTGATGGCAGTGTAGATGAGACGGGAACTTGTTTGTTGGTTGTTTGTGGGAAACCATTCAGAGTACCATATGGACTACTAGCGGAGAAGCGATCCGTGGTGAGTCTAGAGAAGTTATAAGAAGAAGATAAGAATGTAAAACATCAAAGATGATGAGCGTATAAGTAAAGACATCTCAGAGTATGTCGAAGTAGTAGTAAACGGTAATAAAAGTGGTAGCGTAAACTTAGGTTGCAAGAACGCGAACCCTAAGAAGTAAAGTTAAGCAAACTAATGCATAAGTCAAATATACATGACTAATTGGTGTATGTGTTGTTTTTCTTATGTGCTAAATAGGAATTGGAATGAGCAGTTCAGCGTAAGCTATAGCTGGGCGTAAGGTAAGTTTCCTAAGTTCATTCATATTTTAAATGAATGTTAGTTTCTTAAACTTCTTAGATATTGAACTTGAGAAGTTCTATCTATGTGCGAATGTGCGATATTTGTACAAGGTGGTAGAACATATGAGGCCTTGTGCCACAATGTGAACAACTCAGTGTTTCTATGAGATGAACTATTCTGTGATTGAACTATTCAATAAGAGAATGCTCTGTCGATACATGATTCGTTATTGTTAAGTCTGTGCTAATGATTCTAGCCAGACAGGATGTGTATGAAAAAGGTAGAAGAATGAATATATTTCAATGTGAATGTGAATAATGTTTTAAAATGATGGGAATCGAGATTATTCCTATTATTCAAGCTGCTTCATAACCTTTGTTTAGTTATCGAAGTTCTAAAGGAATGTTTCAATTCTTGAAGTTATTTGTTCAACTGCTATAACTTGTTGGGCAATTGAATGCTCACACTTGCTTTAAATAAAAAACATTTTCAGCGTACGATGTTAGAAGAACTTAAGGATCCCATAAAGATCAAGTTGATCGGTATCCAGATGAAGTGCCATTCAGTATGTGAATGAGTGAGAAGATCGAGCGAAGACTTGTAATAAAAAATAAGTTAAACAAACTTTAGATTAGTTTAATGGACTATTATGTATCTTTAGTGGCGGATTAAAGTCACTCGTGTAAGATGTAAAGAATAATATAATTATCGTTATTTGTAATGAAAGGAGTTATAAGGTCTTAGAACCTGGGAATTTAGAATGTATGTTGTTATATTTCAGTATATAATGATGTATGTTGGGATGAATGATGTACTCGTGACGTACGGAATTCGGGTGTGAAGATAGACCAGATTTCGGGGCGTTACAGATCTTTACTGATAAAAAGTCCAATATTGCTAAAAATATTATTCTTAAGCTTTCATTAATTTATGGGAGAGGTTTTACCAAACTTCACCAATAAGTTTCGTCTTTTTACTGCATAACTTTCGTATTCTTCACGCATGCTAAAACTGCAATTTTTTTGTTTTCAAATTTTATTTGTCATTTTGTCTTTCCTCGTCATACTAACTTTGACATGTTCTTCGAAAAATCAAAAAAAATGCTTTTTATGTTTTTCAGATGAATTGTGATTTTTTAGTTTTTTCTCGGAACATTTTTATTTTCTCATACGATCCTAAAACACGTAAATTCCATCACAGAATTTCGTTCCACCACAAAAAATGCACTTTTAACACATCAAACAAAGCAATATTCATAAAATCTTATTTTATTCAATAATAGTTCAAAATACTTCATTTACAAACTAAGTAAAAAAATTTGGTTGTTACATTCTTCCCCCCTTATAAGAATTCCGTCCCCGGAATCACTACTTACAAAATTACATCAAAACGTAGATGACTTCTCCTTACAACCGTCATCAAAGGTATTATCCTACTTATACATATATTTAACGAGTGTTAATTTACCACTGCTCTTTTCCTTACTTGTACTTCCTCCGTGTGTCCCTTTCTTTGGACAATTTTTTGCTTGGTGATCTGTTGATCCACAATTGAAACATACACCTTTATTTGGATTGGGGAAATCCGGAGAGATATGTTCTTCTTGCCCATAATTATAACACATCTTCTTAACTTTCCTACATACCCCTGCATGATACTTCCAACAATTCTCACATGCTTGACCTTTTTTCTTCGGGTCTCGCTGCTTATCTTTAGAAATATATTGGCTTAATGCCTTATTTCCTCCTTTAGCTATCAAAGCCTTCTCTAAGATTATTCGAAATAAACTAATTTACAATACCCGACAACTTCTCATTGAGCAAACCTCGCCAGTTCATTTAACTTGGCAGCATACTGGAATACTATCATGTCCTTTTACTTCAAAATTCTAAATACTCCATTTCCATTCCACCATGCATACTTATGGCGATGTAGCTCTGGAAGAACAACTCCTTGACATATTCCCATACTACTACACCCTTTCCAGCATTGCTCTGGTTGGCCTCCCACCAGAAGTTAGCGTCACCCTTTAATATATAAGTAGCAAAAGCTGTCTTTTGCTCCTCTTCTATTTTTGCAATAATAAACTGTGAAAGCCCCAACTCCGGGTAATAAATCACCGCGGATCCGGTACAATCATTCTATAACTATTTGTGGAAGATATGAACATAAATTGTTTATACATTAAACTTTACACAATATTTCCCCAAGGTCGAGTAACCTTAACTTATACACAATTCATAACCTGTCTAACATATAACATTATTATCATACTATACTATTACAATTAAGTTGCACATAAAATCCCAAGCTGAACTTGGCTTTATCCTTTCCTGTATCCGACGTATGCTTCTTAATCTGCAATATTAATCATGATATAGCAAGGGTGAGCATAAGTTTGCCCAACAAGTATAAATTTATTTAAGGACATATGTCATGATGGAAAGAATTGACCAATAAGCTGGCTATAATTCTACAATATAATTGAGAACTAGCATGAACAAACTTTCATAGCTGAACGAACATGGACATAACAATTATATCTGGACTGAATGGTAATGAAGGTGATCAGCCTTTCATACTTGATGAATACATGCATTATGCACAGAGTGTAAATAAATATTTCATAGACATGGCAATCAGTAATGATTAACCACAAGTATATCTGAATGAAACAACTCGAGGTCGAGTTAAAAAAAAACTTGCATGTTCCGATGTTTACCATTACGCAATCTATCTAGCTTTGACTGAAAACCTAATATAAATAATATTGATCTACAAATTAGAATAATATCATCATAATATTTAAAATAACCTAATCACAGTATTACATAATCTTATCAGTCTATAAAACACATAAAATCTAACCTCAAGTCAAACTTTTATCGTCCGAGTCAAGTCTGGTACAATTCTGACATTCTAACAGTCTAGTCGGACAATATCGAGTTTAAGTTCAATTAAACTCTGCCTAACACTTAGCAATTATCTTAGATAATTATATTATCAGTCAAAATAATTTTTATAAGCTCGAAATAATTTTTAGATAATTATTATCATTTATCATGATTTTTCAATCATTAATATCATATTTGAATGAATTAAATACCACATAATTACTTTATCATTAATATTTATTTAATACTAAATGTTAATGAAAATCATAACATAATATTATAATATATCAAAGTATTTTAATACCTTAAAATCATGTTTATATGATTTTTAAGCTATTAAATCCATTATCTCGATAATTGTTATTAATATTAAAATATTAATATTTTCATGACAAAATATCAAAAGTTATATTTTATAACTTAAAATATTTTTATAACATTTAAATCATTTTTATATGATTTTTAAATCATTAATTCTATTTTTCCATAATTTATTTAATATATTCATTAAATAAATTAATCACCATTAATATAAATTTATTAATGAATTTCATCACAAAATATCAAAAGTTATTAGAAATAACTTAAAATATTTTCTATCACCATAATATAAATTTTCATGATTTTCATGTATTAAAATCATTTTAAATAATTTATTTAATATTATAATAAAATAAATTAAATACCCTTTATATTCCAAAATATTAAATATTTATAAAATATACTCTAAATAATTAGAAACTAATTTTCAGGTTTTAAAATAATTTTTAGGAATTTAATATTAATTTTTTAATAATTAAAAACCATTTTTCTATATTTATTAAATAAAATAATAATTTTCAGTAATTAAATGTCACTAAAGGGGCCTATAGCGACAGAACCGTCGCTATAGGTGTTCTTGAGCATTTTTCAGAACTTCATGTCAGTGACTAAGGTAGCTAGTTTGACCTCAATTTAATCCATGTTCCACTTGATTTCTGGGCTTATATTTGCTTTAATGTTGTAGTATGCATGTAATACTACAACATTCAATCAATTACATTACCAAACTATAACTAAGCTCAGAGATTAAAGCTTCAGAAAACTTGTCAGAAGCTGTTCTTCATTTCTGGATTTTCCAGAAATGAAGAATAGTTCGAGATGTTCATTTTTTGATCCTCGTAACATGTAATTTGGGCTTGCTTTGTACGATATAAAGGTTCAATCATGAAGTAGGGATGTCAAGGTACACGTATACAACCTTAAACCAGTTTATCATCAACACATTAAAGAGATCTAGGGCAGTCAAACTCTGACAGAAAATATGTTCTTGAACAAATCTGGGTTTTCCAGATTGTTCATCCGGTTGGTGGTTAACGGTGGTTTGACCTTGCATAACTTTGATCCAGTACATGATCTGGTGGGTCTAATGGCTTTGATGTGTAGTTCTAATGTCATACTACAAAATAAAACACTAACATGGTCAGTAACATTAATAGTAGCAAGATCCGTGGTCTACAAAAATGCTGTCAGAAAAATCTGGGTTTCTGGGTTACCCAGAAACCAGATTTCATGAACGGTCAACGGGTTTTGACCAACAATACCACTTAATCTACACTTGATCTGGACTTGATACAAGTTCCAGATCAACGACCTTATAACATACAACAAGTACAAACATTTAAAATGCTAAAAACATTTACAGAGACAGATCTAGGAGACCTGACATTTGACTGTTAGACAACATTTCAAAGTTTTTCCAGATTTTTCAAAACTTCAAAATCGTGCATCTAGATGTTATAGATCCATGATCCAACAACCCAGAACATTAAAAGACACCCTATAACACATATCTAACCAATCATTAACTACATCTAACATCAGATCATAAAATTTTAAGATTTACGGTTTTTATACCTTATTCATGCTTAATCTTGATTCTGATCCTCATGATCTTATCATGACTTGTTATGGATCATATAAGGGACTGAATCACTTCAGAATTTCGTGGGTCTAGAGAGAGAAAGGGTTGATTGAGAGTTTGATAGCAAATTAGCAAAATTTGTGAACTTTCTCTCTCTTCAATTATTTATAAACATCTGATGAATCTATATATGATGTGAAATTTGAGATTCTTTGAGATTTTTAGCATGTGGGTCGATCTATGGTAGTTGACTTGCCAATATATGGCAAGATTCACTCACTTCCCTCCAATAAATTAGACTTTTAGCTTCCATTATTAAGGGTATTTTAGTAACTTGAACAAACCCTTAGGGTTTAACCCTTAGGGTTTAACCCTTAGGGTTTAAACCTAAGGTTTTACAAATAGAAATTTAATATTTCTAAATTATAATTACGATTCTCTAATTATTTAAAGATTTCCTAATCATACATTCAAGTTTGCTAATCAGGATTAATATTTCCTAATTAAAATTCCTAATTTAGCAATTAGGTTCATAATTGTACACAAGGGTTTATAATCCAAGAATTAGGGTTTCTAAATTATTAGAAAATATAATTAATCATTAGGGTTATCCCTAATTAGGTTTGTAATTAAAATACATAAGCCTTATACATAGCATTTAAATTCCCGAATTAGGATTTTAATATCCGAATTAGGGTTTCAAATTCCCAGAACTGAAATTAGGGTTTCCAGAATCGATTTCTTATCAGTCGTTAGGATTTTCTAACTGAACGTTGACGTTCTTAGTATAATAGTAGGGTTTGCCACTGATAAGGGTTATCTGGTCAACCCTTGACCCTCAACCACATACTTAACAAATAAATAACCATACATACAGAACATATACACTTATATACTTAATCCTGAATAATTCACCACAAAAATTTTAAATCTAAAAAAATTTCTTTCCAGAAATGTCAAATCCATACACTTATTTTCTATTTAGGTTTATTATTTAACCTTTAATCTATCATTTAAGATTTAATTATTTTTCTAAATTCTCGGGTCGTCACATAAATGCCTTCTCAATTTCATTTATCCATGATTGAGCCTCTATCGGCTCAATGGTGCCTTTAAACTCAGGTGGTCCCACATTTTTAAAATCCTTAAAACTTGCCACCGACACAGCTTGAGTATTACTATTTACTCATGTGTATCAGATTTCACAATCAACAATTACGTGCAAGTATACAAGATCAAAAATAATAAAGTGATAAGAAAAAGTGTCTTACCCACGAACCTATTCAACAATCCCAACTACTAGTTTTATATCAATCTAATTTTATTTAAACAACCGAATTTTGTGATTTTCTAATTAAAACTAGAGTACAGTAACTAAAACTAATTTTTACATGGAGATTTGATTCAGATGATTAAGGCTTAAGACTACAATATCCTCAATTATGCAATAAAAATCAATTATCCAATTTATCCAACTATTAAATCAACATGAGTTATTAACAGGAATTCAATGTATTTATATGCCCTTTTCCAAGTGATCCAATAAAAATATCTAATTCAATTAATTCTGCGATATTCCTATGAAAAATAAATTAATTAAATTCATTAAGCATCAATTCCCAATTTTTACACGTAGTGAAAAGAGATATCCCCACTCAATTCACTACCTTAGTTATTTATATCATGCAAATAACTAAGAATACATGCTATCACATTCGGTTCTTACCCCAGATTTCATCTCTCGAATTCATTTAGTGTAACATGGTAATTAGTGATCTGAAAATTAATTAATAAGCACAAAATATGATAGACAAGTCAACTTGAATAAATAATAGGATTAATTAAAGTAATTAATTTATAAGCATAAAAAGTTCAATTGTAGCCTTAATTAAAAATTTAGTTCATGCTTAAAATCAAAACCAAAAATTCCATGGAAAACATCACAAATAAAATTACAAAAAGAGAAGAAGAATAAAACTCAGTAGTTGACTCCAATCTTCAATCTCCAATCTGTAATCCTTGTTTGCTTCGTTGAATCTCCAAGTCTAATCTCCAGTCTTTGTCTCAAATTATGTGTATCTTGTTAGTCTCTAGCCTATTTCTTATATATCTTCAATTCCCCTCTCAAAGTAGGCTTTAAAGAATCCAAACCCTACTAGGAATCACCAAAAATTGACCCAACGACTATGCTGACCAGCACAAATTCTACTCTTGGAAGCCCCAGCTTCCAAATGGAAGCCCTCGCATCCAAATTTGACTTATTTACCAAAATGCCACCGATTTTTTCAGAAATTCTAGATTCGTCCCTCCTTTGCAATTTCCTACAAAATAACAAAACCCACTTATCAAATACCCCTAAACTTAAATAATTGCTTTCCCTCAAGCAAAACAAACACACTAAATAGAATGCATTCAATAACTCACTTCATGAAACATCAACTCGAGCATGATTCAACATAGATAACCTTAGGTAACCTCAAAGTTCCTTATGCACAACTCAAATGAATGTTCAAAATCAAATGTCAGCTACACTCGAGATATCATTAATTTAATCCATCTCCAACCCACAATGCTGCGTGTGTGTATCAACATGCCAATCTTACTATAAATCAACCAAACTCAAAAATTATAAGGCTCAAAGACCGATAAATATTGATATAAGAAATTCATTATCCCTCTATAGATTCGATACCCAGTATTTCAAAAACCTTTAATTATGTACATTTTTTTCTGAACTCGACCAGTGCAATGTTTAGTTTTCTTAAGCTTTTCAATGCTACCCATGTATTGAGCTTTCAACCAATACTCTCAAACCTATGACGCCCCCAAATTCGGGTACTTTCAACCCATAGATGTGGTGTTACACGATACTCATAACTATACATTCATTCCATTGAAATAACATCAAAATGATTGTATTTACTATAATCTTATTATAATAGTAATAAATCCTTTGCTAGGTTCTATAACTGAATACATTCTTCGTTTGTTATAGTATAATTCATACACATACTAGTCTATTACAGGATAATCTACTTATCTATCTTAGCCTTGCCTTTATCTTTACTAGAACCCTCAGTTCGCTCGACCTTAGTTGCAATCATATAATTCAAGCAAGAAGTGAGCATAACTAGCTCAGCAAGTCTACCAATATATAATACAAGTACCACGTCGAGAATTATATTATTGTTCTTCAATAAATGAACAAGTAGCTATAAAGTACTACGAAACTGTAAAAATAGCACTTTTTATCTCATAAAACAATTCCATAGTACATATAGTAACTTAGGAATTTTGAGCAAGTTAAAAGACCATGAACATTCTCTTTTGGTTTTCCTTCATGAAAAAGGACAACCCGGCACTACGTCTGTAAGTCCGATATATCTTACGAGCACTTCTTGGTGATCAACCTATAGTACTCTATGTTGATCAACATTCATCCGTTAAACGTATCTATGTTTAAGTTTTGGCAACCTCGTGTGCCCATTAAATAATCGATGTAAAATACTTTTGTTTATTCATACTCAGGCTTACCTTTAAATCTGTACCAATAAATTGGCATAGGATAGCGTTAACAATACTATATCAAAAGACTTGTAAACAAATCAATCAAACTCTTAAGATTAGTTTAGCCGAGTTAAAACTGGCATCGACTCTTTCATAAAACAATTCATGCATCTTATAACATCAATCACAGAAAACTTGGCTAACACGAAGGTTAGACAAGCGTTAAGAAAACTTGCCTTCAAGCGTCTTCTATTAAAATTCAACAGTTCTTGATATTTACAGGTTCTACATGATATATTCACATAGCACACTACAATCAGCTACCAAACAATCTAATCATATTGTTTGTACCAACTTCTTTCTCTTTTATAACTTAATTGAATTTATCTCATTAATAAAACTCGATTCGCATTACTATTCTTCCTTACGGTTTACTAACGTTCTCATATTCCTAAACCAATACTTAACGACCCTTAGTTAAATACCATAGTAATTGAATATGATTTATCTTTTCATACCTTGCATTCTTCGTTTAATTACTATTAAACAATGTTCATTTCCTAAAGTCATCATGTAAGACCCCAACTTTTATGAATAAAGATGAATTTTCTATAAATATCATTTTTAAATATTATGGAGTGAATTTGATATAATGTTATAGTTGTGGGTAATATTTATAAATTTTGCAAAGTACGCAAGTTGTTATATAATATTCGATTAGTCGGGGAATATTCGTTTTAAACAGGAAATATTAGTACGACGAAATAATCATTGGTGGACCCCACAACGGAATTATTGTTGGATTGAGAAAACGACAAAAATATCTTTTTATAAAAATAACGACAAAAGTTTTATCGTTTACTGTTGAAACACCCGGTGTTAAAAGTACAGTAATACGTGTGGTTACATTGTAGCACACGGTATTGATTATTGATGCTTACGTGAGAAGTCACTCAGTTTTGTTCAATTATTGTAACAGTAATTGCTGCATAATATCTCACGTTATTTGATTTAATTATTGTCGATATTTTATATATTATTAAATCAATAATTGAGACGACAAAGTTATTCATATTATTATTTGCAATATTGACAATGTCTAGAAGTTCTGTCAAGGAGAGCTTTAGTCACCTAATTACGCGCCAATAAAAATAAATTCTTATTGGAAAGCCCCCTCTTTTCTAGGAACGACCTGGTTGTTAAATATTGCGAATTATAATAATGATAATAGAAGTTGTTAAAAATATTGAGAGGATTTTTATAAAGCATTTGTTGTAAATTTTGCTTATTATTTTGATCCCCATTTACCATTTTTTCAAATAATTGGTAGGAAGTTATTCAGTATATATATAATGGGACCAACCTGTGATTATGAGATGTTGGTGGGAGGGGAACAAGTGGGGCCCACGGTTGTTGAAAATTGAATTGTTGGGAGGTTTTTCAAAAGTTGGTCACGGGTGGGAGCAAATTTCAAATAAACATGTGTTTAAATTTATATATATATATATATATATATATATATTATTTTAGTTTTTGTTTGTATTAGATAATTTCGTTGAAATTCAATCAACCAAAAGTAGCAAACTTAGCCCGTGAAAGTTTATCCTTTGTTGGGTCCAGTGATTAATTTCTAAACAAGATTCTTCCATTCTCCTATAAATAGGATGCTTAGTTAGAATTGAAAATCACACCAGAATCAGAGAATTCTTCTTCTATAATCTTGAGCGTATTTCTTTAGAGTTTTATAAAGTTTTGAGCGTAGAAAACACCAAAAGTTTTCTTCAAGAATATCCCCGCTATACCAGTTGGAATACTCATCTTATCAAGGTAAGGGACGTTATTTTTCTTCAATATTCGCTTGAAATAATATTTTCTTCCATACTCTGGAGTATGTAAGTAATATTATTTCGTTTAAGATTATGAATTCTATACTCGTTTTGTTAGAGT
Source organism: Panax quinquefolius (assembly GCA_020205615.1). NCBI lineage: Eukaryota > Viridiplantae > Streptophyta > Magnoliopsida > Apiales > Araliaceae > Panax > Panax quinquefolius. The sequence goes on from CM035159.1 coordinate 45,663,517, forward strand.
TTTGGCTTCTATACTCTATGAAATTAGTAGAATATTCTTGATATTTGCGCTTCATCCAGTATCTTTTCATGGAAATATTATTCTGAGCATTTTTGATAAGTTTTAACTTTTTCATGCCGGAATACTATTCACGGAGTTACTATTCCCAAATTACTATTCACGGGGTACTATCCACTCGAGTACTATTTACCTATAGTACTATTTATGAAAAAACTTGATTCGTTATCGGTCCAAATTATTTTTGGTACAATATTATTCTTGAATTTTACTCCACAAAGCAGTATCATGTTGACAATTTGGACGTTATTGATTTCTTGATAAATTAAATTATAAATCTTTAAAAATTTATCCTTGAACTTGTTTTATTGAATTCTTATATCATTGTCATCATCCTCATGTTTATATTATGTTAAAAGTCATCTGTGACATGTAGTCCATAGATAGACTTGGTATGATTATGACCAGGGATTATTCGGTATAATCATGACCGTAATGTTACAAATGATGTGGTAAAAGTCCTCATTGGCCCGTAGTGCATTGATGGGATGTTGTTGTTGGCGTGATCATGACCATTGATGAAAACACGAATATCCTTGGCCCGTAGTGCATGGATAATTTGTGGTCGTGATACTAATGAATATCATTGGTCGTAGTGCAGGGATGATGTGGATTATTTATTAAGCTGAATCTCAGCAATAAAAGTGATGAAAAACCTTTTAAATCATTGAAGATAGTAGATTTTATTCTCTACTTAACTCTTCTAATGGATTGCTTATTCATTCATGATTGAACTTGATGTTTGTTATATTTTATCGGTTGAAACAACATTGAAGGCTAACGATAATTTATTCTGCATTATCTTAGTCATAATATTTCTTACTGGGCTAGTTAAGCTCACCCTTTTGCTTTCATTGTTCTCTTTAGGAAATGAGAACGTAGCCGGGACTAGTCGAGAAATGGAGTGACGGTCCAGATGATAGTTTTAGTAGTCCTCGCTATTCTATAAAATAGTGTGATAATAAATGTATTGAGGACTTCATTTGAGTTTGAATACTGTCTAGAAGAAAATATTCGTATTAAACTCTTAGTTTTTGTTTTATCGTATTTTACACAACAGTTGTATTGTTAAGTTGTATTTAAATTTTGTACCATGTATTTGGCAACTCAAGATGGGTGATGTATACCTATTTTGGGGGCATCACAGTTGGTATCAAAGCTTAGGGATATGATCCCTGGCTAAGATGTGAGACAAGAACTAGGAAGGGAGAGACGGGGAATTCCTTCGCTAGTATGACCTACCTAAGTTTATTTGGTATTTAATTGGTCGGTTAGAGTATAGGGATAATATGTGACATGTCAATTAACCCTTGTTTTGTGGCAGTATTTGAAAATGACATGTGAGAATTTTAAGAATAGCAATGGAGCACAGGAGACTGTTGAGTCTCCACAGATCAACAATCAGGATAATGTGCATCAAGAAGGCAACAATCCTCATGCAAAAAATAACACTGACCAAATGATGAACGATGGGATGTTCAGAGGCTTTATGCAATTCATACAACATCAGGCGAGAGCGGCTCCTATCTAAAATGCAGGTGGAAACACTGGCAACTCTCGACGGATCATCGCTAAGCGGTTCAAGGAGCTGGGACCACCAAAGTTTTTGAAAGCCAAAACCACTTAAAAGCGGAGGCGTGGATAAAGTAGATCAACAAGATATTTGATGTCTTGGGATACTCGAGAAGCAAAAGGTTCCTTTGCCACCACCTTCATATTCTGATGCGAGAGGATTCTTGGTGGGAATCTATAAAGCGTACTCGACACCGCCACACCTTTGAAGATGTCTTGGGAGAAGTTCAAGAAGCTGTTCAACGACAAGTACTTTCCGAAAGTATTCGTCACATGAAAGAGGTAGAGTTCATTAAACTGGAGCAAAACAACATATGACCGTGTCGTGAAGACGAAGCCAAATTTTCCGAGTTATCCCGGTTTGCGTCCCACTTAGTTGATAATGAGGATAGAATGACGCGGATGTTTCTAAGAAGTTTGAAACCCGAGATACGTCAATACCTTATCTCTCAAAAACATTGCTTATATTCAGATGTTGTGAATAGGGCTTAGTTATTAGAACGCGATAATGAGTCAACCCAACCAAAAGAGAGCGGCCGACAATATGATAATACCAGTGGTAGCAGTCATCGAAGCGGTGACAACAAACGTGGAGGGAATCAACATGCCAGAAATGGTAACCACTTCGGTGGTAATCATGGCCAAGACAATAAGAATGGACATTTCAAGAAGAGGAGATTCAACAATGATGGAAAGACGTCAAAGATCAATTTTACCGTTGTTAGGGAAGGAGAACGACCACCTATCATCATATGCTTCAAATCACGAGGGAGGGACATATCGATCCAAGCGTAGCGGCGATCCAAAACGTGTTACAATTGTGGAAGAGAAGGTCACCTAGCTCGATTTTATCATTCAGGGAAGGCAAGTCCAGCTCGGACGGAGGCACCAAAGGCCGTTCTAGAAAAGTCAAAACTAGTAGTTCAAGGGAGAGCATTTGTTGTTACCTCCCAGAAAGCAAGGAACCCGAACGAGGTCATCATGGGTAAGCTTATCATAAACTCTAGCAAAGTTTATACCTTATTTGATACCGGTTTTACCCATTCTTTTAATTCTCCTACTTGCGCTCAACGTTTAAATTTGACTCTGGAGAAATTAGACTTTGACTTATGTGTTGAAACTCCGTTGGGAGAAAACTTCGTTACATCCACTATTTATAAGTCTTATTTGGTTCAAATCGGTACCCTCACATTACCTGTTGATCTTATTTCATTGAAAATACTTGCATTTAACGTAATTCTAGGGATTGATTGGTTAACTACTCATCATGCAAAAATTGATTGTTTTCGTAAGGTTGTTAGATTTCATATTCCTAACCAACCTATTATGCGAATTCAAGCAACCAAACCATTAAAATCAATCATTGTCGTCTCAAGCCATAAAGCTATTCGTTTATTGAAAAACGGATTTCAAGCTTTCTTAGCTCATGTCACAGATTTAAACAAAAATACGTCAGTTTTGAATAATATTTCTATTGTTAATAAATTTCCTGACATATTCCATGAAGAACTTCCTGGCCTACCCCTAGAGCGTGAAATTAAATTTTGTATCAACCTTGAACCCGGTACAAAACCCATTTCCAAAGCCCCATATCGAATGGCTCCTATTGAACTTCAGGAGTTAAAGACCCCAACTTTTATGAATAAAGATGAATTTTCTATAAATATCATTTTTGAATATTATGGAGTGAATTTGATATAATGTTATAGTTGTGGGTAATATTTATAAATTTTGCAAAGTACGCAAGTTGTTATATAATATTCAATTGGTCGGGGAATATTCATTTTAAACAGGAAATATTAGTACAACGACACAATCATTGGTGGACCCCATAACGGAATTATTGTCGGATTGAGAAAACGACAAAAATATCTTTTTATAAAAATAACGGCGAAAATTTTACCGTTAACTGTTGAAACACCCGGTGTTAAAAGTACAGTAATACGCGTGATTGCATAGTAGCACATGGTATTGATTATTGATGCTTACGTGAGAAGTCACTCAGTTTTGTTCAATTATTTTTAGAGTAATTACTGCATAGTATCTCACATTATTTGATTCAATTATTGTCGATATTTTATATATTATTAAATCAATAATTGAGACGACAAAGTTATTAATATTATTATTTGTAATATTGATAATGTCTAGAAGTTCTGTCAAGGAGAGGATTGGTCACCTAATTGCGCACAAATAAGAAGAAATTCTTATTGAAAGCCCCCACTTTCCTAGGAAAGACCTGGTTGTTAAATATTGCGAATTATAATAATGATGATAAATGTTGTTAAAAATATTGAGAGAATTTTTATGAAGTAGTTGTTGTAAATTTTGCTTAGTATTTGGATCCCCATTTACCATTTTTTTCAAATAATTGGTAGGAAGTTATTCAATATATATTTAATGGAACCCACCTGTGATTATGAGATGTTGGTGGGAGGGGAACACGTGGGACCCACGGGTGTTGAAAATTGAATTGTTGGGAGGTTTTTCAAAAGTTGGTCACGGGTGGGAGCAAATTTCAAATAAACATGTGTTTAAATTTATATATATATATATATATATATATATATATATATATTATTTTAGTTTTTGTTTGTATTAGATAATTTCGTTGAAATTCAATCAACCAAAAGTAGCAAACTTAGCCCGTGAAAGTTTATCACCGTTGGTCCGTGATTAATTTCTAAACAGTACCCCTTCAATTCTCTTATAAATAGGATGCTTAGTTAGAATTGAAAATCACACCAGAATCAGAGAATTCTTCTTCTATAATCTTGAGCGTATTTCTTTAGAGTTTTATAAAGTTTTGAGCGTAGAAAACACCAAAAGTTTTTTTCAAGAATATCACCGCTATACCAGTTGGAATACTCTTCTTTTCAAGGTAAATGATGTTATTTTTGTTCAATATTCGCTTGAAATAATATTTTCTTCCATACTCTGTAGTATGTAAGTAATATTATTTCGTTTCAGATTTTGAATTCTATACTCATTTTGTTAGAGTTTTGGCTTATATACTCCATGAAATTAGTAGAATGTCCTTGATATTTGCGCTTCATCCAGTATCTTTTCATGAAAATATTATTTTGAGCATTTTTGATAAGTTTTAACTTTTTCATGCCAAAATACTATTCACGGAGTTACTATTCTCGAATTACTATTCACAGAGTACTATTCACCCGGAGTACTATTTATGAAAAAACTTGATTTGTTATCGGTCCAAATTATTTTTGGTACAATATATTCTTGAATTTTACTCCACAAAGCAGTATCATGTTGACAATTTGGACGTTATTGATTTCTTGATAAATTAAATTATAAATCTTTAAAATTTATCCTTGAACTTGTTTTATTGAATTCTTATATCATTGTCATCATCCTCATGTTTATATTATGTTAAAAGTCATCTGTGACATGTAGTCCATAGATGGACTTGGTATGATTATGACCAGGGATTATTCGGTATAATCATGACCGTAATGTTACAAATGATGTGGTAAAAGTCCTCATTGGCCCGTAGTGCATTGATGGACAGTTGTTGGCGTGATCATGACCATTGATGAAAACACGAATATCCTTGGCCCGTAGTGCATGGATAATTTGTGGTCGTGATACTAATGAATATCATTGGTCGTAGTGCAGGGATGATGTGGATTATTTATTAAGCTGAATCTCAGCAATAAAAGTGATGAAAAACCTTTTAAATCATAGAAGATAGTAAATTTTATTCTCTACTTAACTCTTCTAATGGATTGCTTATTCCGCTGCAGTTGAACTTGATGTTTGTTATATTTTATCAGTTTAACACTGTTGAAGGCTAACGATAATTTATTCTGCATTATCTTAGTCATAATATTTCTTATTGGGCTAGTTGAGCTCACCCTTTTGCTTTCATTGTTCTCTTCAGGAAATGAGAACATAGTCGGGACTAGTCGGGGAATGGAGTGACGGTCCAGATGATAGTATTAGTAGTCCTCACTATTCTATGAAATAGTGTGATAATAAATGTATTGAGGACTTCATTTGAGTTTGAATACCATCTAGAAGACAATATTCGTATTAAACTCTCTGTTTATGTTTTGTCGTATTTTACACGACAGTTGTATTATTAAGTTGTATTTGAATTTTGTACCATGTATTTGGCGACTCAAGATGGGTGATGTATACCTATTTTGGGGGCGTCACACAACACTATATATACGATATAGGAATGGTCTTACCATGCATACTAAGTATATACATGTCTCCTAATTGTCTTGCAACAATTTGGGTTCATAAAAACTAAATCAGACATCTTTCCTCTCTCGGCACTGCGGCGCCATCCTCAGGTTCATTATTGGCGCTGCGGCACCATTAAGCGGTATCTAAACCCTCGTCTTTATGTTGCGGCGCCAACTAATAGTAGCCCATCCCCCAACCCGGCACTGCGGCACAAAGTTTCTAAGCTTGGGGTGGCGTTGCAGCGCCTACCCTGAGCCTTTGAAATTTTTTTAAATTTTCCAATTCAATTCTTTCCAGACTCCTAATTTGGTCGTTATAAGTAGAAATTGGCTCGTTCGAAAGCCGTTATCTTACACACACCATGTACTTCGATTTCATCCAGATAAAAGTAGTTTTCAAATCTATTAACAATGAATTCACTATGTAACTTTCTATTACGCATTCGTTTTGTAACGCCCGAGAAAATTGGATTTTTATGTGAATTAAATTTTTATTTGATTTTGTGAATTAAATGAATTTAATTGATTATTTATGTGAGTAATTTGTATGAAGGTCGTTCTATGGCTATATGCTAGGATTAATTGTTTTGAATTTCCAAGACGAAAATAAAAGTTTTTCGAGAAATTTCCATAAAAACACTATTCATCCATTTCTGCTCGGGAATTTATTTTGAATTTCTGAGAAACGCGTAATGATAGAATTCTAAGACGAGATAGAATATCCAATAATATTTCAGTTATGGCAAATGAAGTTTTCGCTTGCGGACTTAAAACCTAAGGGTTAGGAAAAGTGAATTTCGAGAATGGAATGACTACGTAAAATGATTAGGGTTATTATACGTGAAAAATACGAGTATGATACCAGTTATTATACGAGTATAGTATGAAGATTATTACAACGTCTAATACGAATATCGTACAATAGTATACTAAGAGAATACGTGAGTTATACTAGTAGAATACGATTAGTTCTTAATGGACTCTTAGTAATTGGACTTTGTCAATTCCAACTATACTTGAATTATGTCAAGCCCAAAGCTTTGTAAATGAAGCCCAATATTGAGTTATATATTAAAGCCCAACGTTATGTTAAATCAAGCCCAACGCTAAGCCCGAACCAAGAAACCGAACCGCGAATCGACCAAACGGATCACCACATGGGTAAAACCCATGAGGGCAACCCATGTGGGACCCAAAAAGATATTGTGGGCTAGCCACTTGCTGTCCAAGTAAAGTGTTTTACTTGGTTACAAAGTAATGAATAGTAAGGAGGTGGACCAAAAGACCATTTTTCTTTCCATTTGGTTTCCTATATAATTTAAGCTAGCTTGGTTCATTTAGTTGTTTTGCAAATAGTGACCAACATATATTGAGAGAGAGAAAGAGTATTAACAAGTAATCAAGAGAATCCAAAGCAAAACATTCAAGTTTTACATAAGAATGTGAAGAACGTTAAGGTAATATTACGTAAATAGTAGTCATCAATTCTTTTATATTTATTTTTCATAGAGAATCATGAATTGGTGGAGCATGTCTCTTCCAGAGTAATAAGGATGGCTATTAGTGGATTAATCAATGATAAGTTATGTATAAATAGGAATCATAAGAGTTTAAGTGAGTTTAAATCGAAAAAACCATTGATCGTTGATTTGGTTGTTGATGGACAAATTAAAAACCATCATTTATAGGGTATGTGCATATTTCTTGGTTAGGTTATAAAAATTGAATCAATGGATTAGTTCCATTTGATTTGGCATATAAAACACGAGTAACGAAGTTATGGAGAAATTTACGAAATTAGGCGTTAAACGTTGAAATCGTATAATTTCCGGATTTATAGTTAAAACTCGTCGTTTAATTAGGAAACCTTATTTTTCAATGGCGTAATGTAGAACAACGTATTCTAGAGTCATGAACTCAAGAATGGTCGAATTCTGACTTAGAATGAAGAAAATGAGTTATGAACGCTCACGGCGATAACGAACGCGTAATAGAAGTTAAAAAGTGAATCCATTATTAACGGATTTAAAAACTACTTTTAAGCAGATGAAATTGAAGTACATGGAATGTGTGAGGAAACAGCTCTTGAACGAGCCAATTTTGACTTAAAACGACTCAGTTATGAGTCCGGGAAGAATCAAATTGGAAAATGTAAAAAAAAATTCAAGAGTATGTTAGGGTAGTATAACAATGCAACCTAAGTTATAAAACCCGCTGCCAGCAACAATGAAAGGCGGGGAAATTAGCTACTATAGAATGGCGCCGCAGTGCCACTTATATATAAGAAGTCTTGCGCCGCAGCGCCGAGATGAAGAGTTAGCTACTGTTAGTTGGCGCCACAACACTGGTAAGGAAGAATTTTCAGACTTAGTTATTTATGAACCCAATTCTTTATTTGACAATGATGGGGCATGTATATACTTATTATACATGAGAAGACTAATCTTAAATAACTTGTATAGTGATGACTTTAGGAAACCCAACAAATCTAAAAATTTTCATGCATCACGTAGCACACAATTAACATGTTCAGATTATATTACATAACCATTAGACTAACATAACATACATGCTATAATTCAGATAACAAGTATAAAGGTTGAGTTCCTTACTCAATCAACATTATTTTCTCAATTAACGTAGTTATATATTGACTTTAACGTTTCATACTTATAAAATTTGTAATACCTCATGCTCTTTTCAATATAGATTTAAAATAGTTCATCATCAAGTTCAGATAAAAAATAGGAACTGAAAGACTATCATAGCTCATACATTACAAAATACAGCTTAGCTGCTTTGCATTTATCCTACAACAGTCCAAATATTCATACACACATACATCAGTTACATATACAATTAAACAAATTAGATTACATTTGAATTTTAGTCTTATTCTCTTACAACTTGCATTTCTTTAAAAACATATAACCTATCTTTAGGTTTTAACTTTTCTTCGACTGACACTTAAATTTAGCTAAGTCACTAAATTAATCTTTGTCCCACTTCTCTTATACTTCTCCTTTAACCAACACTTAACGTTTAGTTAAGTTTTTAAAGTTTACATTCACATCATATTAGTTGTACACTATGTTTATTCAAAATACTTAGAAAACTTCATAGCACGCTTTTCAAATCCTTCATATAAAGTGTTACATAGCATTTTATTAAGTTCATAAGACCTTTCATTTTATCACATTTTGAATTATATCAACACCTCGATTAATACTCACCACTAACCTTCAACCTTATCTTTAACTTCACATATGCCAATTTGAACTTCCTTTTATAATGATACACAACATGGTGTTAAACTATAACTCTAATTCTCACGAATATTCATTTTAGGTTCTTCACAACTTATTATTATCACCCTTGTGATTACATTCTGTGATTAGTGAAAGTAGTATGCACACAAGCCAATCATGTTTGATGATAAAGCATATCCTTTGTAACAATCTTATTCATTTATTAATAAAAAGTATTTATTTATTAAAGGCTTTTAATTATCTACATGATGCTGTTTTATAATATGTGATAAACCCATAGTTTTAAGCAATGCTTTTAGAATAATGATGATGATCATTCTAATGAGATCTAAATTCTTTGAAAGCTTAAAACTAAAATAGTTCTCAATCGTTGGATTACTAAATTGGGGATTAGTGAATCCGGATAGATTGGTACATACGTTGCTTGCTCATTGGATGAGGATGATTGATCTCATGATCATTTTGTGGGAGACACTAAAGCAAGTATGTAGGTGCTTATTAGAAAATAAGTTAACTGAACGTGGCTCGCTAAGAAATACCTAATGGAGTTTTACTTGCCTGTCAATTGGAATTCCTGTAGTGATAGTAGTACAAGTGATCCTTGGACTTGAGATCATCATAGTATCTTGTGTATGATAAGTTATACTTTGACTTATTCTTTAAGACCCTTAGGGTATATCAAAGGGTATGCTTTGGTATAATAAGTTGTACATGGAGATAATGTATGATCAATAAAGAATCTACCAAGGCAGTTGTACATGCTTGGGATTAGTGATTCGATAAATGACAACCCAGTAGTCCTTGGCCAAGGTAGAATGAAATTAGAAAGGAGTTTCTAATTTGCATTATTTGGAGTTGTGTATTTAAGAGTGAAATACATATAATTAAATAAAATAAGACTTGTGGTAATTCCATGTCTTATATTTAATTGGGACATTGTATGGTGGAAGGATTGAATTATACAGTAACTATTTACTCAAAGGTTCTTTTATGATTAATGTTGAAATCTATATTATTTGGAAAGTCGTTGATCGCTAGGGAGGCTTATCCTATTGTAGAATAAATATTATTTATTTAAATAAATTAATTGTTTAATTTATTTATTTAAATAAGATTAGTATTGTTCTAATTGATTTATTCACAATAGGGTTTAATATGGAGAACCTAAAGGGTCACACCATAAAAGGAAGAATAATTATTTAAGAAGTTAATGGCATAATCGTAATAATATGTTATGTATATTTAATTTAATCTATGGTGATAAAATAAATTAAATAGCTTAATATTTATTATTTAATATTTTAGAAATATTAAATATAAATTAATAAGAGGAGTCTTATTAATATTATTACAATTATTATTATTATTTTAATTTCTAAAAGAGTTTAGGAATTAATTTAATATAAGTACTCTCATTTATTCCTAATTGGATTAGGAAGGAAAATTAGTTAAAGGAGTTTAATTAATTATCCCTAATAAGATTAGGGAGCTAAATTAATTAAAAGAATTTAATTAATTAAATAAAACCCGATTCCTTAATTGTTAAGGTGGGTTGCCCACATCTATAAATAAGAGGAGTCTTATTATGGGTGATGGGGTTTGTTGACTTTTACAACATACGTTATAATTCCAATGGTTGGAGAGTACGCTCCTTTTCTATAGAGATAGAAAAACTAGGGTTTAGCCAACCACCCATCTTCTTGAATCCTTCTTCTTCCTTGGTGGATCACCTCTAGAGACCAAACACTTGGGTGGCTAACGTTGATCAAAGGAAGGAACCAAACCCGGTGAATTCAAGTTGAACGCGAAAGGATTTGGAGGTAAACTTGTACCTGAGGAAGCTCGATCTTCAAGGGTATGATTTTATTCTTTATCTTTTCATTTAATTAATAATTGTGCATAAAGAGTGATCGGGTATATGGTTTGTAAATTTTTTAAACTATGATTTATCTCGCTTCCGCTTATTTATGCAATTTGATTACGTTCTTGAATATTACAAACCTAACAGTGGCATCAGAGCCAAACCTTTATACAAATTATTAATTGTTCATATTTGATATGTATATTGATATGTGTTTAGAACAATTTAATTGGGCATAATTTAGTTGTATAAAATTTATTATAAAAAAAAAGGGTTGAAATTATTATTTTTCTTCGGAAATCTGTTATATCGCGGAACAATTTTATTTTTTTGTTTTCATCCGTGAATCATTACTTAGCAGGAGCATGCAAACTGTTTTTTTTTTAAAAAGGCATGATCCTATACTTTTAAAAGGAATCAATTTTATAATTCCTGTTTCACGTGCTTGTTAACATGGCATGAAATTTTATTTTTTTTAAAAGAAGCAATTAAGTGGAATCCGGCAGCAGAGTTCAAGGGACAAAAGGAATTGGAAGTTATCATGGAATCCACGTGCTTATATCACGTTAATGACTATATATATACTATATATATATTCGGTTATTATATATATATATATATAAGAGTTATATATATATATTATTCTTAATAATTTTAGAATTAAAATAAAGTTTATTTTAATTTTAAAATAAAAGGTTCATTTTAATCTTAAAATAAAAAGTTTATTTTAATTTTAAAATTAAATTTCATGCTAACTAATTAGAGTTGGAATTGGATTTCAAGATAACTAATTAGAGTTAAAATTGGATTCTATTTTTCCTTAAATAAAGGAGTTTATTTTGATATGAAATTAGATTTCATATTATTCAAAATAAAAAGGTTTATTTGTGAATAGGAAAAAGAATCAGTCTTTCCTTAAATTAAGGAGTTTATTTAGATATAAAATAAGATTTTATATTATTCAAAATAAAGGAGTTTATTTGTGAATAGGAAAGAAAATCCATGTTTCCTTTAATAATTTTTTTTTTTATAACATGGAATTGGATTCCATAATTAATTAAAATAAAGGAGTTTATTTTGATTAAAAATTTTGATTAAAATAAAATAGTTTATTTTATTCAAAATTAGATAAATTAAAATAAAATAGTTTTATTTTGATTTAAATTTGGATTAAAATAAAGGTGTTTATTTTGATTCAAAATTAGATTTTATACTAACTAAATTTTGCCCATTAAATGATATCAATATATATATTGAATGTTTATTATTCATCGAGATGAATGTTATGTATTGATGCATATGGTGATATGTATGATAATAAATGGGATTGATTATGGACTATTGACCAATGCGATTGGATTTTATTTTAGTTGGATGCATGAATGTATGGGTTTTATTAAATGGGGTCTGCGTACCTCGTCTTCTCTAATTTTTTCGAATGTAAATTCTATCTCCCTCTATGTACTTCCCTATTTCACGATCAAGGTTTCTATTTATTTTAAAATAGTTTTGTAATAGGAATAGTTAGAATTAATTTTGAAGAATTAGAGATCAAGGAGCAAGGAGAGCAAGGAAGCAAGGAGAGCAAAGGAGCAAGGAGCAAGGGCGCTTGAAGACCCGTTTGTAATGGAGCCGGGTTTAAATGTAATAGTTATATTTAAATATTATTTCTTGCACCTAGGGTTTGACCTTTTGGTTCACTTGGTGGCTCTAGTGAACCAAAATAGAATAAAAGTCCATAATCAATCCAGGTAGAATATAGTATTCTATATGTGCATGCTTATACTATATATATTATATATTATGCAAACATGCTTCGCATGTTAATTATATATATATTTTATATATATATATATATATATATATATATATATATGCATGCGCGCTAAATAAGATGAGACAAATTAATAACAAACCCCTCAAATTTTATATTAAGTCCTAAGCGTTCAAAGATATTTGGAATATCGAGCGTAAGCCTTCTAGCATGATAAAATTAATAGAGTATTAAATATTTAATATGAGTTTGTTGTGTCACCACAAGGCAAGTATTAAGTATTTAAGATGTTAATTTATCACATTTGATGCTTATAAAGAAAATTGAACAATATTGTTTTGTTGTGTCACCACGAGGATGATATTTTTCTTTTTTGAATATATGGAGTGCTAGGTCGGACTTAACTTGGATAATTTTGATTCGGATGTGCCACCACTTGATCAAAATAATCTAAGAGGCAAAAGAAAAGGAGTTGCATAGTTGATGTAATTGACAAAAGTTGTCTATTTATTTATTTATATATAGTTTGTTGTGTCACCACAAGGCTATATACATTTGAAATGGGATCCTTATTCTCACTAGCAAATCTTTAATTAGATTTTGCCGAACTATATAAGTGAGGTAATATAGTTTGAAGAAAATAGTGGGAGATACCAATTTAAAACAAGACCTAATTTATTTTGGTAATTAATAAAAGAATGTATGTTAAAATGTTGTTAATTACAAATTCATTTACGTAATTATACAATGTCTAAAATTACTATCTTTGCGGAAACATATTAGATGCTAAATTAACGTGGGCCGAATTAAGCGGATTGGTTAAGGAATTTGAGAATAGTTCTCATAGTGAAAAGTTATCTTATGTCCTTAATCGCCTATCCTCGCAATGGTTGCGAATAATGCCTCGAGGAAGAGATTGCTACTTTTAGAAAGTGGCAAGATGATGCCTGATTGGCTCAATGCATCATGCTCGCATCCATGAGTAACGAGCTTGACGTCGACATGAAACTATGGATGCTCCTACTATATTCCTGCACATCAAGTAGTTGATGGTGAGGAAAGTGGGACCTGATAGATATCGAGATATCTAAGGAGCTCTTCCGATCTAGAATGACCGGTGACACTCTAAATGCAGATAAAAGTCCTTAACATTATCAATTTGATTGATCAATTAGACAACGAGTTTTGTCATGGATGGAGAGTTGAGCCAAGATTTGATCTTGCACTCACTCCCGGACTCCTTTCATAATTGTTGTGAATTTTTCATATGAACAAGCTAGATATCAACCTCATTTGATTTGCTTAACATATTGAAAAATGTTGAGAGTCACTTTCAACCAAGAAAGATCAAGTCTTCTTGGTAGGGGCCAAAGGATCTTAAAAAAGAAGAGCGATTCAAAGAAGGTAAATAGAAAGGCATAAACAAAGGATAATCGAACAAAATTGATACTGGATAGCAAAGGAGCTTGCTTCCACTACAATAAGCTGGACCTTTGGAAAGAAACTGCAAGAAGCATCTTGCAGAGGCTAACCAAAGAAGCTTAGTGAAGTTTCGATTACAATCTGAGTTTTTGTTCATGATTGAAATAAATTTTTCTTTAAGTCAAGGTTCTACTTGGGTATTGGATACCGACTTTGGTTATCATAAATATAGATTTATGAAGGGACCAGAGAGAAGTAGAAAGCTAAACAAATGTAAGTAATCCTATGTGCGGAAAATGTAGCAAAGGTTGCCATATTAGCCATAGAAACTTATAGTTTAGAAATGCCTACGGGCAAATCTATTAAGTCAATAAGTTGTTATTGTATTCCAGTTCTTGTTAAAAATATTATTTCCATTTTATTGTTGGACAATAAAATCTTTGGTATTATAATTAAGAACAATTGTTGTTATATTTATGATAATAATGTTTTGTATAGAACTGTAATATTACTTAATAAATTTTGTATACTTGACTTACGTGAAAAATTATTTTGTAAATTGAACAAACTAGTATAAGAAAAGGAGATGATCATTCAAAGAGTTGAATGTATGTATTTGTTGAAATACAAGTGTGAATTATTTGAAAGGTTCAAAGAATTGAAGTGAAACAAATTGGCAAAATATTAAGATTCTTTGATTAGATCAAGGAATAAATACTTGTGCAATAAGTTTCTAGATCATCTCAAATGGTTTTCTCATAATGGACACATCCTCGATCTGTAATAATTGATTGATATATACGAATGAAAAATCGTACCTTGTTGGACATAGTGCGGTCCATAATGATTTTCCGACATTCCAATATCCTTCGGGATAATGTCCTAGAAATGGCTGCATATCTCTGAAAAGGTAACCTCAAAATCCACCCCAAGACTCCATAAAAGTTATGGACGGGAGGATTCCTAATCTTAAGTATGTTAAGATAAGGGGTTGTCCAACTTATGTGAAAAGGTTTCGAAGGATAAGCTTGGGACAAGATTTGACATGTACAGATTTGTGGGACATCCTAAAGTAAGTTTAGGGTATATGTTCTATAATTCTACTTAGCAAAAGGTGTTTTTTACGAAACACCCTGCCTTCTAAGATAAAGGTGTTTATCATTAAAGGGTCTAGTGGGAGGATAATAGATCTTGAAGAGTTCAAGAACCACAAAACACTATAAGTCAAATAAGAGGAACCTGTAGATAGACCTATTGTACCACAATTGAATCGTAAATCTGAAATAGTACTGAAGATACCTAGGAGGTTTGGATTCATCATGGATGATGATGATGAGGTACGCATCATAGAAGATGATGATCCAGAGTTACATACGATGAGGTAAGTGTTGTAGACACTCAGAGAAATGGATTGAAGCAAGTTTCTCAAATATGTAACATTAGTTTTGATGGGGCAATCAAAGGAGTTTGATTTAATTAAAAAATAAGAATGAACCTAGTGTGCACAAAAGGGTCAGTGGGAGCATCGTGTCATTCCTAGTACTATATGTTGATATACTACGGATAAGGAATGACATACCAATGCTACAATCAGTAAAGATAAAGTTGTCTAAACATTCCTCCATGAATTATTTGGAAGAGTATCTTAATTGGGGATATAAATCTATATAGATAGATTTAAGAGGATGCTCGACTTAACCCAAGGAACGTATATTCATTTGATGCTAAAGTCGTTTAGCATGGCAAACTCAAGAGATGTCTCATGTAGATGAGCTATGGAGTGTATCTCTCTTAATAGTCCCCACAGACTCACGAAAAGAGAGGTCGCATGAGTGACTATCATGTATGCGATGAAATATACGAGAGACGATGTTGATCGGTCATAATTCGGAGAAGTTCACTATGAGTCGGTGAAAAACATCTTAAAGTGCTTAGCAAGCACTAAGGATGTGATCATATTCATGGTGGGTCTAAATTAAAACTAGAGGGCTTATGAGACTCAAGTTTTTCAGACGGAGACCAAGATGACGAGAAAATCCACTTTAAGGTAAAGCGTTATCTTGAGCGGTGGTGCGTTGAATTGGAAAGGTTCAAAGCAATGAAAGAGTTGTTGGTTTAGTGATAAAGACAAAGTATATAGCTATAAATGAAAGTCGCAAGTTGATTGTTTGGATTAAATAGTTCATTCTGAGAACTAGGAATAGTTCCTAAGTCTCATCTTGGATCTAAACATGTGTTGTGGCACTTTCATTTGATTATTAGAATCATTGAAAGATGGAAATCACTATCTGAGATAGTGGACTCTCATGAACAACATTACATATCCATTAACTAAAGCTTATCCAATGGCAGGATAATCGTCACTTAGAGAAGAAGGGTATGAAATACCATGGCGATTGGCTTTAGTGCAAGTGGGAGATTGAAAGTAGTATGCACACAAGCCAATCATGTTTGATGATAAAGCATATACTTTGTAACAATCTTACTCATTTATTAATAAAAAGTATTTATTTATTAAAGGCTTTTAATTATCTACATGATGTTGTTTTATAATATGTGATAAACCCATAGTTTGAAGCAATGCTTTTAGAATAATGATGATGATCATTCTAATGAGATCTAAATTCTTTGAAAGCTTAAAACTAAAATAGTTCCCAATCGTTGGATTACTAAATTGGGGATTAGTGAATCCGGATAGATTGGTACATACGTTGCTTGCTCATTGGATGAGGATGATTGATCTCATGATCATTTGTGTGGAGACACTAAAGCAAGTATGTAGGTGCTTATTAGAAAATAAGTTCTTTGAGCGTGGCTCGCTAAGAAATACCTAATGGAGTTTTACTTTTTTGTCGATAGGAATTCTGTAGTGATAGTAGTACAAGTGATCCTTGGACTTGAGATCATCATAGTATCTTGTGTATGATGAGTTATACTTTGACTTATTCCTTAAGACCCTTAAGGTATATCAAAGGTATGCTTGGGTATAATAAGTTGTACATGGAGATAATGTATGATCGATAAAGAATCTACCAATTCTATTAAAAGAAGAGAAATGTCCTATGTGATTCGATAAATGACAACCCAATAGTCCTTGGTTAAGTAGAATGAAATTAGAAAGGAGTTTCTAATTTGCATTATTTGGAGTTGTGCATTTAAGAGTCGAAATACATATAATTAAATAAAATAAGACTTGATAAAGTAATTCCATGTCTTATATTTAATTGGGACATTGTATGGTGGAAGGATTGAATTGTACGGTAACTATTTACTCAAAGGTTCTTTTATGATTAATGTTGAAATCTATATTATCCGGAAAGTCGTTGATCGCTGGGAGGCTTATCCTATTGTAGAATAAATATTATTTATTTAAATAAATTAATTGTTTAATTTATTTATTTAAATAAGATTAGAATTATTTCTAATTGATTTATTCACAACTTAGGTTTAATATGGAGAACCTAAAGGGTCACACCATAAAAGGAAGAATAATTATTTAAGAAGTTAATGGCATAATCGTAATTATATCTTATGTATATTTAATTTAATCTATGGTGATAGAATAAATTAAATAGCTTAATATTATTATTTAATATTTTAGAAATATTAAATATAAATTAATAAGAGGAGTCTTATTAATATTATTACAATTATTATTATTATTTTAATTTCTAAAAGAGTTTAGGAATTAATTTAATATAAGTACTCTCATTTATTCCTAATTGGATTAGGAAGGAAAATTAGTTAAAGGAGTTTAATTAATTATCCCTAATAAGATTAGGGAGCTAAATTAATTAAAAGAATTTAATTAATTAAATAAAACTCAATTCCTTAATTGTTAAGGTGGGTTGCCCACATCTATAAATAAGAGGAGTCTTATTATGGGTGATGGGGTTTGTTGACTTTTACAACATACGTTATAATTCCAATGGTTGGAGAGTACGCTCCTTTTCTATTGAGATAGAAAAACTAGGGTTTAGCCAACCACCCATCTTCTTGAATCCTTCTTCTTCCTTGGTGGATCACCTCTAGAGGCCAAACACTTGGGTGGCTAACGTTGATCAAAGGAAGGAACCAAACCAGGTGAATTCAAGTTGAACGCGAAAGGATTTGGAGGTGAACTTGTACCTGAGGAAGCTCAATCTTCAAGAGTATGATTTTATTCTTTATCTTTTCGTTTAATTAATAATTGTGCATAAAGAGTGATCTGGGTATATGGTTTGTAAATTTTTTAAACTATGATTTATCTCGCTTCCGCTTATTTATGCAATTTGATTGCGTTCTTGAATATTACAAACCTAATAGATTGGACCTTATTACATGTTTTAAGCTTCACTATAATCATATAATGAGGTTGAAAAAACATTCGTAGCACGCAAAATTTAACATCCCATTTCTGGGTCATTCTATCCATAACCGTCGGGGAGGTATTTTTGCACTAAGGAACACCGCTGGGGCAAATTTCTATGAACTGGAAACTCCGTCGGGGTGAAGATGCGCAGACTCGGTTTTTGCAGTTCGTGAAACAACACTATTTTAAGCCAAAAACTTCCAATTTCTTCATTCCAGAACCAAATTAATCATACCCAAATGCTATAAATTCATTAGACTTAATAAAATACAACTCTAAAAAAATTTCCACATCAAAGAAACACTAACCACCCGATTTAAAGATTCAATTCCAATGTTCATGCTAATTTCTTCATATTTAACATCTTTAGCAAATTTAACTCACACGAATTCATTTCTTAATCAAATTATTCCATTCAAATTTTATTATTTTCGTTTCTTAACGTATTAACACAAGTAACCTTCAATTTACAGACTACTTCATGATTTCCTAGCCAATTCTAGCCTCAAAGTAGACTAAAACATATATTTCAACTTAAAAACCAAGATTCTCTGATTTAACATCAATAAATTGAATTAACTTGAATAAAATCTAACTATGGATATAAAGTAGATTATACCCTCCCATTAACACATATATTAGATTTCTCAAGAAATCAACCATCAAAATCCAATTATAGAGAAGTATACTTGAGAAAATAAACTAAAAACTTTAGAACTTGCCTTTAATTCTTCTAAGCTTAGTTAGATGATATGAATCTTCTTCTTCTTCTTCTTCCTTCTTGATTCTCACAAAGTCCTTCAAAATTTATTAGAGAATTTGTGACGCCCCCAAAATAGGTCCACACAACCCATTCTAAGTCGCCAAATACATGGTATAGAAACCAAATACAAACTGCATTAATACAATTGTCATGCAAAATACGACAACACATATGTTGTGAGTTTTAATATAAATATTATCTTGTAGACAATATCCAAACTCAAATAAAATCCTCATTATAATTATTGATACAATATTTTTCAAAATAGTGAGGACTGTTATAATAACCATCTTGAAACATCACTCCACACCCTGACTAGTCTCAGCTATATTCTCACCTCTTGAAAAGAATAATGGAACAAAAAAATGGTGAGCTCAACTAGCCCAGTAAAGAATATTATGACTAAGATAATATAGAACAAATTGTCCTTAGTCCTCAACAGGGAAAAATCTGATAGAATATAATAGACAACAAGTTTTAGAGTACAACTGTAGCGAAAACAGCAATCCATTAGAAGAGTCAAGTAGAGAATGATATCTACTATCTTCTATGATTTAAAAGTCCATCATCAATATTTTATCCTTGTAACATCACTCAATAAATATTTTAAATCAACAAATTATCCATGCACTACGGGCCAAGAATATTCGTTAGTATCACCAGTGGTCATGATCATGCCAACACACCTGTCCATCTATGCACTACGGGCCAAAGAGGAATTTCACCACAAACCTTATATGTAACATTAAAGGTTATTACTATGTCAATACACAATTTCTGGTCATAATCATACCAATCAATAGTCCATCTTTGCACTACGGGCCAAAGATGACTTCCAGTATAAGCATGAGGATGATAATAATGATATAAAGATTCAATCAAGTGAGATAAATGATAAATATTAGAGAATTCTAATTCAATTTATCCAGAGTGTAAATATATCTAAATTATAAGCATGATAACTTTGAGGAGTAAAATTCAAGACTGATGTTCCTGTATCAAAAATAATTTAGATAGAAAAGAAAATTAAATTATGTTGTGAATAGTACTCGTGAATAGTACCATATTAATAGTACTTAATGTATGAATAGTGCCCATGAATAGTACCTAAACATGAAAAGTTTAAAATTTAATAAGAAAGTTCAGACCAATATTCCAGTGAAATGATATTAGATGAAGCGCAAAACTTGAGGAATTTCTAATCATTTCAGGAATTATAAAAGCAATACTTACCATAGTAAGTTTAAATTTAGGAATATGAAATGAAATAATATCCCTTCCATAATATGGAGTATGAAAGAAAATAATATTTCTCACGAGTATTGCAATAAAATAATATCCTTTACCTGAGTAAAAACTGGATTTGACTGGAATATCGGATATTATTCTGAGAAAATCTTGCACAAAAAGCTACACTCAAAGTATCTTTATACTAAAGAAAAATACTCACAATACTATATAATAAGAATTTCTGATATTGTAATGGTGTGTTTGAGGAATGAGGGATTACCCCTATTTATATTGTAATCCTTGGAGGAAAAACAAAGTATTCTGCTTAACCTTGCAAAAATTTCCTCTCTGCTTTCCAAGCTAACTTCCTTATTTTCCAAGGTTGGGGCCCACAAATTTGGCAACAAAGAATTCATTTGCAGGAGAACTATTTTGCCCACCAACCAACTTAGGAAAAAAAATACGGAGCAGAGAAAAATATGCACGGAAGAATTCAAAACCAAAATGATAATCTTTACTCCACTTTTATTCATATGCTAGAAATTATATATTATTATATTATAATTATATATTTGAATGAATATTTTATCGGAGAAAATAATTGTAATTCCACAGAAAAATATGTCAAACTTTCAACAAATATCTCATGTTAAATTCCTTCATTTATATAAAAAATGAACCAGTATCCACCACATAATAATTAATATTATAACCTCACAATATCAACAACCAGATCATTCTCAAGAAAGAGGGGGCTTTCCGATAAGGATTTATCCTTATTGGGGCGTAATCATATAACCAACCCCTTTCCTCGACAGAACTTTCTAAACATTGCCAATAATGCTAACTAATAATATGAATAATTGTGTCGCGTCAATTATTAATTTAATAATATAAAATATTGTGCATATGAAACTATGACAATAATTAAATCAATAATATAAGAAATTGTGCAACAATTATTGTGGCAATTATTGAATGAAATTGAGTGACTTCTTACGTAAGAATTAATAATCTAAAAATATTGTGCAATACTGTGTGCTACTGTGCAACCACATGTATTATTGTACTTTTATCACCGGGTATTTCAACAGTTAACGGTAAAAGTTTTGCCATTATTTTTATAAAAGGTTATTTCTGTCAGTACTTTCTATATCTGACAGTTATTCTGTTATGTGGTCCACCAATGATTGCATTGTCGTACAGATATTTCCCAATAAAAAGAATATTCCTTGACCAAACGAATATTTTATGACCACTTGCTTACTTTGCAAAAATTGCACATTTCACCCATAACTAAAGCATTATATCAAATCAACACCTTATTATTCAAAATAATAATTAGAGAAATTAAATCTTTATTCATAAAAAGTTGGGGTCTTACAACCTCCCATCCTTATGAAATTTTGTCCTCGAAATTGATATACGTACCTGGTATGTCGAAGAGGTGAGGATACCTTGTTTTCATATCAGATTCTAACTCCTAGGCTATTTCCTCAATATCGTGGTTTCTCTATAAAACTTTGACTTAAGGTATAACCTTTGAGCGTATAATATGTTCCTTCTTATCCAAGATTTTAACAGGTACCTCTTCATACGTTAAATCTTCTACTATCTCATCTAGTTCTAATTTAATAATATGGTTTGGTTCCTTCACATATTTACGTAGCATAGATATGTGAAAAATGTTATGAACACGAGACATACTTAGCGGTAAAGAAAGTCTATAAGCCACAGTTCCTACTTGATCTAGGGTTTCAAATGGACCAATGATCGAGGGTTGAGATTTTCTCTCTTTTCGAATCTCGTAACTCCTTTCCACGGAGCAACACATAACAATACATGATCTCCAACATTGAATTCCATGTCCCTTCGATGAAGATCGACATAACTCTTTTGTCAATCTTGTGAGGTTTGTATACGTTGCTGGATCATTTGAATCTTTTCCATAGTCATGCGTACCATTTTTGGTCCCAACAACGTTGCTTCACCCACCTCGTCCCAACATACTGGAGAACGACACTTTCGTCCATACAACACCTCGAATGGAGCCATGCCTATACTTGCTTGATAACTGTTATTATAGGAGAATTCCACTAATGGTAAGTACTTGTCCTAATTTCCTTTGAAGTCTAGGACACAGTATCTTAATAGATCTTTAAGAGGTTGAATATTGCCCATCCGTCTAAGGATGATATACAGAACTGAATCTTAGATCAGTTCCCATAGCTTTCTACAAGCTAACCCAAAATCGTGAAGTGAATCTTGGGTCTCGACCAAAAATTATGGATACTAACATACCATGCAATCTCACAATCTCATTTATGTACATACGAGCAAGACGTTCAAGTGAATAAGTTTCTCGTACAGGCAAGAAATGAGCATACTTGGTTAATCTATCGACAATTACCCAAATTACATCTATGCCTTGAGAAACCTTGGGAAGACTGGTAACGAAATCCATGGTGATGTGCTCCCACTTCCATTCTGGAATTTCAAGTGGTTACAATGAACCTTTTGATACTTGATGCTCCGCCTTGACACGTTGACAGGTTAAACACCTTGAGATAAACTCTACAATCTCTCTCTTCATATTGCTCCACCAAAATGTATATCGAAGATCATGATACATTTTAGTACTTCCAGGATGGATTGCAAACGGTGTATTGTGTGCCTCCATCATGATTTTGTACTTCAAATTAGAGTCGTTAGGAACACAAAGTCTAGAGTTAACTCGAAGTATTCCTTCTTTGTCGATTCTTGCTTCTGGAATAACAACTTCTTGTACTTTCTTCTTCATACTCATCAGCTCCAGGTCTGTAGCTTGAGCATCTTTAATTTCATCAATTAAAGTCGGTTCTACTCATATATTTGCCATCATCATGTGGGCACTTGATGTCTTTAACTCTATCTCCATCCTTTGTAAGTCACACAAAATAGGCCTTTGTGTTGACAATATCGCACTCGTACCCGTATATGATCTTCTACTCAACGTGTCAGCTACTACATTCGCTTTTCTAGGATGGTATTGAATGGTATGGTCGTAATCTTTCAACAGCTCAAGCCAACGTCATTGCCGCATGTTGAGTTCCTTTTGGGTGAAGAAATATTTGAGGCTTTTATGATCTGTATAGATCTCCACTTTCTCCTCATACAGGTAGTGCCTCCAGATCTTTAGCTCGAAAACAACTGTTGCCAACTCTAGATCATGAGTAGGATAATTCCTCTCATATTTTTTGAGTTGTCTTGAGTCATAGGCTATGACTTTCCCATGTTGCATGAGAACACATCCTAAACCTCTGCTTGAAGCATCAATGTAGATGACAAATCCCTCCGAACTTGATGGTATTGTCAGAACATATACTAAAATGAGTCTCCTCTTGAGTTCTTGGAAGCTCTTCTTACATTCCTCGCTCCATCCGAATTTTGTATCTTTTTGAGTCAGATGAGTTAATAGAGTAGCGATTCGAGAAATTCCTTCCACTAATCTCCGATAATAACTAGCTAAGCCCAGAAAGTTACGTACTTCAGTTACTAACTTAGGTTGCTCCCAACTTTGTATTGCTTCAGTCTTCGACGGGTCAACTGATATTCCATACTTCGATATCACGTGCCCAAGGAATGCTACTTCCTCAAGCAAGAACTTGCATTTCTTCAACTTGGAGTATAACTTGTTTTCGCAAAGCTTTTGGAGTATCAGCTTCAAGTGTTGCTCTTGATCTTCACGACTTTTGGAGTAGATGAGGATGTCATCAATAAAAACAACCACAAAATGATCCAAATATTCCATGAATACTATGTTCATCATAACCATGAAAGTCGCAGGAGCATTAGTCAATCCAAAATACATGACTAGGAATTCGTAATGCCCGTACCGAGTTCTAAAAGTAGTCTTTGGAATGTCCTCAGTTTTAATCTTTAACTGATGATATCCGAAACGAAGATCGATCTTTAAGAAATATTTAGCACCATGCAACTAGTCAAACAGGTTATCAATGTGAGGTAATGGGTACCTATTTTTGATGTGAACATGGTTCAACACCCGATAGTCAATGCAAAGTTGCATACTCCCATCTTTCTTCTTTACAAATAAAACAGGAGCACCCCAAGGAGATGTACTAGGACGAATGAAACCAATATCTAACAACTCCTGTAGTTGGGTTTTTAACTCCTGAAGTTCAATAGGAGCCATTCGATATGGGGTTTTGAAAATGGGTTTTGTATCGGGTTCAAGGTCAATACAAAATTCGATTTCACGCTCTGGGGTAGGCTAGGAATTTTTTTAGGAAATATGTCAAGAAATTCAGTAACAATAGAAATACCATTCAAATCTGATGTATTTTTGTTTAAATCCATGACATGGGCTAAGAAAACTTGACATCCATTTTTTAATAAACGAATGGTTTATGGCTTGATATGACAATGATTGACTTTAGTGGTTTGGTTGCTTGAATTCGCATAACAGGTTGGTTAGGAATATGAAAACTAACAACTTTATGAAAATAATCAATTTTGGCTGTCTTTTTCACAAATAAAACATACCTTAAAAGGTTGTGAACAGTTTGAACTTGTGTGTCCCTCCTCTCCGCATCTGTAGCATCTAACTGGTGGTCTTTCTCTTCCCCTAGAAACTTGTTGATCGATTTCGTAATCAATGAATACGTGCAAGTATACACGGTCAACAAGTAATAAAGTGAAAGTAGAGTATCGTTCCCACGAGGAATTATTTAATAAAAATCACCAAGTACTAATTCTTCACCAAACTAATTTTATTTAAACAATCTCAAATCGTGATTTTTCTAATTAAGAAAACTAAATTAACTAATGAAACTAAATTGCTTTATAAATAAATTCAAATAAATAAAGGTTAAGACTACAATATCCCCAATTATGAACTATAAATCAATTATCCCAAATATTATGCCTACTGAATTGTTAACAGGAAGTGATCAAATAACTTCTATTTAATCCAGATTAATCTTGTTATATTCCTATGCAAAACAATTGAATTAAACTCCTTCAATTCTAATTCCTTATGTGTTACATGCGGTGAACAAATATTTCCATTCAATTCACAAACCTAATTATTCGCTATGCAAACAACTAAGTCACATGATATCATGCCAAGTTCTAACTCTAGAATTCCCCTTTCAATTCCTTCTAGAGTAACAATGTAATTACTGATCAGATAATTAAGGAATCAGCATAAGACAAGATAAACAATTCACTTTTGACACAAATAATTAGAATAAATTGAATAACTAATTTATAGACATAAAAGATTCAATTGGTAGTCTTAATAAAAGAGTTAGTTCATAATTAATGAATTAAAACCAAGAATCCACAACTGAATAGACATTAAAAGATAAAAGTATGATAAGAGAAGAGAATAGAATTTGTTGTCAGCAAATCTGATGCTCCCCTCTTGCTCTTGCTCTTGCTCTTGATCTCCAATGTTCTTCAATTTGCTTCAATCTCCAATGGCTAATTAAGAATTAGGGTTTATATTCTAATCTAATGGAGTTTTTTATCTAAGCAAATCTATGTGATCTCCCTTTATTGTATGCCTTACATCATGTATTTATAGGTTACAAGTCCAATTTTTAGCTTAGGAACAAATCCAATCCAATTTGGAGTCAAAAAGGTGTCAAAATTCGCCCCAAAACGCGTCCAAGCCTTAACAAGCCTTCCCCAGTGCCCCAGCACTGGGCACGGCACTGGGAAGCTGCTCTCTAGCGCCCCGGCGCTGGGCATAGGCCTGAAATGGGCGCCCCGGCGCTGACCACTTTCTGGAAATTTTCTGCTCTGACGTTCTTTGGGAAAATGCTCATAACATTTTTGTCCGAACTCCGATTTTGATGATTCAAGATGTTCCGGAAAGAGGAGACGTAGATCTACAACTTCCATTCTTTAAGTTTTTCGAAATAAAGTCCGGAGCAATACTCAAATTGGCTCTGAAGTGACTGCTGTGTAAATGGCAAGCCGAAAACGCGAATCTAGCCACCCCAAACGTCGATCCAAGTAACTTTGTCCCAAATCCTACAAAACAACATAAAACATGCATGAATATACACAAACACTTAAAAACATCCAAAAGATTATGCTCAAACGCATTCAATTCATGGGTATAAAACTCACTCATCAAATACCCCCAAACTTAAATCTTTGCTTGTCCTCAAGCAAAAACATAAAAGAACAAAAAAGTAAACAAACTAACTCAACTACATGAATGCATATGCATGATCTACTTTCTAATATACCTACGAACCAAGTAATAAATCAGTATGATATATAGCAACAGGCCTCAAAGATACCAATGATACTCAAATAATATATCCAATCAAGTCAAAATCCATAACTCTAACCAATTAGTCAATCCAAACCTGTCATCACCCATGTTGTGCGTGTGTGCTTGTTAACCATTCTAACCAACCACAGTTCAAGATTATCACATAACAAACTTCTTAGAAGGAAAATTTCAGTTCCAATTTAATTACTTTTGTGAACATGACAACTCCAGTTAAAACTAAGCCATTACCAAGTCTTAGGGTAAATACAGGATTTATTTATACTCTTATTCAACCACGAGGGCATTTTTGCTCTTTCTCGTGTTTTATTCATTTTTTTTTCTCATGGCTGTGCAATGTCTTATTCCCTTAGGCTTTTCAGTGCTACCTTAACGAGCTTTCGACCAACGACTCCCAAGACATTAAGACCTTAGGGCGCTAGGTGTAAAGACAATCTCCTTGGGCTTACTTAGTCAAGTAACAAAGGCCACAAAACTAGACAAGCATGCCACGGTGTTTATTTTCCCTTTTTTTTCTTTTTCTGGATTTTCTATTTTTTTTTTTTTTTTTTTCTTTTCATCATTTCTCTTTTTTTTCTTTTTTTTTCTTTTTGTATATATATACCCCATAGATTCCCCCAAACTCAAGCTTTTACGTCATTCCAACTTTTACTGCCAGTTCGCTAATTTCTTTAAATTTTAACCAAGATTTTCCCTCAGAAACAAATTATGAAACCCTTGAACCAAGTGGATTAAAATAGTTAAACTTTAAGTGCTAACCGATTACATAAGTTTAAGACAAACTCAGATTATCATCATGATTAAAATTAGAACTCATCATCAATTATCAACACTGTTTAAGTTAACATGCAAAACCAATCTTATCATAGGCCAAGCTAAGACCACACCAACCTATCACACAGATTCATGCAAAAAAAATTGCAATTATACTACATGAACACATACTAATGCAACACATATATGAATATGCAAATAACTACCATGTATTATATGCAACCTAAAAAAAATAGAATGCTAACACATAAAAAAAATGAACTACTATGCAGATAACTAACTATATGCAATACGACACTAAAATGAATACCCCCAAACTTAAACTAGACATTGTCCTCAATGGCTGAAATATAAAAAAGTAAAGTAGAGGACTTTCCTGAAAATATAGCAATCTTCCTCCTTGTCCACTAAGTTTGGAGAATAGGCTAAGCGCATGGAACAAATTGGGCACCACACTTGAATTTGACTTGAATAACCTGTAAACCATGATAGAAACAATTTTATTAAATTCTAAATAAATGCAAATTCAAAACTACTAATATAAAACCTAATAAAAACTAAAAATAAAAATTAAACTTGGGTTGCCTCCCAATAAGCGCTAGTTTTATAGTCTCAGCCTGACTTCTTCAATTCTCTATCCAATTCCCCTACGAAAATTGAGGAATCCTCCATCCATTAGTAACAATGTCTCTTTTGGGAGGTTCCCATTAGCAAAAGCCCTTGAATTAAAGTCACCTAACATGCTCTTTGTAGATAGGTTCCCTATTAAGAATGTCCAACAACTAGGTGTTTTCTCCATTATGTCTATGATCAGATTGGGGCATTGAAGCTTAATAAACATAATGGGATCTTCCTTTATCTTCTCCTTTTCATCAAACCATGACTCCACAACTGTACTACCTCTTATGTCACAAAGAGCTTTGCCGACGACATGACTTCCAATTGGGCATGGTTTTGCAAAACTACCCGGATTATTGAACTTTGGTGGAGGAGGCACATGGGATACTAATGAAATCGATTCATCTTCATTGAATCTTATAGTTAAATCTTCGTCGATCTCCTTTTCTTGGTCCCCAAGTCTTTCTTCCTCTCTTTCAACATCTATATCATTTGGCACATCCGGTTGCAGATTTGGTTCGGGCTCACCATCAGTCTCGGTATTCATGTCATAGAGCCAAGTGTATTGAGGACAAGAGGCATTGGTTAGTTGTTCCATTTGGTTCAAAAATTTTTGACTCAATATCTCTTGATTAATCCTCCTCTCCTCACATGAAGCTATGTACTTGGACAAAACTTCCTCCAAATTTGAAAGTTCTTCCTGTTGTAGTGGAGGTGGACACGAAAAATCTGGTGGGTACGTTGGACTTGGAGCATAACATTGATC
Source organism: Panax quinquefolius (assembly GCA_020205615.1). Taxonomy (NCBI): domain Eukaryota; kingdom Viridiplantae; phylum Streptophyta; class Magnoliopsida; order Apiales; family Araliaceae; genus Panax; species Panax quinquefolius. The sequence continues at coordinate 45,692,498 of CM035159.1, forward strand.
TTGATGAGTATGTTTCCATGAAACACCTTGGCTTTTCACATTCATATCTACTTGACTCAATAACTTATCTTGTTCACCGATCCTTTTGTCAGTAGCTAAAATGAATTTTTCCAAAGCTTCTTCCAAACTTGTTTTCCTCTCTGGCTATTGTTGTGTCTGATTTTGAAATCCGGATGTGTTTAGCTATCTAGGTGCTTGAGCTTGATTGTTACTCCATGAAAAATCTGGGTGATACCCCCAATCCTGATGATAGTTGTTGGGATAGACATAATTATTGGCGTAATCACCACCATACTGTACCAGCTCGAAACCGATGGCACACGGATGACTCATATGATTTCCAGCACAATAATCACAAGTAACCGCCACACTTTGACGACGTTGAGCTTCAAAAGCGTCTAACCTCCTCAAAATTATCTCAATATGTGTTGATAATGCAGAAAGTGTCACGAGTCTGTCAATCTCCGCTCCCCTTAGTTGAGTCATTCTTGCCATCCTTCGACTCTGTTGGACTGCGATAACCTCCAATGTCTTCGAAGTTGCCTCAATTTGTATTGGCTCTATAGAAGATGTAATAAGTCCATCAATCCCTGTTTCCCTTGGTTGAGTCATGTACGTGTATAGCCATTGATACGCAAAGTCATCCATGATACCTGAAAAGAGATAAATATAGGAAGAGAATTAAAAATAAAAATAAAAATGTATAAATTAAGACTAATTTGATTGAAATTAATATTGGTAAAAAATTATTAAATTAATTCCCCAAGAATCTGGCTAAAAAACTTGTTAATCGATTTCAAGCAATCAATAAATACGTGCAAGTATACACAGTCAACAAGTAATAAAGTGAAAGTAGAGTATCGTTCCCACGAGGAATTATTTAATAAAAATCACCAAGTACTAATTCTTAACCAAACTAATTTTATTTAAAAAATCTCAAATCGTGATTTTTCTAATTAAGAAAACTAAATTAACTAATTAAACTAAATTGCTTTATAAATAAATTCAAATAATAAAGGTTAAGACTACAATATCCCCAATTATGAATTATAAATTAATTATCCAATTATCCCAAATATTATGCCTACTGAATTGTTAACAGGAATTCTTAAATGCCAAAAGTCCTTTTCCAAGTGATCAAATGACTTCTATTTAATCCAGATTAATCTTGCTATATTCCTATGCAAAACAATTGAATTAAACTCCTTCAATTCCAATCCCTTATGTTTTACATGCGGTGAACAGATATTTCCATTCAATTCACAAACCTAATTATTCGCTATGTAAACAACTAAGTCGCATGATATCATGCCAAGTTCTAACTCTAGAATTCCCCTTTCAATTCCTTCTAGAGTAACAATATAATTACTGATCAGATAATTAAGGAATCAGCATAAGACAAGATAAACAATTCACTTTTGACACAAATAATTAGAATAAATTGAATAACTAATTTATAGACATAAAAGATTCAATTGGTAGTCTTAATAAAAGAGTTAGTTCATAATTAATGAATTAAAACCAAGAATCCACAACTAAATAGACATTAAAAGATAAAACTATTATAAGAGAAGAGAATAGAATTTATTGTCAGCAAATCTGATGCTCCCCTCTTGCTCTTGCTCTTGATCTCCAGTGTTATTCAATTTGCTTCAATCTCCAATGGCTAATTAAGAACAAGGATTTATATTCTAATCTAATGGAGTATTTTATCTAAGCTAATCTATGTGATCACCCTTTATTGTATGCCTTACATCAAGTATTTATAGGTTACAAGTCTAATTTTTAGCTTGGGAACAAACCCAATCCAATTTGGAGTCAAAAAGGTGTCAAACTTCGCCCCAAAACGTTTCCAAGCCTTACCAAGCCCTTCCCCCGCGCTTCAACAATAAGCATCACATTGAAGTTACTCCCTAGCGCCCCCAAGATCGGGCATAGGTTCGAAATGGCGCCTTGCCAATTGACCAATTTCTGGAAATTTTTTGCTCTTACATTCTTTGGAAAAATGGCCATAACTTCTTCGTCCAAACTCCGATTTTGATGATTCAAGATGTTCCAGAAAGAGGAGACGTAGATCTACAACTTTCGTTCTTTAAGTTTTCAGAAATAAAGTCCGAAGCAATACTAAAATTGGCTCTGAAGTGACTGCTGTGTAAATGGCAAACCGAAAACGTGAATCTAGCCACCCCAAACTTTTGTCCCAAATCCTACAAAACCGATCCAAGTAACTTTGTCCCACTTTTAATCCTCGGAGAAAATAATTGTAAACGAGAAAAATCAAACTTTTAACAAATATAAAAACATGCATGAATATACACGATTATCGATACACTCTTTTCAAAAAAATAAAACATCCAAAAGATATCTTCACCATTCAATGCATGGGAAAAAATAATAATTAATGATAATTATCCACTTTTATTCACATACTACAAATATATATTATTATTATATTATTATATATATAACAATATATTTGAATGAATATTTTATCGTAGAAAATAATTGTAATTCCACGTAAAAAATATGTCAAACGGATCAATTCTTTCCTAGATCCAATATCCACCACAAATAATTAATATTATAAGCTCACAATATCAACAACAGAAGAGAAAAATGTGCACTGGATTTCCTAGAAAAGGGGGCTTCCGATAAGGATTTATCCTTATTGGCGGGCAATTATATGACCAACCCCTTTCCTCGACAAAACTTTCTAGACATTGCCAATAATGCTAACTAATAATATGAATAATTGTGTCGCGTCAATTATTGATTTAATAATATAAAATATTGTGCATATGAAACTATGACAATAATTGAATCAATAATATAAGAAATTATGCAACAATTATTGTGTCAATTATTGAATGAAACTGACTGACTTCTTACGTAAGAATCAATAATCCAAGAATCTTTATGTAATACTGAGTGTCTTCTTGTGCAACCACGCCAGACATCGTATTACTTTTATCACTTTGGGTATTTCAACAAAGTTATAAAGAAAAGTTTCTTTGTTATTTTTATAAAAGGTTATTTATGTCAGTACTTTCTATATCCGATAGTTATTTTGTTATGTGGTCCACCAATGATTACGCCGTCGTACGGATATTCTTCGACAAAAAGAATATTTCCCGACCAAACGAAAATTTTATGACCACTTGCTTACTTTACAAAAATTGCACATTTCACCCATAACTAAAGCAATATTTCAAATCAACGCCTTATTATTCATAATAATAATTAGAGAAATTAAATCTTTATTCATAAAAAGTTGGGGTCTTACATTTACCCTTCAAACACTCAAAAAACGCTTATATAACACTTTTCCTGGTCATATAACGACCATAAGTCAAAAAAAATCAAATTATCCATGAAAATTTCATTTTATTAGATAATTTCTTATAAATCCTATTTATAAGAATATTTGATCTTTGCTATCATTACAGCTCTGACACCATTTTTAGGGAAAAATTCTTCGAAAATAGATTTTTTTTAAAAAAAATACATGGATCATCTTTATGATTTTATACGAAATAATAAATATATATAACATGTATCTAAAGCGATAATTTATTACCTAGTGTTTAGTTGGATTAACACGTTTTTTAAAAATTGTACAGTCTCTTATATCCTCTAAATCTTCCCTCCTATAACCTTAGACTAAATCTGGAGTGTGACCTCCAAAGCACCATTCTGAAGAAGAAGAAAAATACTCAAGTTCTGTTTTTCCTATGCTGAAAAAGAGAATACAAATTTTTTATTCGGATAAAAAAAAGTATTTCATAAGTTTCTACTCAATGATATATATAATAACATTGATATTATTATCTAATAATAATATCCAAAATGTGACGCCCCCAAAATAGGTATACATCACCCATTCTGAGTCGCCAAATATATGGTACAAAATACAAAGACAAACTTGAATATACAGCATGAGCTGTGAGTTTTAATACAAATATTGCCTTCTAGACAGTATTCAAACTCAAAATAAGTCATCAATACATTTATTATCACACTATTTCACAGAATAGTGAGGACTACTAATGCAAACATCTGGAGCGTCACTCCGTTCCCCAACTAGTCCCAGCTATATTCATATTTCTTGAAGAGAACAATGAAAGCAAAGGGTGAGCTCAACTAGCCCAGTAAGAAATATTATGACTAAGATAATGCAGAATAAATTATCGTTAGCCTTCAACATTGTTAAACTGATAAAATACAATAGACATCAAGTTTAACTGCAGCGGAACAAGCAATCCATTAGAAGAGTCAAGTAGAGCATGATATCTACTATCTTCTATGATTTAAAGTTATCATCAATTTTATCGCTCAAACTCAGCGTAATAAATAATCCACATCGCTGAATTATCCATGCACTACGGGCCAAGGATATTCATTATTATCACCAATGGTCATGTTCATCTCAACAACTGTCCATCAATGCACTACGGGCCAATGAGGACTTTTACCACATCATTTGTAACATTACAGGTCATGATTATACCGAATGATTCTTGGTTAAAATCATACCAATCAACAGTCAATCTATGAACGTAAGCCAAAGATGACTTTCATCATAATATAAGCATGAGGATGATGACAATGATATAAGAATTCAATTAAAAGAAAGCAAAAGATAAATTTTAAAGATTTATAATTTAATTTATCCAGAATTCAATAAAGTCCAAATTGTCAACATGATACTGCTTTGTGGAGTAAAATTCAAGAATAATATTGTATCAAAAATGATTTGGACCGAAAAGAAATCAATTTTTGTCATGAATAGTATCCCGGGTGAATAGTACCCGAGTGAATAGTGCCCCTTGAATAGTACTTCGAGAATAGTACCCCATAAATAGTACTCCGGCATGAAAAGATTAAATCTTATTAAGAATGCTCAGAATAATATTTTTAAAAAAAGATACTGGATGAAACGCAAATATCAAGAATATTCTACTAATTTCAGTAATTATAGAAGCAATATTTACCATAGTAAGTTTAAATTTAGGAATCTGAAATGAACAATATACGAAACTGCAAATGGATTTTCAAGCTGTCATCTTTGTCAGAATCAGCGTAGACAGATCATTTCCATAATTTAATAACAAATGAATCTGAAGGGTTATTCACCAAGCATGCGTAGTAATCGCGTAGAAAAAAGTTATTCCCACGTAATAATAAAGAATGGAATAACAAAAGGATTTCACCATGCATGCGGTAGTCGCGTGAGCAAGTTATTCCAATGCGAATAATAAAGAATGGAATAACAACCCTTATACAGTATTGAAAGAAATAACTCTCTTCATGAATACGAAAGAAATAATACCCCTTACGAATCTGAAAGAAATAATACCCCTTACGATTGTTGAATGAAAATAATATTCCTACTTAATATTGAACGAAGATGATATTCCTTACGAATATTGAAGCGAAAATAATATTCATACGAATACGAAAAAATAATATCTCTTCGAATATGAAATAAATAATACCCCCCTTATTTGTTGAACAAAAAATAATATTCCTACGAATATTGAGCGAAGATGATATTCCTTACGAATATTGAGCGAAAATAATATTCATAATACGAATACGAAAAATAATATCTCTTGAATATGAAATAAATAATACCCCTTACGACTATTGAACAAAAAATAATATTCCTACGAATATTAAACGAAGATGATATTCCTTACGAATATTGAACAAAAATAATATTCATACGAATAAGAAAAATAATATCTCTTCAGAATATGAAATAAATAATACCCCTTACCTTAGTAGAAGATTGGATACTGCAATAGTGTAGTAACAGAATATTCTTCTTCTTTCTATCTAATTCTCTCTCTATAGAATTCCCTTGTGAGTCGTAGTGAATTGGTGAGAATGAAAGAAGAAATAAGCTTCTATTTATAAAATATTTCCAGCTTAGCACTTACAATGGGAAGAGGTAAGTGGCTTAACGACTGGTGATGTGAAAAAAAAGTGGTTTGACGCCTGTAATGTGCAACAACAAGTGGTTTAACACCTGTAATGTGAAACGACAAGTGGTTCGACGCCTGTAATGTGTAACGACAAGTGGTTCGACGCCTGTAATATGAAACGGCAAGTGGTTTGACATCTGGTAAAGGCAAGTACTATTGGCGAAAGTGACTCTTAGATGATGACATATGGGCCCTATAGAATAAACCAAATTTATAACAAACAACTCATAACAGACTTCTTATTTATATCAAAGATTGAATAAATATTTACTACAAATCCTTTTATCTTCAATCAACACATTTTCTTAATCTTTCAACAATTATTCATCATTAATATTATAACTCACAATATTGACAACCAGATCATTCCCAAGAAAGAGGGGGCTTTCCGATAAGGACTTCTCCTTATTGGCGCGCAATTAGATAACCAAACCCCTTTCCTCAACAGAACTTTCTAGACATCGTCAATAATATAAATAATAATATGAATAACTTTATCGTCTCAATTATTGATTTAATAATATAAAATATTGTGCAGATGATATTATGACAATAATTGAATTAATAACATGAAATACTATGCAGTAATTACTGTAGCAATAATTGAGTATAACTAAGTGACTTCTTACGTAAGCATCAATAATCAATACCGTGTGCTACTATGCAACCACGCGTATTACTGTAATTTTATTATCGGGTATTTCAACAGTTAATGGTAAAACTTTCGCTGTTATTTTTATAAAAAGATAATTTTGTCGTTTTCTAACTCTGATAATAATTCTGTTGTGGGGTCCACCAATGATTGTGTCATCGTACGAATATTCCCCGATAAAAAGAATATTCCCCGACCAAACGAATATTCCCCGACCAAAATGGGCCTTAGCGTTGACAATATCACACTCGTACCCGCATATGATCTTCTACTCAACGCGTCAGCTACTACGTTTGCTTTTCCAAGATGGTATTGAATGGTATGGTCGTACGTAATATTTCAACAGCTCGAGCCAATGTCTTTGGCGCATAATTCGTTCGTGTTAGGTGAAAAAAAATATTTGAGGGTTTTGTATCAGGTTCAAGGTCGATACAAAATTCGATTTCACACTCTGGGGTAGGCTAGGAAATTCTTCAGGGAATACGTCAGGAAATTTATTAGCAATAGAAATATCATTCAAGACTGACGTATTTTTGTTTAAATCCGTGACATGAGCTAAGAAAGTTTGACATCCGTTTTTCAATAAAAGAATAGCTTTATGGCTTGAGATGACAGTGATTGACTTTAATGGTTTGGTTGCTTGAATTCGCATAATAGGTTGGTTAAGAATATGAAAGCTAACAACCTTACGAAAATAATCAATTTTAGCATGATGAGTGGTTAACCAATTAATCCCTAAAATCACATCGAATGCAAGTATTTTCAAAGAGATAAGATCGACAGGTAACGTGCGGTTGCCGATTTGAATCAAACAAGATTTATAAACAGTGGATGTAACAAAGGTTTCCCCCAACGGAGTTTCAACAGATAAATCAAAGTCTAATTTCTTCGAAGTCAAATTTAAATGTTGAGCTCAGGTAGGAGAAATAAAAGAATCGGTAGAACTGGTATCAAATAAGGTATAGACTTCGCAAGAGTTTATGATTAGCTTACCCGTGATAACTTCGTTCGGGTTCCTCGTCACAAAAAATGCTCTTTTAAACTTCCGATTTTTACTTGTCTAGGACATCCTTTGGCATCACCATCCCAGCTGGACTTGACTTCATTACACGACAAAATCGAGCTAGGTGACCATCTCTTCCACAATCGTAACACGTTTTGGACTGCTGCGAACAGTTTGAACGGATATTTCCCTCCTGTCCGCATTTGAAACATACGACCGGTGGTCATTCTTCTTCCTTTGAAATGGGTGTTGGTACTGCTGCCGACGTCTTTCCGTCATTATTGAACCTTCTCCTCTTGAAATTTTTACTTCTATTGTCTTAGCCATGATTACCACCGAAGTGGTTACCAATTCTGGTATGTTGATTCCATTCACATTTGTTGTCACCGCTTCGATGACTACTACCACTAGTATTATCGTTTTGTCGGCTGCTTTCTCTTGGCTGGGTTCAAAAACTTGTTGCCTCCTTTTTAGTTGTAATAAAAAGGACTCTAACTTATACAAGCATACATGGGTCAACAAGTAGTACAGAGTAAGAACAGTATCGATCCACGGAGAAAGGTTTCAAGATTAAATTATTATGCATCAACTGTATCACTACTTAAATATGCTTAAACGAAGGCTTACAGTTTAGAATTACTCTAATTTGAATAATGACTAAAATAATAATAATAGAATAATTAATCAAAATTGGAAATAATGGGATTCTAACTTCAATTCATATTTCATCTAAATAATACCATCATGCAAGCTTATACATGTATCCTGGAAAATTAGCCAAGAGCACAAAAACTAGACATAACCACTTTTCAATGAATTATGACCTACTTACATAACCTCTATGTGCAATAGAAATCATGTAATCATCAATAAAACCAAAATCACTATATTTCTATGTGACTTTGCAGCAATATTGAATTGAAGCACAAGCTCTTATGTTACTACACACGGTGAAACAGTATATTTCAATCTGGTTCACGAAATATAAAGCTAAACAATTCAGCCTCATAAAACGCATGCTATCATGATTACAACCATACTCGCGTGTCATTTTTCAATTTCATACTAGTACATAAAATGAATGGTGATCAAACATTCATGCAATCAAATCAATCTTAATAGAAATTCCAATGATACACAAACAATCAAGCAATCAGGCCATTACTTTTAGACTACATATCAATATTCGTTAGAATCCCATAATGGAGTTTAGTTCATCTCTGAACCGAAAGCCATTATGGGATTATAGCAACACATGAAAAATAAATAAAACAATTGAGAGAGGAGATAGAATTGATCAAACCCAATTGCAGATTATATTCCAAAAGTGTTGTTCAAATCTCCAATATTTTCCAGCAAAATTAAAGTAGTTCTTATTTAATGAATCAATCCAAAAGAAGATGAAGAAAATATTCAATGTATGTTCAACCCTCTTTGGAAATGTATTCAACGCTTGGAACCCTAGTTCTCTAATATGAAAAACTGATAAAAACAATAATAATATGCGTCTGGTACCAACCAGAGTAGTTTAGACCAACTCAAACACTTTAAATTTCAAAATTAAAATAAAGTCAAACAACAGCATGCGATGACGCGCGGGGCCACACGCGATCCCAATACATAACAGGCGCGAGCGCGTGTGTATGGATATTTAGCCACTGTCACGGTTGATGGAAAGTAGCATGAGTTGCGACTTATGCGCACAAGGCTACTGCTTATGGCTCGTCTCTCTGCATCCTCGAGTTCTCATTGTTGTTGCTTCCTTGTCATGCTGTTATTGTTCCTTTGACATGTTGCTATTGCTTCTTTGTCCATCAATGCTCAGTTCCTTTTCTCCACTCGTCCCTCGTGTCGTGCTTCCATTAGTCTCATTGCCATCTACCAACACCGAGCTATACCATTTCCTGCATTTTCACACCAGAGGAGTTCTCATTACATGCAATGCAAAATAACACGAAATGCAACTAAAAACATACTCAAATGTACTTGAGATGGGCATAGTTCGCGTGAATTGATATCCAATAAGTAGGTATAAAACCTACATATCAAATACCCCTAAACTTGAACTATTGCTTGCCCTCAAGAAATGCATACGACATAAAACACTGAAAATGCAACTACATGCTATGCAACTAGATTACGATGCAAATGAGTCTCACATATTTCCAGCTATAACAGAATTTTAGTCCAAAATGCCTCATCGAATTATCCACATTCGAGAATACAAATTCAAACCAAACTATAGGCATAATATCATACACTCAAATAATTCATAAATGCTATAAAGATGCTGTGTGTGTGTGTTGTGTTCACCAAAACTTGATTAAAGCAAAGAATACACATGCTAAACTGCTCAAAATAGAAAATTACAGTCTAAATCAAGATTCATGTATACTTATGCAACAAAGACTATTCCAACATATCAAAACAAACTAAGGTTCAACAATGGGTTTAACTGCTTTATTTCTACTCACGAGGGCAATTTTCTGTAACGACCCGAAAATTCATACAATTTAATTCTTAACTTTGGTCGTTAATAACACGTCTACCTTCTGATTTTACATCATTATTCGATGTTAAACTTTATAAAATGCGGAATAATTTAAACTTTTATGTCTTTTTACTTTAAATCCCTGAATCAAAACCTTTATCGTCTACATGTTTTTGAATCAATCTTATTTTATGATTCACTTTATCACTGTTGTTATATAAAATTTTATATTTCAATCCGATAACCTTTACATATCATTTAACTCTAACTTTAGCTTTACAACTCAACATAAAACTATACATCAAAAAACATTTAATATATCTCATGAATTTTAATCATGGTATAAAGAACTAACAACTTTAGCTAAAATATTAATCTTCGTGTATTATCTCTGATCCACGTCATTCAAGTAGCACATAGTGTTACCTTCAATCCTTAACCTGCAAAAATGGTTATTTGCAAGGTTGAGCTCGACAGCCCAACAAAATATAGCAGTTTTCATGCATCACATAGCACATAATAACATGCTCAACATATAACATACATGCTACAGTTCATATAACAAGTATAAAAATTGAGTCCTTACTCAATCAGCATGCTTTAATCAATCAACATAGACATAAATTGACTTTAACATTTCATACTTTCAACATATATATAACACATCATGCTCTTTGTAATAAAGATTTAAAACAGTTAATCATCAAGTTCACATAGCAAATAGGAACTGAAAGACTTGCCTTGATCGTTGTTTACCAATAATAGTTTAACATCTTACAAATATTTACAATTCACGTGCCCTACACAATTATATAATCATTCACATTAACTATTAGTCACATAGAAATGCATATTAGTTGTAATGTAACTTTATTCTACGTCTCATAACCCTTCCTATCATAAATACACAATGTTCAATTTGTTTGTGTTAACTTTCAACTTATATCTCACTGTATTTCATATTTGAAGTTCATTCAAATGTTTAAGTCTTGCTAGGACTACTTATTGGTATTATATTAACACTATTTAATATCTTATTATATTCATTTCATTTGATTTAAAACACTTTTTACGTTCATTATCACTTATCACGGCGTTTCGACGTTTATTCATCACACGCCCAATTTGTCTCTCTTCTGTGTGCTTAGTATGCACATACAACTTATCTAATATATCATTTATTAATGTTAAGCATCATTATACTTCCTAATATTCATGTTCTATAACTTAGAACAACATCTCTTATCGTCAAGAGCATTACACTTGCATACGTGCATGCCCGACGCCCTCCTATTGCCTCTAAAAACACGACAGTCCTACAAATGACCATTTTGACCTTTCCTAAAGACCTCAAATTAAAAAACGTAAAGAACAAAAGTTGTAGGTCTATTCGTCCTAATTTCGGATCATCTTGAATTACCTCAATTGGAGTTCATATCAAAACGTTATGACCGTTTTACCAAAATAAATCAAAGTAGTCACACTGCAGACACTAGCAGCTAATCGCCGCCAATTCTTCTTCACAAATACCGCGTGCTCAAGACGACTTGGCAGCACTTAGTTGCTGCGCCCGTGCTTTTGGTCCGCGCAGCACAAGATGGCTATGCTTGATTATAGATTTTGTAATGTTTTTACTTCAAACCTTCATAACTTATTCGTTTTAAGTCGGAATTAGTTGGTTTTCGATTCTATGAACTCGTGAAACACTGAACTACTCATCTAAAGAATAATTTTAACATTTCAACAACTTTAACAAATCAATTTAAGGGATCCAATTCAATGTTCATGCTATATATTTATGTTTTAAACATATTTAGCGAATTCGATCGCCACGGCTTCGTTTCTTAACCAATTAACACGATTTAAACTACGTCATTTTCATTTCTTCACATACTAACATAATCCAATACCAATTTACAGATTATAACACATATTAGACATAAAATTTTGTACTTTCTTAAGCCATTTTTCATAAACATACACGGTTATTAACTTTTCTCCCTACAAACCCAAATTTCATGAATTTGATACTCAAACAACACTCACATGTGATGATTAATAGAGTATAAACCCTTCATACATGTATATATATATATATATAAATATCAATCCAACATGGTTATCAATAGAAATTCTAAAAATAAAGTTAACATTACGGTTATAAATTATTCCTTTGATTGTTTTCTAGCAAGAGATGATGACTAGGTTTAGAGTTCCTCTCCTTGACAATCACAGAGAATCCAAATCACCATGTTTCCTCTCTTGCTCTCTCTCCAAACTCTCTGTGTATCCTTCTTCTCACCAAACCCTCTCTTAACTTAGCCTTAAAAAATTAGACGCGTAGAAAATAAAACTGATATAGCCATCCTCCCACGCCATCTTTCAGTTAAAAAAACAAAAAGGCGTCAGTTAAATAAACCAAAGGCCACAAGGCCTTGTTTGGCTACCACTTTATCATCCAAACTAGATTATTTGAATAATATTATATTATATAGTTTCCACTAGTCATACTTTAGTTAATTTAAATAACTTTAGTTTAGTTAATTTAAATAACTTATAATAATAATAATAATAATAATAATCTTATTATCATTATACTTATAATTAATAAATAATTATATATCTAATTTAATTAATAAATTAGAAACATCACTTTATATAATTTATTTATTTCCAAATAAAATTAAATAATTCATTTAATTTAATTATTTTCTTAAATATTAAGAAATTGATTTAATTTAATTATTTCCTTAAATTAAATCCTTGAGATAAAATTATCATTACTCAATTTAATTAACATTAATCAATTTAGTTACTAAATTAATTCACCACAATTTTATCAACCATTTATTTATCTCAATAAATAAATAAATTTAAAATATTTATTTAATTCAATAAATATTTAAAATTAATTACTAAATTCATTTAATTCCTTCAATAGTTAACTTAACTATTAAACATCACTTTCCCAATATATGAATATATATTTCTCTTCACACCAGATCATATATTTCAACATATATAGCACGTATATATACATACTCAAACTCAAAACATCTCATAATAAGAATTTTAATTATTAAATTCCTATTTTAATAACTTATAAAAATTCGGGTTGTCACATCTTTCCCCCTTATAAGGATTCCATCCTCGAAATCAACGAAACCTCCCTTACTCGGTTTCACCAAATCTCTTTTCAAAATTTATCGTTGAATATCCTCAACACATCACCTTAATATAGGTTTTATTTATTACCATTACCACCATTCTTTATAACAATTCTTGTAAGTTTTATTTCATAACCTTTACTTAGACTCAATTATATTTGAGTATTACATATTCTTTGACCCGTTCATTATCTTTCTCTAAGGATCATTATTATATACTATATTCTCAAACTCTAGGGACATTACATTTCATCAAAACTGAATAGTACTCTAACTATGATAATCAGGAACTGGAATCTAAAATAAGGAAAATACATAACTGAGGGTCATAAGACCATGAACTATGTCCACAGTTGCGAGTAATCTTTCAACTCCAACTTTAACAGTCATAAGACTATAAGGACTCCTCGTACTTAGGGGGATCAGCCCTTCGTACAATATATTGTGCACAAACATTTTAACGCTAAGCGTAAATTATCCCCTAATAATAATAATAGGGTTGTTCATCTCAGTATTTAGAATACAAGTCTGCACCAAAGAAAGTTTGGTTTGGATAAGCTTGCAAGGGTAATTTGAAGTTTAACGAACATCAACTAGAGGACTAGTTAAATCAATAGTGTTTGATAATTACAACATAACATAGAACAACTGAGAATCATAAATGAACTGGTTATACATATTAAACTCATGCATGAAATAACTATAGAGCATAAGTATTCAATAAAATGAATAAAATGGTTAACCTTTGCTTGAACAGTAAATAAGCTAAGGTTAGAGTCTTATAACATTAGAAATGAAATCACAGAACATATATTAACTGATAGCAAGCTGGAAACTAAAACTTGCCTAACATGGTATTAACTCATACAAAGAATTAAAACATTTCAATAATAGAGACGAGAGTTCAAAAACTGTGTTCATTATACAATAATAGAACTTAAGAAACTTGCTTAACTATAAACAAGTTAGAATGAATCAATCAAATGAGAATTTCAAATAACATTAGAGTTACTGGGTTTGCTCGAATGAATCTTTGGAACAATTGACTTATTCAATAAGCGTAATAAGAAAATAAGTTTGCTCAATCAAAAGAATAAAGTTACATAATATAGTAATAGAACTAACTCAACGAAAGTGTAGAGTTAGAAAACTTTCTCAATGTAAAAAGATAGGGTTTAGAAACTTGCCTCAAGCGTAAACTACAATATTAAACTCACATTCACCTACACATTGGTTTAAAACCACATTATCTATTAGATATGCTAACATACCATAACATGTATACTTCTATCTAAACTTATCCTTTTAGCACAAGTCTTTCTTTACCATCTACATCTCAGAAATTCCAAGTGTTTACTTCGCAACACTTGCTTAACATTTATTTTGTATACCAAGTTATCGCATAATGCGTTCTCGATTTACTAACCATTTTTACAATTTTGAATTCATAATCCACATCACAAGACTCTATTTATGTAAGACCCCAACTTATTATTAATGAAATTTAATTTTCTCTATTTATTATTTTGAAATAGTAAGGGTTGATGTGATTAATGTGGATAATTAAGGGTAAAATACGCAAATATTTCAAAATAAGCAAGTGGTTATAAAATATTCATTGTTGTCGGGGAATATTCGTTTGGTCGTGGAATATTCATATCGCTTAGGGAATATTCATTTACCACAGTACAGCAACCATGTGTGTGGGCCCCATAACGAAAAAGCGATTGGATGAAGAAAACGACAAATATAAGTTGGTTAAAAATAACTTGGCGTAGTTGTTACCAAGTAATATTGTTAAAATACTCTGGTGGTTAAAACACAAGAAGTAGCACCAGTATTGCACCAATTATTGATTCTTACGTAAGAAGGCACTACTCAATAATGGTTACGATAATTCTTATTCAAAGATTTTATTGAGTTAATAATTGTCTGCGTTGATATTTTATATTCATTGTTGTTTCAATAATTGTCATTACACAATATTTTTCATTATCGGCAATAATTCATATTATCTGAATAATATTATTAGATAACATTATTGGCAATGTCTAGAAAGTTACGTCTAAGGAGAGGTTTGGTCACCTAATTGCACCAAGAAGGAGAAATTCTTATCGAAAGCCCCCTTTCCTGGGAACCGCCGGTTGTCAATATTGTGAGTCTGTAATATTATTTGTGAATAATTAATTATTGATTCATATGATGAGGAAAATATTAATTTTATGTGGATATAGATGGAGAAAATTTTAATGTGACAATTGTTGAAAATTGAAATTTTATCTTTTTCTCGATAAAATAATTCATCTAAATATATTATTATATTTTAATAATATAATAATGGTGATATTTTACAACGAATGTGGGATATATGAGTATACGAGGAGAGGAGAGTATTTTTGTTGCAATAAATGTTTAAAACATGTTAAACATGCTCAATTGGACCCTATTTATCGATCGAAATTTGATTATACTTTTTGTAAAATTGCCCGCTTGTGGATTTCTTGGCCAATTTCTCATTTGGAATTCGGAAAAAAACTTTCTTCTGCAAAGTTGTAGAGAATTGAATTTCCTATAAAAACACGCGAGATTCGAATTTTCTGATAAAAGGGCTATTTATTGTGAATTATTGAAGTTTCGAAGCTCCGAAATAATTGATTTTTGGAAGTTTTAATTATTATTTTAAAGAAAAACGTTTTTTGCATTTAAGTGGGCTAACATGTGATATTAATTGCTGAAATCAGATCTTCAAAGATGGGCTAAGGAAATTTATAATATATATTAATATTTTATTAAATTTTCTGCTTTGGTGTTCTAAGCATTTTCCTATAAATAGGGTGCTTAGGTTAGAATTGAAAATCACACCGTAAAATCAAGTTTTCTCTCTATATTATCGAGTTTATTCTTGTGAGTATTTTGAGAATACTTTGAGTATTGTTAGATCGCTGTAAGTTCCTTTAGCACTATATACCCGGTATTCCAAATTTAGAAGTACTAATCTTTCGAGGTAAGGGATGTTATTTTCTTCTCAAATGATATTATTTCTTCAATATCATTATCTTTGAAATATTGGTTGGAACTTTTTATCAAATTTGGAACTTTTTTCATGTCGGGGTTATTATTCATGAGTTACTTATTCACGAGTTACTATTCATGAGTTACTATTCACGAGTTACTATTCACGAGTACTATTATTTGAAGCGTGAAGATGTTTTTGTGGAATTTCTATCTTTTGGTGTTCTGAGTTACTATTCACGATATCTAAGACTATTCATCAAAAAATGAAAATTTTCCTTTTCGTCAAAATATCTATTCGGATACTAGCTTTGATTGTATCCATGTTTTGATCATTCTTGAATTTTACACCACTATGATTATTTTTGAGGTATTTTGAACATGGATAAAACAAAGTCTTAATCCTTAATCCTTAATCCTTGTCATTTTGTTTCATCGGATTCGTTTCTTTAAAAAAATATTTTTCATCATCCTCGGTCTTAAATGATGATATTATTGAATATCTTTGGCTCAGTAGTGCAAAAAAATGAATGATTTTTGAAGAATATCTTTGGTCAGTAGTGCAAAGATGAACAGTGTTTAGATGAACATGACCAATCGATGAATATCTTTGGCTCAGTAGTGCAAAGATGAATATTTGATTCCGGATGTATATTGATTGATGTTACAGGATAAAAGATGAGCGATGAACTTTTAAATTCATACATAGAAGATAGTAGTTTGCATTCTCTACTTAACTCTTCTAATGAATTATTATTTCAGCTGCGAATATTGATTTAAAATTTGTTGTCTATTGTATTCTATTAGATTTTTCCCCGTTGAAGACTAACGGTAATTTGTTGTATATTATCTTAGTCATAATATTTTTTTTGGGCTAGTTGAGCTCACCCTTTTCCTTTTGTTCCATTTTTCTTCTCGTGAGGCGAGAATATAGCGAGTATGCAGTCGGGTATGGAATGAAGGTTTTAGAAAGGATTGTTTAGTAGTCCTCACCATTTTGTAAAATAATGTATCAATAAATGTGATGAGGATTTATTTGAGTATAGATATTGTCAGAAGATAATATTTGTATTCAAACTCACGCTTTTCTTGTTGTAATAATAAAGTTGTAGTTGTTTTTTGCGTATTCATGTATTGACAACTCGAATAGGTGATGTATACCTATTTTGGGGGGCCACAGATTGGTATCGAGCTTAGGAATATGATCTCTGGCGGAGATCGGGGAATAGAACTAGGAGGGAGAGACGAGTAAATCCTTCGCTAGTGTGTCCTACCTAAGCTTTTTTTTTTAGTTGGTCAAAGATATAGGGATATTGTGTGATATATTGATTTCCTTAATTAACCCTTGTTTTTATGATGATTTGAGAATGTCGATCGAGAATATTAACAATGGAAATGAGACCGTGGACGCGCTTTGTACTCACCAACGAGGAGGAGAACGCAACAGTCGGGCAATGTTCCTCCCGTGAACAACACCAACCGAAGCGAGATGATGAACGAGGGGATGTTTAGAAGCTTTTTGCAGTTCATGCAAAATCGCACGAGGAGACTCGTGTTCAAAATATAGGAGGAAATGATATAATTCACGGGTTGTCACAAACCAAGCGATTCAAAGAGTTGGGACCACCGAATTTAAGGGAAAGCCGATCCGATCATGGCGGAAACATACGGGTCAAACAAATTACCAAGATATTCGATGTCTTGGGATGCACGGAGAACAGAAGGTTCCATTCGCCACCTTTATGTTCCGTGGCTAAGCGCAGACTCATCGGTGGGAGTCGTGAAGCGTACTCCATCCAAACCGCACTCAAAGATGTCTTGGGAAAATTTCAGAAACTATTTAATGACAAATACTTTCCCGAAAGTGTTCGTCTATATGAAGGAAGTGGAGTTCATCGATTAGAGCAAAATAACATGGCGGTGTCTCAAAGACGAGGCAAAGTTTGCAGAGTTATCCGTGTTTGCACCTCATTTAGTGGAGAATGAGGAACGATGACGCGGATGTTTCTTAGAGGTTTGAAAACCCAAGATACGTCAAGATCTCATTTCTCATAAACTTTCTCTCTATTCGAGATGTTGTAAACATGGCTCAATTATTAGAGCGAGATAACGAGTACGGCCAACCGAGGACCACAACCGAGGATCGCATCAGAGATATAGATCAGCAGAATAATGATAACCGGCGGAGAAAGAAAGCAGACGGACAAAAATGGTAACCACTCTGGTGGTAATCATGGCCATGAAAAAAGAAGAAGCGAGTCGGGAGGAGATTTTAAAAATAGGAGATTTAACAACGATTATATGAAGACGACAAAGTCTTAAGAAAGAATTGGTTCTAAGGGAGGAGAACGACCACCCATTATACGCTATAAATGCGGAAAGAGGGACATATCACCAAACTATCCACAACAGTTCAAGGTATGCTATAATTGTGGAAAGGAAGGACATATCGCTTCGAGATTGTATGCAGAGCGAAACCTAGTTCAATGGGGGACGGTGACTCAAAAGATCGTCCCGGAAAAGTCAAAGTCAACGATTCCGGGAAGAGCGTTTGTTGTGGATCGGTCAAAATGCGAGGAACCCAAACGAGGTGATCACGGGTAAGCTATTTATAAATTCTTGCGAAGTTTATACCTTACTTGATAGGTGCTACCCATTCATTTATCTCTCCCGCTTGTGCTCAACGTTTAAACTTGACTCAGGAGAAATTAGACTTTGACCTATCTCGTGGAAACTCCGTTAGAGAAACTTTCATCACATCCACTGTTTATAAATCTTGTTTGATTCAAGTTGGCACCATTACCTTACACCGTTGACCTTATCTCTTTAAAGATACTTGCTTTTGATGTGATTTTAGGATTTATTGGTTAACTACTCATCATGTCAAAATTGATTGTTTTCGTAAGGTTGTTAGTTTTCATATTCCTAACCAACCCGTCAGTATGTAATTCATGCAACTAAACCATTAAAATCAATCACCGTCATATCTAATCATAAAGCTATTCGTTTATTGAAAAATGGATGTCAAGCTTTCTTAGCCCATGTTATGGATTTGAATAAAGACACGTCAAATTTGAATAATATTCTTGTTGTTATTGACTTTCCGACGTATTTCAAGAACTTCCGGCCTACCCCGTAACGTGAAGTTGAATTCTTTATTGATCTTGAACACGGTACAAAGCCCATTTCTAAAACCCCATATCGAATGGCTCCTATTGAACTTCAGGAGTTGTTGGACATCGGTTTCATTCGTCCTAGTACATCTCCTTGGGGTGCTCCTGTTTTATTCGTAAAGAAGAAAGACGGGAGTATGCGACTTTGTATTGACTATCGGGAATTGAACCATGTCACCATCAAGAATAGGTATCCTCTACCCCGATGACTTGTTTGACCCGATTTGCAAGGGGCACAATTCTTTTCAAAAATCGATCTTCGATTCGGATATCATCAATTTGAAGATTAGAACTAAGGATATTCCAAAAAGACCGCCTTGAGAACTCCTCGGATGGGCATTATGAATTCTTAGTCATGTCTTTCGGGACTAACTAATGCTCTGCTGGCTTTCATGGATATGATGAACCGAGTATTCAAGGAATATTTGGATCGGGATTCGTTGTTGTCTTTATTGATGACATCCTTATATATTCCAAAAGTCGTGAAGATCATGAGCACCATTTGAAGATGGTACTCCAAAGGCTTCGTGAAAACAAACTATATGCCAAATTGAAGAAATACGAGTTCGCTTGAGGAAGTAGCATTCCTTGGGCACGTGGTGTCGAAACATGGAGTATCTCGTTGATCCGGCCAAGATTGAAGCAATACAAAGTTAGGGAGCAACCAAGTTGGTGGATCAAGTACGTAGCTTTTGGGCTTAATTGGTTATTATCGATTATTCGTAGAAGGGTTTTCTCAAATCGCTACTCCATTAACTCAAATTTAACTCGGAAGGATACAAAATTCGTTTGGAGTGAAGAATGCGAGAAGAGTTTCCAAGAGCTTAAGAGGAGACTTATTTTAAGACTGTTCTAACAATACCATATGGTTCGGATGGATTTGTTATCTCACAAATGATGCTTCAGCAAAGGGTTAGGATGTGTTCTCATGCAAACGGGAAAGTCATAGCCTATGCCTCATGACAACTTAAAGAGTATTAGAGGAATTATCCTACTCATGATCTAGAGAGGCGGCAATGATTTCAAGCTTAAAAATATGGAGGCACTATCTATATGGGGAGAAAGTGGAGATATATTCGCACCATAAAAGCCTTAAATATTTCTTCACTAAAAAGAACTCAACACGCGGCAATGACGTTGGCTCGAGCTATTGAAAGACTACGACCACACTATTCAATACCATCATCCGGAAAGGCGAACGTGGTAGCCGACGCGTTGAGTAGAAGATCATATATGCGAAACGAGTGTGATGATGGCAAGTATACGACAGAGCCAACTTTAATAGAAAAAGTTAAGGTTGCTCAAGCCACCGACCCTTGAGGTCGATGCGTATGAAGAAGAAAGTACAAGAAGGAGCTATTCCTAAGCGAGAATTGATGAAGAAGGAATACTTTAGTCCACTCTAGACTTTGTGTTCCTAACGACTCGATTTGAAGTACAAGATTATGATGGAGGCACACAATACACCATTTGCAATCCATCTCGGAAGTACTAAAATGTATCGTGATCTTGACATACATTTTGGTGGAACAATATGAAGAGAGAGATTGCAAAGTTTATCTCAATGTGTTTAACTTGTCAACGTGTAAAAGCGAGCATCCGGTACCTAAGGGTCCATTGCAACCACTTGAGATTCCGAAATGGAAGTGGGAACACATTACCATGGATTTCGTTATTGGGTCTTCCTACGGTTTCTCAAGGCATCAATGCTATTTGGGTTATTGTTGATAGATTAACCAAGTCCGCTTTCATTTCTTGCCGACACGGAGACTTATTCCTCGAACGTCTTGCTAGTATATGACGTGAATGAGATTGTGAGGTTGCATGGCATGCCAAGTATCCATAGTTTCGGATCATGACCCAAGATTCACTTCAAGATTTTGGGTTAGCTTGCAAAAAGCTATGGGCACGGATTTGCGATTTAGTTAAGCATACCATCCCCAAAGCAGACGGACAATCGAGAGGACTATTCAAACTCTTGAAGATCTATTAAGACTCGTGTCCTAGACTTCAAGGGCGGTTGGGATAAGTATTTATCATTGGTGGAATTCTCCTACAACAACAGATTATCGAGCAAGTATAGGTGTGGCTCCATTGAAGCATTATATGGACGAAAATGTCGTTCTCCAATATGTTGGGATGAGGTGGGTGAAGCAACATTGTTGGGACCCGAAGTTAAATCACGTATGACTACCAAAAAGATTCAAATGATTCGACAACGATACAAAGCGGCACAAGATCGACAAAAAGAGTTATGCGGATCTTCATCGAAAGGACGTGGAATTTAGTGTGGGGATCATGTATTGTCATGCGAGTTGCTTCCATGGAAGGGAGTTACAAGATTTGGGAAGAGAGGAAAGCTCAATCCACGATTTATTGGTCCATTTCAAATTCTTGACCGAAGTAGGAAATGTAGCCTATAGACTTGCGTTACCTCCAAGTATGTCTCGTGTTCATAATGTGTTTCACATATCGTACTTCGTAAATATGTGAAAGACCGAACCACGTTATAGAATTAGAACCGGACGAAATAGTAGAAGACTTAACGTATGAGGAGGTACTGTCAAGATCTTGGATAGGAAGGAGCATGTCCTACACAATAAAGGTCATACCACAAGTTAAAGTTTTGTGGAGGAATCATGCTATAGATGAAATGACATGGAATTGGAAAGCGGAAATGAAAGCGAGGTATCCTCACCTTTTCAAACACCAGTATCGCACGCCAATTTCGAGGACGAAATTTCATAAGGAGGGAGGTTGTAAGACCCCAACTTATTATTAATGAAATTTAATTTTCTATTTATTATTTTGAAATAGTAAGGGTTGATGTGATTAATGTGGATAATTAAGGGTAAAATACGCAAATATTTCAAAATAAGCAAGTGGTTATAAAATATTCATTGTTGTCGGGGAATATTCGTTTGGTCGTGGAATATTAGCATCTTGCTTCGGGGAATATTCGACGACCGTAACGACCATGTGTGGAGCCCATAACTGAAAAGCGATTGGATGAAGAAAACGACAAATATAAGTTGGTTAAAAATAAGCAGAAGTTGTTATCAATTAATCTTGTTAAAATACTCGGTGGTTAAAACACAAGAAGTATTACCAGTATTGCACCAATTATTGATTCTTACGTAAGAAGGCACTACTCAATAATGGTTACAGTAATTACTGTTCAGTATTTTATTGAGTTAATAATTGCTGCGTTGATATTTTATATTGCTGTTGTTTCAATAATTGTCATTACACAATATTTTTCATTATCGAAGCAATAATTCATATTATCTGAATAATATTATTAGATAACATTATTGGCAATGTCTAGAAAGTTCTGTCTAAGGAGAGGTTTGGTCACCTAATTGCGCGCCAGTAAGGAGAAATTCTTATTGGAAAGCCCCCTCTTTCCTGGGAACTGCCTGGTTGTCAATATTGTGAGTCTGTAATATTATTTGTGAATAATTAATTATTGATTCATATGATGAGGAAAATATTAATTTTATGTGGATATAGATGGAGAAAATTTTTAATGTGACAATTGTTGAAAATTGAAATTTTATCTTTTTCTGATAAAATAATTCATTTAAATATATTATTATATTTTAATAATATAATAATGGTGATATTTTTACAACGAATGTGGGATATATGAGTATATGAGGAGGAAGAGTATTTTTGTTGCAATAAATGTTTAAAACATGTTAAACATGCTTGGTGGACCCTATTTATCGATTGAAATTTGATTATAACTGTAAAATTGCTCGTTTGTGGATTTGGCCAATTTCATTTGGAATTCGGAAAAACTTTCTTCCGCAAAGTTGTAGAGAATTAAATTTCCTATAAAATTCGCAAGATTTGAATTTTCTGATAAAAGGGCTATTTATTGTGAATTATTGAAGTTCAAGTTCAAATAATTGATTTTGGAAGTTTTAATTATTATTTTAAAGAAAAACGTTTTTTGCATTTAAGTGGGCTAACATGTGATATTAATTGTTGAAATCAGATCTTCAAAGATGGGCTAAGGAAATTTATAATATATATTAATATTTTATTAAATTTTCTCGCTTTTTGGTGTTCTAAGCATTTTCCTATAAATAGGGTGCTTAGGTTAGAATTGAAAATCACACCGTAAACTCAAGAAGTTTTCTCTCTATATTATCGAGTTTATTCTTGTGAGTATTTTGAATAAACTTGATCATTGTTGTTAGGCGGTGCAAGTTCCCTTTAGCACTATATCTTAGATTCCAAATTGAAGTACTAATCTTTCGAGGTAAGGGATGTTATTTTCTTCTCAAATGATATTATTTCTTCAATATCATTATCTTTGAAATATTGGTTGGAACTTTTATCAAATTTGGAACTTTTTCATGTCGGGGTTACTATTCATGAGTTACTATTCACGAGTTACTATTCATGAGTTACTATTCACGAAGTTACTATTCACGAGTACTATTCATGAAGCGTGAAGATGTTTTTGTGGAATTTCTATCTTTTGGTGTTTGAGTTACTATTCACGTATCTGAAGACTATTCACGATATCTGACACTATTCATCAAAAAAATGAAAATTTTCCTTTTCGTCAAAATATCTATTCGGATACTAGCTTTGATTGTATCCATGTTTTGATCATTCTTGAATTTTACACCACTATGATTATTTTTGAGGTATTTTTGAACATGGATAAAACAAAGTACTAATCCTTAATCCTTAATCCTTGTCATTTTGTTTCTTTGGATTCGTTTCTTTAAAAAATATTTTCATCATCCTCGGTCTTAAATAATGATATTATTGAATATCTTCGCCTCGTAGTGCAAAAGATGAATGATTTACGAAGAATATCTTTGGTCAGTAGTGCAAAGATGAGCAGTGTTTAGATGAACATGATTAATCGATGAATATCTTTGGCACTGTAGTGCAAAGATGAATATTTGATTCCAGATGTATATTGATTGATGTTACAGGGATAAAAGATAGAGCGATGAACTTTTAAATTCATACATAGAAGATAGTAGTTTGCATTCTCTACTTAACTCTTCTAATGAATTATTATTTCATTGCGAATATTGATTTAAAATTTGTTGTCTATTGTATTCTATTAGATTTTTCCCGTTGAAGACTAACGAGTAATTTGTTGTATATTATCTTAGTCATAATATTCTTTTTATTGGGCTAGTTGAGCTCACCCTTTTCCTTTTTTTGTTCAATTTTTCTTCTCGTGGAGGCGAGAATATAGCGAGTACGTAGTCTGGGGTATGGAATGAAGGTTTTTAAAAGGATTGTTTAGTATTCCTCACCATTTTGTAAAATAATGTATCAATAAATGTGATGAGGATTTATTTGAGTATAGATATTGTCTAGAAGATAATATTTGTATTCAAACTCACGCTTTTCTTGTTGTAATAATAAAGTTGTAGTTGTTTACGCACCATGTATTGACAACCGAGAATAGGTGATGTATACCTATTTTGGGGGCGTCACAATTTAACCTTGTTGTTACATGATTCTCACATTACCATACCTTAGGTCACATAAAGAATCGACCAAAGTCTCGGTAATTAGCAGACTTCAAAGGTAATCTGAAAATGGGCAATGGCGCAGCCCACGCCCAATTTATCTTGGGATCGATGCTACTTGCGTTTAAGAGGCCATACGCCATGTGACTTACGTAATACGCTTTTGCGTTTGTGCGAGCGGCTAAGACTTTTCTTAAGCCAACTAACACGAATTTCACCCATCAAACAGTGATAATAACACGTAAAATAAATATAAAACTATCATAGACATGATTGCTAACGTATACAACCACTTAACACAATTTAACAACAACTAAAACTATTTTAATTTCTCAATTTTCATGTTTTTCATATAAAACTCCATTTTTGATATTCATCCCAAAAATTATCACTGTAAATTCATTATGAACTAACATATACAAGCTTCAATTTATACTTTCACATACAAATTGGCCATTAAAATTGATACTTACATAGTTACATATGAAAACATATATATACTGACAAAATTTCTATTGATATCCAAAATTAGCATGCGATTATTGTTTAAACATAATATCTAATCATCATAGACACATGCAATCATCATAACAAATTCAAGAACATCAATTCTAAACACATAAAATTCACAGAGTATGAAAATTGTTGTCGTAATATTCATATATATGCTTATAATATCGAAGTCGTAAAACATACCTTCAATTATAAATACAATCGATGCTAATCACTTGAATTTGTTGTGAAAATTCGTAACTCACTCTCAATTTTCTCTGCTAACCTCTAACAAGTTCTCCGAACTCTCTCAAAACCCAGCAACTAGTATGCGTAAAACTAAAACAAACTGATAGACAGTATGCGTAATATCAAAACACAAAACTGATATGGCCTTAATAGCCATCATCAGTTATCAAAATAACGTATACATTATATTTATTATTCTAATTTATTTTATTTATTTTAGTTATATTATTTATTTAAATTTAAAAATTAGAAATTTCAAAAGCCATAAGGCTTGTTTGGCAACTCTTTAAATTTTAAAGAATTAAAATACTTTTAAGCCTTATTTGGCAAAAACTAAATTAAACCCCTTTTTAATTTATTTTAATAAACACTCTAGTTTATAAATTATAATCACATATTATTTATTTGGATTTTCATATCCTACATAAACCCATTAAATTAATCACATACTATATTTTAATTAAATATAGCCTTATTGCAATTATCGCAAAATTATAACTTTCATTATAACTTTATTTAATAATTTAATATATCATTTAAATTATTAAATCAAAACAACATTATAACATCTCATGTTATTTCTGACTCTCTAAATTATAAATTAATTTAATTTAGAAAAATTTCTAATACATTTAGCTTCATCAACCATCACGTCAATAAAATATTTATTAAACAATAAACACCTCAAATAATATTTATATAACTCAATAAATATTTAAATTATAATTTGAAATTTTGGATCGTTTAAAGATTCCTCTCTTACAAGGATTACATCCCCGTAATCACAATTCAAACAATCAAATCGTTACATTCTCCCCTATTTACAATGATTTTGTCCCCAGAATCGAAGACACAGACTAAATAAATAACTCAGGGTAATTCTTCATCATTTCCGCTTCGAGTTCCCACGTAACCTCTTTGACGTTGTGGTTCCTCCATATCACCTTCACAGAAGGTATTACTTTATTCCTGAGCACTTATTCTTTCCTGTCGACTATCTGGATAGGAATCTCTTCGTAAGACAAATCTTTACTGAACTGCAACGGTTCATACTCGATCACATGCTTGTAATCGGGTTTATACGGTCGCAACACCGACACATGAAAAACATTGTGTACATGCTCTAATTTTGGAGGTAAAGCTACTTCGTAAGCCACCTCTCCCACTCTTCGTAATATTTCGAAAGGTCCAATAAACCTCGGGCTAAGCTTGCCTTTCTTGTCAAAATGAGTCTTCCCCTTCCAAGGAGAAACTTTCAGGAATACAAAATTTCATGCTTCAAACTCACAACTCTGCCTGTGTTGATCAGCATACTTTTTCTATCGATCTTGAGAAGCTACCAGTCTTACTCTAATGAGTTTGACAATTTCAGCGGTTTACTGAACCAGTTCTGGGCCTAACAATTGCCATTCTCCAACTTCATCCCAGCATAGTGGAGTTTTGCACTTCCTGCCGTATAACGCCTCGTATGGCGGCATACCAATGCTCGTGTGGAAACTGTTGTTGTATGCAAATTCCACCAATGGTAGATGATCATCCCAGTTTCCTTTGAAATCCATGATGCACGCTCTGAGCATATCTTCAAGCGTCTGGATCGTTCTTTCGCTTTGTCCATCGGTTTGCGAATGATATGTTGTACTCATTTTTAGTTGCGTTCCCATACATTCTTGAAGTTTCTTCTAGAAATTTGATGTGAACCTCAGATCTCTGTCTGATACAATTTACATTGGAACTCCATGTCTTGAGACAACCTCCTTAACGCATAGCTTTGCCAGCTGATCAAGATTAAATCTAATCTTTATTGGCAAAAAGTGTGCAGATTTTGTCAATCTGTTCACTATCACCCATATAGCATCGTATCCTTTCTAAGTTATTAGAAGACCTACCACAAAATCCATTGTGATATGCTCCCACTTCTATTCTGGAATTTCCAACGGTTGAAGTAATCCGCTTGGTCGTTGATGCTTGGCCTTCACTTTCTGACATGTCAAGCACTTTGCAACGCATTCTGCAACATTTCTTTTCATGTTTGGCCACCAAAAATGACGCCACAAATCTTGATACAACATTACTTCCCGAATGAATTGAATATCTTGAGCTATGTGCTTCCGTCAAGATTTCTTCTTTAATATCCTAAACTGTTGGAACCCAAATTCGTCCCTCGAATCTTAGCATTCCATGATGATCGACTCGTATTTTGCTTCTTTACCCTCGACTACACTTTTGCTTTATTTTCTTGCATTCTTCATCCAGTATTGGCGTTTCACTTTGTCCACTAAAGTTGGACTAGCTTCCATCTGGAACAATTTTTCATCGGATTCTTTTGAAAATTTGATTTCCAGCTCTAACCTTGCCATTATTTTAATAAGCTCCTCCTTATCTGTTAACAACATCAACTTTTCTCTGCCTTTCCTACTCAAGGCATCTACAACCACATTAGCTTTGCGGATGATAAAAGATGAAAGTAGTCCTTTATCAATTCCATCCATCTCCTTTCAAGTATTCAGGTCTTTCATGTGAAAATTGAAAGTGATGATAAAGCATCATGTTTTAAAGCATATACTTTAACAATCTTATTCATTTATTAATAAAAAGTATTAATTTATTAAAGGCTTTTAATTATCTACATGATGCTGTTTTATAATATGTGATAAACCCATAGTTTTAAGCAATGCTTTTAGAATAATGATGATGATCATTCTAATGAGATCTAAATTCTTTGAAAGCTTAAAACTGAAATAGTTCTCAATCGTTGGATTACTAAATTGGGGATTAGTGAATCCGGATAGATTGGTACATACGTTGCTTGCTCATTGGATGAGGATGATTGATCTCATGATCATTTGTGTGGAGACACTAAAGCAAGTATGTAGGTGCTTATTGGAGAATAAGTTCACTGAACGTGGCTTGCTAAGGAATACCTAATGGAGTTTTATTTGCCTGTCAATAGGAATTCCTGTAGTGATAGTAGTACAAGTGATCCTTGGACTTGAGATCATCATAGTATCTTGTGTATGATGAGTTATACTTTGACTTATTCCTTAAGACCCTTAGGGTATATCAAAGGGTATGCTTGGGTATAACAAGTTGTACATGGAGATAATGTATGATCAATAAAGAATCTACCACTTCTAATAAAAGAAGAGAAATGTCCTATGTGATTCGATAAATGACAACCCAGTAGTCCTTGGCGGCGGCGAGAATGAAATTAGAAAGGAGTTTCTAATTTGCATTATTTGAGTTGTGCATTTAAGGATCGAAAAACATATAATTAAATAAAATAAGACTTGACAGTAATTCCATGTCTTATATTTAATTGGGACATTGTATGGTGGAAGGATTGAATTATACGGTAACTATTTACTCAAAGGTTCTTTAATGATTAATGTTGAAATCTATATTATCTGGAAAGTCGTTGATCGCTAGGGAGGCTTATCCTTATTGTAGAATAAATATTATTTAAATAAATTAATTGTTTAATTTATTTATTTAAATAAGATTAGAATTGTTCTAATTGATTTATTCACAATGGGTTTAATATGGAGAACAAAAAGGGTCACACCATAAAAGGAAGAATAATTATTTAAGAAGTTAATGGCATAATCGTAATAATATGTTAAGTATATTTAATTTAATCTATGGTGATAGAATAAATTAAATAGCTTAATATTTATTATTTAATATTTTAGAAATATTAAATATAAATTAATAAGAGGAGTCTTATTAATATTATTACAATTATTATTATTTTAATTTCTAAAGAGTTTAGGAATTAATTTAATATAAATACTCTCATTTATTCCTAATTAGATTAGGAAGGAAAATTAGTTAAAGGAGTTTAATTAATTATCCCTAATAAGATTAGGGAGCTTAATTAATTAAAAGAATTTAATTAATTAAATAAAATCCAATTCCTTAATTGTTAAGGTGGGTTGCCTACATCTATAAATAAGAGAGTCTTATTATGGGTGGGATGGGTTGTTGATTTTCAACATACGTATTAATCCCAATTGTTGGGAGATACACCTTTTCTATAGAGATAGAAAACTAGGGTTAGCCATAAACACCCATCTTCTTGAATTTTATTCTTTCTTGGTGGATCACCTCTAGAGGCCAAACACATGGGTGACTAACGTTGATCGAAGGAAGGAACCAAACCCGGTGGATTCAAGATTGAACGCGAAAGGATTTGGAGGTGAACTTGTACCTGAGGAAGCTCGATCTTCAAGGGTATGATTTTATTCTTTATCTTTTCGTTTAATTAATAATTGTGCATAAAGGATGATCCGGGTTTATGGTTTGTAAATTTTAAACTCGATTTTACACGCTTAGCACTTTTTATGCAATTTGATTGCGTTATGAATATTACAAACCTAATGATTGGTATCAAAGCCAAACTTTTATGCGAATTATTAATTGTTTTAATTTGATATGTATATTGATATGTGTTTAGAACAATTTAATTGGGCATAATTTAATTGTATAAAATTTAAATAAACAAAAAAAAAAAAAAAAACATGCTTCGGTCTTTTTTGCCGCACGCAAATCAAGGACGAAAATCAACAGGTCAGCAACATGGCACGTAATAAAAAAAAAAAAAAAAACAAAAAAAACGGCGGCAGAAGCATGTTAATTTCTTTAAAGTGGTGGGATTACAACAGGAGCTTTTTTTAAAAAAGGCAGCGCATGTATCTTTATTAAAGGAAAGGTTTGGTTTATTATATATATATATATATATATATATATATATAATAGTTATATATATATATATATATTATTCTTAATTATTATATAATTAAAATAAAAAGTTTATTTTAATTTTAAAATAAAAGGTTTATTTTAATATTAAAAATATAAAGTTTTATTTTAATTTTAATAATTTTATAATTAAAATAAAAAGGTTTATTTTAATCTTAAAATAAAAGGTTTATTTTAATATTAAAATAAAAAGTTTATTTTAATTTTAAAATTAGAATTTCATGCTAACTAATTAGAGTTGGAATTTGATTCCATGATAACTAATTGGAGTTGAAATTGGATTCTATTGTTTCCTTAAATAAAGGAGTTTATTTAGATATGAAATAAGATTTCATATTATTCAAAATAAAAGAGTTTATTTGTGAATAGGGAAGTAAATCCATCTTTCCTTAAATAAAGGAGTTTGTTTAGATATGAAATAAGATTTCATATTATTCAAAATAAAAGAGTTTATTTGTGAATAGGAAAGAGAATCCTAATTTTCTTAAATAAAGGAGTTTATTTAAATATGAAATAAGATTTCATATTATTCAAAATAAAGGAGTTTATTTGTGAATAGGAAAGATAATCCGTGTTTCCTTTAATATTTTTTTTACATGGAATTGGATTCCATAATTAATTAAAATAAAAGAGTTTATTTTAATTAAAGATTTTTTTTTATTACATGGAATTGGATTCCATAATTAATTAAAATAAAGGAGTTTATTTTGATTAAAGTTTTTGATTAAAATAAAATAGTTTATTTTATTCAAAATAGGATAAATTAAAATAAAATAGTTTTATTTTGATTTAAATTTGGATTAAAATAAAGGAGTTTATTTTAATTCAAAATTAGATTTTATACTAACTAAATTTGCCCATTAAATGATATCAATATATATATTAAATGTTTATTATTCATGAGATGAATGTTATTTATTTATGCATATGGTGATGTGTATGATAATAAATGGGATTGATTATGGACTATTGACCAATGCGATTGGATTTATTTTAGTTGGATGCATGAATGTATGGGTTTTATTAAATGGGGTCTGCGTACCTCGTCTTCTCTAATTTTTCTTAATGTAAATTCTATCTCTCTCCTATGTACTTCCCCTTGACTGCTGATCAAGGTTTCTATTTATTTTAAATAGTTTTGTAATAGGAATAGTTAGAATTAATTTTGAAAAATTGGAGATCAAGGAGCAAGGAGCGCTAGAAGACCCGTTTGTAATGAAGCCCGGGTTTAAATGTAATAGTTATATTTAAATATTATTTCTTGCACCCCTAGGGTTTGACCTTTTGGTTCACTTGGTGGCTCTAGTGAACCAAACTAGAATAAAAGTCCATAATCAATCTAGGTAGAATATAGTATTCTATATGTGCATGCGTATACTATATATATTATATATTATGCAAACATGCTTCGCATGTTCATTAATATGACGCGTATTTTATATATATATGTGCATGCGCGTTAAACAAGATGAGACAAATTAATAACAAACCCCTCAATTTTTATATTAAGTCCTAAGCGTTCAAAGATATTTGGAATATCGAGCGTAAGCCTTCTAGCATGATAAAATTAATAGAGTATTAAATATTTAATATGAGTTTGTTGTGTCACCACAAGGCAAGTATTAAGTATTTAAGATGTTAATTTATCACATTTGATGCTTATAAAGAAAATTGAACAATATTATTTTGTTGTGTCACCACAAGGATGATATTTTTCTTTTTGAATATATGGAGTGCTAGGTTGGACTTAACTTGGATAATTTTGATTCGGATGTGCCACCACTTGATCAAAATAATCTAAGAGGCAAAATACAAGGAGTTGCATAGTTGATGTAATTGACAAAAGTTGTCTACCTATTTATTTATATATAGTTTGTTGTGTCACCACAAGGCTATATACATTTGAAATGGGATCCTTATTCTCACTAGCAAATCTTTAATTAGATTTTGCCGAACTATATAAGTGAGGGTAATATAGTTTGAAGAAAATAGTGGGAGATACCAATTTAAAACAAGACCTAATTTATTTTGGTAATTAATAAAAGAATGTATGTTAAAATGTTGTTAATTACAAATTCATTTACAGAATTTTACAATGTCTAAAATTACTATCACTGCGAAGCATATTAGATGCTAAATTAACCGGACCAAATTTAACGGATTGGTTAAGAAATTGAGAATAGTTCTCATGGCTGAAAAGCTATCTTATGTCCTTAATACGCCTATCCCTGCAATGGTTTAGCACAATGCCTCCGAGGAAGAGATTGCTACTTTTAGAAAGTGGCATGATGATGCTGATTGGCTCAATGCATCATGCTCGCATCCATGAGTAACGAGCTTCACGTCAAGATGAAACTATGGATGCTCCTACTATATTCCCGCACATCAAGTAGTTGATGGTGAGGAAAGTGGACCGATAGATATCGAGATATCTAAGGAGCTCTTCCGATCTAGAATGACCGGAGTGACACTCTACTGCATGCGGATAAAAGTTCTTAACATGATCAATTTGATTGATCGATTAGGACACTGGTTTTGTCATGGATGGAGAGTTGAGCCAAGATTTGATCTTGCACTCACTCCGGACTCCTTTCACAATTGTTGTGAATTTTTCATATGAACAAGCTAGATATCGCCTCATTGATTTGCTTAACATATTGAAAAATATTGAGAGTCACTTTCAACCAAGAAAAACCAAGTCTTCTTTGGTAGGGGCCAAAGGATCTTCTTCAAAAGAAGAACGATTCAAAGAAGGTAAATAGAAAGGCAAAACAAAGGATAATAAGAACAAAATCGATATGGATGGCAAAGGAGTTTGCTACCACCGCAATAAGCTTTGGACTTTGGAAAGAAGCTGCGAGAAGCATCTTGAGCTAAGCTAACAAAAGAAGCTTAGTGAAGTTTGATTACATATACAATTTTGTTCATAATTAAAATAAATTTTCTTTAAGTCAAGGTTCTACTTGGGTATTGGATACCGACTTTGGTTATCATAAATATAGATTTATGAAGGGACAATGACAGTAGTAGAAAGCTAAACAAATATAAGTAATCCTATGTGTGGAAAATGAAGCAAAGGTTCTTTGCATTAGCCATAGGAACTTATAGTTTAGCAATGCCTACGAAGCAAATCTATTAAGTCGATAAGTTGTTATTGTATTCCAGTTCTTGTTAAAATATTATTTCCATTTTATTGTTGGACAATGAAATCTTTGGTATTATATTTAAGAACAATTGTTGTTCTATTTATAATAATAATGTTTCAGTATAGAGCTGGAATATTACTTAATAAATTTGTATGCTTGACTTACATGAAAATAATTTTGCATATTGAACAAATTAGTATAAGAAAAGGAGATGATCATTCAAAGAGTTGAATGTATGTATTTGTTGAAATACAAGTGTGAATTATTTGAAAGGTTCAAAGAATTAAGAATTAAAACAAATTGGCAAAGTATTAAGATTCTTTGATTAGATCAAGGAATAAATACTTGTGCAATAAGTTTCTAGATCATCTCAAATGGTTTTCTCATAATGGACACATCCCGACACGTAATAATTGATTGATGTATACGAATGAAAATTCATACCTTGTTGAACATGGTGCGGTCCATAATGATTTTACCGATATTCTAGTATCCTTCTAGGATCATGTCCTAGAAATGGCTGCATATCTACGAAAAGGTAACCTCAAAAATCCGGCCCCAAGACTCTATAAAAGTTATGGACAGGGAGGATTCCTAATCTTAAGTATGTTAAGATAAGGGTTTGTCCAACTTATGTGAAAAGGTTTCAAAGGATAAGCTTGGGACAAAATTTTATAAGTGTCGATTTGTGGGACATCCTAAAGTAAGTTTAGGGTATATGTTCTATAATCCTACTTAGCAAAAGGTGTTTATTGCGAAACACGCTGCCTTCTAAGATAAAGGTGTTTATCATTAAAGGGGCTAGTGGGAGGATAATAGATCTTGAAAAGTTCAAGAACCACAAAACACTATAAGTCAAATAAGAGGAACCTATAGATAGACCTATTGTACCACAACTGAATCGTAAGTCTGGAATAGTACCGAAGATACCTAGGAGGTATGGATTCATCATGGATGATGATGATGAGGTACACATCATAGAAGATGATGATCCAGAGTTACATTCGATGAGGTAAGACTTCTAGTGTGTACAAAAGGGTCAGTGGGAGCGTCGTGAAATTTCTAGTATTATATGTTGATATACTACGGATGAGGAATTACATACCAATGCTACAATCAGTAAAGATAAAGTTGTCTAAACATTCCTCCATGAATGATTTGGAAGAGTATCTTAATTGGGGATATAAATCTATATAGATAGATTTAAAAGGATGCTCAACTTAACCCAAGGAACATATATTCATTTGATGCTAAAGTCGTTTAGCATGGAAAACTCCAAGAGATGTCTCATGTAGATGAGCTATGGAGTGTATCTCTCTTAATAGTCCCCATAGACTCCAAAAGGAGAGGTCGCATGAGTGACAATCATGTATGCAATGAAATATACGAGACCTGATGTTGATCAGTCATATTCTGGAGAAGTTCACTGTGAGTCAGTGAAAAACATCTTAAAGTTCTTAACCAGCACTAAGGATGTGATCATATTCATGGTGGGTCTAAATTAAAACTAGAGGGCTTAACAGACTCAAGTTTTGAAGACATGACAAGATGATGTAAAATCCACTTTAAGGTAAAGCGTTATCTTGAGCAATTAGTGCGTTGAATTGGAAAGGTTCCAAACAAAGAAAGAGTTCTTTGGTTTAGTGATAAAGACAAAGTATATAGCTATAAATGAAGTCGCAAGTTGATTGTTTGGATTAAAAGTTCATTCTGAGAACTAGGAATAGTTCCCAAGTCTCATCTTGGATCTAAACATGTGTTGTGGCACTTTCATTTGATTATTAGAATCATTGAAAGATGGGAAATCACTATAGAGATAGTGGACTCTCATGAACAACATTACATATCCATTAACTAAAGCTTATCCAATGGCGGGATAATCGTCACTTAGAGAAGAAGAGTATAAGATACCATGACGATTGGCTTTAGTGCAAGTGGGAGATTGAAAGTAGTATGCACACAAGCCAATCATGTTTGATGATAAAGCATATACTTTGTAACAATCTTATTCATTTATTAATAAAAAGTATTAATTTATTAAAGGCTTTTAATTATCTACATGATCTTTGTTTTATAATATGTGATAAACCCATAGTTTTAAGCAATGCTTTTAGAATAATGATGATGATCATTCTAATGAGATCTAAATTCTTTGAAAGCTTAAAATCGAAATAGTTCCCAATCGTTGGATTACTAAATTGGGGATTAGTGAATCCGGATAGATTGGTACATACGTTGCTTGCTCATTGGATGAGGATGATTGATCTCATGATCATTTGTGTGGAGACACTAAAGCAAGTATGTAGGTGCTTATTGGAGAATAAGTTCTTTGAGCGTGGCTTGCTAAGGAATACCTAATGGAGTTTTATTTGCTGTCAATAGGAATTCTGTAGTGATAGTAGTACAAGTGATCCTTGGACTTGAGATCATCATAGTATCTTGTGTATGATGAGTTATACTTTGACTTATTCCTTAAGACCCTTAGGGTATATCAAAGGGTATGCTTGGGTATAACAAGTTGTACATGGAGATAATGTATGATCAATAAAGAATCTACCACTTCTAATAAAAAAGAGAAATGTCCTATGTGATTCGATAAATGACAACCCAGTGAGTCCTTGGTTGGCGGAATGAAATTAGAAAGGAGTTTCTAATTTGCATTATTTGAGTTGTGCATTTAAGGATCGAAAAACATATAATTAAATAAAATAAGACTTGTGAAGAATTCCATGTCTTATATTTAATTGGGACATTGTATGGTGGAAGGATTGAATATGCACGGTAACTATTTACTCAAAGGTTCTTTAATGATTAATGTTGAAATCTATATTATCTGAAAGTCGTTGATCGCTGGGAGGCTTATCCTATTGTAGAATAAATATTATTTAAATAAATTAATTGTTTAATTTATTTATTTAAATAAGATTAGAATTGTTCTAATTGATTTATTCACAACCTAGGTTTAATATGGAGAACCTAAAGGGTCACACCATAAAAGGAAGAATAATTATTTAAGAAGTTAATGGCATAATCGTAATAATATGTTAAGTATATTTAATTTAATCTATGGTGATAGAATAAATTAAATAGCTTAATATTTATTATTTAATATTTTAGAAATATTAAATATAAATTAATAAGAGGAGTCTTATTAATATTATTACAATTATTATTATTTTAATTTCTAAAAGAGTTTAGGAATTAATTTAATATAAGTACTCTCATTTATTCCTAATTAGATTAGGAAGGAAAATTAGTTAAAGGAGTTTAATTAATTATCCCTAATAAGATTAGGGAGCTTAATTAATTAAAAGAATTTAATTAATTAAATAAAATCCAATTCCTTAATTGTTAAGGTGGGTTGCCCACATCTATAAATAAGAGGAGTCTTATTATGGGTGGGATGGGTTGTTGATTTTTCAACATACGTATTAATCCCAACTGTTGGGAGAGTACACTTTTCTATAGAGATAGAAAACTAGGGTTAGCCATAAACACCCATCTTCTTGAATTTTATTCTTCCTTGGTGGATCACCTCTAGAGGCCAAACACATGGGTGGCTAACGTTGATCAAAGGAAGGAACCAAAACCGGTGGATTCAAGATTGAAGCGAAAGGATTTGGAGGTGAACTTGTAAACGAGGAAGCTCGATCTTCAAGGGTATGATTTTATTCTTTATCTTTTCGTTTAATTAATAATTGTGCATAAAGGATGATCCGGGTTTATGGTTTGTAAATTTTAAACTCGATTTTACACGCTTCCGCACTTTTTATGTCTGGACTACCCTTTCAAAGTCTTTCAATTTTTTCATGCTCTATATTTCAACTTCTTCCCATTCATTCAGTCTTTCAAACTGGTCATAACTGGATTCAATCCTTTTCACAGTCTTTTCAGAACTTCTTCAGATGGAGTCATTACACTTCCTTTCGCGCCAATTATCGCCCATAATCGAATAAAATCCATTCCCAAAATAGCCAAAGGGAATCCCTTTAAACATAGAAATTGTGAACAGATTGACTATTCAATTACATGGAGCAATAATTCACCGTCAAAAGAAGTGTATAAACCTTATGACTCGCCAAAGGTAGTTTTTCATGGTAGCAAATCGCTTAGACAAATGAAATGTCCTCCTAATTTACGATGCAGCCAAAAAGTTGTCGAGTCGTACGCAGTAGGGTATTTAGCTACATAGTCGATACTCAAAAGGAGAATGGTGTGAAATCGAGGAAATACCAGTGGGTTAGGGAGTTCGTCAGACGTGTTTCTCGAGGAATTTTAGGACTTCCGACCGATCAAAAAATCAAGTTCGTGGATCGAATTTAGCGCCGTGAACCGCCTCCGATATCAAGGCCCCGCATGAATGGCCTGTGGAAATGAAGGAACTAATGGTACAACCGCAAGAACTATTAGACAAGAAGTATATTCAATCGAAAGTGTGTCACCATGGGGAGCCCTTGTTATT
Source organism: Panax quinquefolius (assembly GCA_020205615.1). NCBI lineage: Eukaryota > Viridiplantae > Streptophyta > Magnoliopsida > Apiales > Araliaceae > Panax > Panax quinquefolius. Next base: position 45,730,603 of record CM035159.1, read on the forward strand.
CGTGAAGAAGAAGGATGGGTCAATGTGTCTCGCATCGATTATAGGAATCGAACAAAGTCACTATTAAGAACAAATATCCATTGCCAAGAATAGATGACTTGTTTGATCAATCAAGGGTGCTAGATATTTCTAAAATAGATTTTGAGAAGTGGGTATCATCAATTAAAAGTAAGGAAGGAGGATGTATGTAAGATTGCATTCGAACTAGGTATGGACATTACTTAATTTTTAGTAATGTCTTTTGTTTGATTAAACACCTCGTAGCTGCTCATGGATTTGATGAATGTGGTGTTTAAACCATTTTGGACAAATTTGTGGTGGTGTTTATCGATAATATTTCGTGTACTCTAAAACTCAAAAGGAACACGTGGAACACTTACGCTTGATGTCGGAGACGTTAAGAAAGGAAAGTTGTACGCAAAATTCTCTAAATGTGAATTTTGGCCGAACGTACAATTTCGGGCATGTAATTGATAAGGACGGGATTTCGTGGATCCATCAAAAGTCAAGCAAAGATAATTGGGAACAACCAAGAACTCCATCAGAAGTAAGAAGTTTCTTGGGTTTGGCAGGCTATTATAGACGGTTTATTCAGGATTTTTCCAAGATTGCCACTCCGTTGACAAATTTGACAACAAAATTTGTAAAATTTGTTTAGACGGAAAAGTGTGAGAAAAGTTTTCAAGAACTGAAAAAGAAGTTAAGTGTGGCACCTGTGTTGTCGTTACTAGATAATACAGGAAACTTTGTGGTGTATAGTGATGCTTCGCACAAAGGATTGGGTTATGTCCTTATGCAAAACGGCAAGGTTATTGCGTATGCATCAAGGCAATTGAAAGACTACGAAAAAGGATATCCGACTCATGACTAAGAGTTGGCGCCGGTTGTGTTCGCACTAAAGATATGGAGACACTGTCTATACGAAGAGAAATGTGAGACCTACACAGACCATAAAAGTCTGAAGTATATTTTCACATAGAAAGACCTGAACATGCGACAAAGGAGTTGGATGGAATTGATAAAGGACTACGATTGTGAGATCTTTTATCATTCGGGCAAAGCTAATGTGGTTGAAGATGCCTTGAGTAGGAAAGGCAGAGAAAAGTTGATGTTGTTAACAGATAAGGAGGAGCTTATTACAGTAATGGCAAGGTCGAGCTGGAAATCAAATTTCCAGAAGAATCCGATGAAAAATTGTTCCAGATGGAAGCTAGTCCAACTTTAGTGGACAAAGTGAAAAACGCTCAGCTACAGGATGAAGAATGCAAAAAAATAAAGCAAAGTGTAGTCGAGGGTAAAGAAGCGAAATACCAGGTCGATACTGCGGGAATGCTAAGATTCGAGGGACGAATTTGGGTTCCAACAATTCAGGATATTAAAGAAGAAATCTTGACGGAAGCACATAGCTCAAGATATTCAATTCATCTGGGAAGTGCGAAAATGTATCAAGATTTGTGGCATCATTTTTGGTGGCCAAACATGAAAAGAGATGTTGCAGAATGCGTTGCAAAGTGCTTGACATGTCACAAAGTGAAGGCCGAGCATCAACGACCAAGCGGATTACTTCAACCGTTGGAAATACCAGAATGGAAGTGGGAGCATATCACAATGGATTTTGTGGTAGGTCTTCTAACGACTCAAAAAGGATACGATGCAATATGGGTGATAGTGGACATATTGACAAAATCTGCACACTTTTTGCCAAGAAAGATTAGATTTAATCTTGATCGGCTGGCAAAGCTATACGTTAAGGAGGTTGTCTCAAGACATGGAGTTCCAGTGTCAATTGTATCAGACAGAGATCTGAGGTTCACATCAAATTTCTGGAAGAAACTTCAAGAATGCATGGGAACGCAACTGAAAATGAGTACAACATATCATCCGCAAACCGATGGGCAAAGCGAATGAACGATCTAGACGCTTGAAGATATGCTCAGAGCGTGCATCATAGATTTCAAAGGAAGCTGGGATGATCATCTACCGTTGGTGGAATTTGTATACAACAACAGTTACCACGCGAGTATTAGTATGCCGCCATACGAGGCGTTATACAGCAGGAAGTGCAGAACTACACTATGCTGGGATGAAGTTGGAGAATGGCAACTATTAGGCCCTGAACTGGTTCAGCAAACCGCTAAAATTTTCAAACTCATTAGAGCAAGACTGGTAGCTGCTCAAGATCGACAGAAAAGTATCCTGATCAACACAGGCAGAGTCGTGAATTTGAAGCAGGAAATTTTATATTCCTGAAAGTTTCTCCTTGGAAGGGGAAGATTCATTTCGGCAAGAAAGGCAAGCTCTGCCCGAGGTTTATTGTACCTTTCGAAATATTGCGAAGAGTTGGAGAGGTGGCTTACGAAGTAGCTTTACCTCCGTAATTGTAAAGCGTGCACAATGTTTTTCGTGTGTCGGTTATGTCATGATCAGTATAAACCCAATTACAAGCATGTGATCAAGTATGAACCGTTGCAGTTTAGTAAAGATTTGTCTTACAAAGAGATTCCTATCCAGATAGTCGACAGGAAAGAACAAGTGCTCAGGAATAAAGTAATACTTTCTGTGAAGGTGATATGAAGGAACCACAACGTCGAAGAAGCTACGTGGGAACTCGAATCAAAAATGATGAAAAATTACCCTGAGTTATTTGTTTAGTCTGTGTCTTCGATTCTGGGGACAAAATCTTTGTAAGTAGGGGAGAATGTGACGATTTGATTGTTTGAATTGTGATTCTGGGGAGAGAATCCTTGTAAGGAGGAAAGGATGTAACGATCTAAAATTTCAAATTGTAATTTAAATATTTATTGAGTTATATAAATATTATTTGAGGTGTTTATTGTTTAATAAATATTTTATTGACGTGATGGTTGATGAATCTAAATGTATTAGAAACTTTTTCTTAATTAAATTAATTTATAATTTAGAGAGCTGTAAAATAACATGAGATGTTATAATTTTGTTTTGATTTAATAATTTAAATGATATATTAAATTATTAAATAAAGTTATAATGAAAGTTATAATTTTGCGATAATTGCAATAAGGCTATATTTAATTAAAATATAGTATGTGATTAATTTAATGGGTTAATGTTGATATGAAAATCCAAATAAATAATATATGGAATTATAATTTATAAACTAGAGTTTTTATTAAAATAAATTAAAAAGGGTTTAATTTAGTTTTTGCCAAACAAAGGCTTAAAAGTATTTTAATTCTTTAAAATTTAAAGAGTTGCCAAACTACGGCTTTTGAAATTTCTAATTTTTAAATTTAAATAAATGATATAACTAAAATAAATAAAATAAATTAGAATAATAAATATAATGTATACGTTATTTTGATAAGCTGATGATGGCTATTAAGGCCATATATCGTTTTTTGTGCTTGATATTATGCATATCCGGCTATCGGTTTGTTTTAGTTTTACAGCATATACTAGTCATTGGGTTTTGAGAGAGTTCGAGAGAACTTGTTAGAGGTTAAGAGAGAAAATTGAGAGAGAGTTACTTAATTTTCACAAAGAAATTCAAGTGATTAGCAAATGATTGTATTTGTAATTGAAGGTATGTTTTACAACTTTGATATTATAAGCATATATATGAATATTACGACAACAATTTTCATACTCTGTGAATTTTATGTGTTTAGAATTGATTTTCTTAAATTAGTTATGATGATTGCATGTGTCTATGATGATTAGATATTATGTTTAAACAATAATCGCATGCTAATTTCGGATATCAGTAGAAATTTTGTCAGTATATATATGTTTTCATATGTAACTATGTAAGTATCAATTTTAATGGCCAATTTGTATGTGAAAATATAAATTGAAGCTTGTATATGTTATTTCATTGAGATACGAACATAATGTAATTTGAATGAGATGATTTGATCATGTAATGAATTTACAGTGATAATTTTTGGGATGAATATCAAAAATGGAGTTTTATATGAAAAACATGAAAATTGAGAAATTAAAATAGTTTTGGTTGTTGTTAAATTGTGTTAAGTGGTTGTATATGTTAGCAATCATGTCTATGATAGTTGTATATTTATTTTACGTTTTATTATCACTGTTTGATGGGTGAAATTTTTGTTAGTTGGCTTAAGAAAAGTGTCGAAAGCTAATCTGTTATGCAAAATCGAAGTTCTCGTAAGTCGCCAGCCTTGCGGACAGCAAGAATTGCCATGTGGTATGCCAGTATCCCAAGATAAAATGGCGGCCGTAGTGCCGATTGCCCATTTTCGTATTAATCAAGTCTACTAATTCTGCAGACTTTGGTCATTCTTTGTAGCTTAGCCTAAGGTATAGTAATGTGAGAATCATGTAACAACAAGGTTAAATAGAGTCTTGTGATGTGGATTATGAATTCAAAATTGTAAAAATGGTTATTAAATCGAGAACGTATTATGCGATAAATTGGTATACAAAATAAATGTTAGGCAAGTGTTGCGAAGTAAACACTTGGAATTTCTGAGATGTAGATGGTAAAGAAAGACTTGTGCTAAAATGATAAGTTTAGATAGAAGTATACATGTTATGGTATGTTAGCATATCTAATAGATAATGTGGTTTTAAACCAATGTGTAGGTGAACGTGAGTTTAATATTGTAGCTTACGCTCGAGACAAGTTTCTAAACCCTATCTTTTTACATTGAGAAAGTTTTCTAACTCTACACTTTCGTTAAGTTAGTTCTATTATTATATTGTGTAACTTTATTCTTTTGATTGAGTAAGCTTTTTTTCTTAATGGTTATTGAATAAGTCAATTGTTCCAAAGATTCATTCGAGCAAACTTTAACTCTAATGTTATTTGAAATTCTCATTTGATTGATTCATTCTAACTTGTTCATAGTTAAGCAAGTTTCTTAAGTTCTATTATTGTATAATGAACGCAGTTTTTGAACTCTCGTCTCTATTATTGAAATGTTTTAATTCTTTGCATGAGTTAATACCATGTTAGGCAAGTTTTAGTTTCCAGCTTGCTATCATTTAATTTACGTTCTGTGATTTTATTTCTAATATTATAAGACTCTAACCTTAGCTTATTTATTGTTCAAGCAAAGGTTAACCATTTTATTCATTTTATTGAATACTTATGCTCTATAGTTATTTCAAGCATGAGTTTGATATGTATAACCAGTTCATTTATGATTCTCAATTGTTCTATGTTATGTTGTAATTATCAAACACTATTGATTAAACTAGTCCTCTAGTTGATGTTCGTTAAACTTCAAATTATCCAAATTAAACTTTCTTTGGTGCGGACTTGTACTCTAAATACTGAGATGAACAACCCTATTATTATTATTATGGGATAATTTACGCTTAGCGTTAAAATGTTTGTGCACAATACATTGTACGAAGGGCTGATTCCCCTAAGTACGAGGAGTCCTTATAGTCTTATGACTGTTAAAGTTGGAGTTGAAAGATTACTCGCAACTGTGGACATAGTTCATGGTCTTATGACCCTCAGTTATGTATATTCCATATTTTGGATTCCAGTTCCTGATTATCATAGTTAGAGTATTATTCAGTTTTGATGAGCCTATTCGTTGGCAGTTATTATTGTTATTCTCATGTTGATTCATTATTATATCCAGTGAGCAATTGTTTTGCTCACTCTTTCATATTTATAAACTCATTGTAGTTAAAGTTGAGAAGGTAGATGAGCCTTCAACTAGCAAAGGAAAGGGAAAATTGTACAAGTGATGCTGATTTGTACTTTTGTTTATTATGATGACTTTAGACTTTTTAATAATGATGTGATGTAATAAATTTTATTTCCGCACTTGAATGATGTTTAAAGGTTAGACAACATGGGATTATTTTTTAATGTAACCCTATTTAAGGGAAGGATTTATGACTTAAATATTATTTATTTGGGTAGATAGTATGAATGTATGGATAGTGAGCACCAAATCTTGTGGGAATGAAGTACCTAGATTTGGGGGTGTCACAGGATGTAACGATCCAAAATATCAAATTGTAATTTAAATATTTATTGAGTTATATAAATATTATTTGAGGTGTTTATTGTTTAATAAATATTTTATTGACATGATGGTTGATGAATCTAAATGTATTAAAAAAAATTCTAAATTAAATTAATTTATAATTTAGAGAGCTGTAAAATAACATGAGATGTTATAATGTTGTTTAGATTTAATAATTTAAATGATATATTAAATTATTAAATAAAGTTATAATGAAAGTTATAATTTTGCGATAATTATAATAAGGCTATATTTAATTAAAAATATAGTATGTGATTAATTTAATGGGTTAATGTTGGATAAGAAAATCCAAATAAATAATATGTGATTATAATTTATAAACTAGAGTGTTTATTAAAATAAATTAACAAGGGGTTTAATTTAGTTTTTGCCAAACAAGGCTTAAAAGAATTTTAATTCTTTAAAATTTAAAGAGTTGCCAAACAAGCCTTATGGCTTTTGAAATTTCTAATTTTTAAATTTAAATAAATAATATAACTAAAATAAATAAAATAAATTAGAATAATAAATATAATGTATATGTTATTTTGATAACTGATGATGGCTATTAAGGTCATATCAGTTTTGTGTTTTGATATTACGCATACTGGCTATCAGTTTGTTTTAGTTTTATGCATACTAGTTTCTGGGTTTTGAGAGAGTTCAGAGAACTTGTTAGAGGTTAGCAGAGAAAATTGAGAGTGAGTTACGAATTTTCACAGCAAATTCAAGTGATTAGCATCGATTGTATTTGTAATTGAAGGTATGTTTTACAACTTCGATATTATAAGCATATATATGAATATTACGACAACAATTTTCATACTCTGTGAATTTTATATGTTTAGAATTGATGTTCTTGAATTTGTTATGATGATTGCATGTGTCTATGATGATTAGATATTATGTTTAAACAATAATCGCATGCTAATTTCGGATATCAATAGAAATTTTGTCAGTATATATATGTTTTCATATGTAACTATGTAAGTATCAATTTTAATGGCCAATTTGTATGTGAAAGTATAAATTGAAGCTTGTATATGTTAGTTCATAATGAATTTACAGTGATAATTTTTGGGATGAATATCAAAAATGGGGTTTTATATGAAAAACATGAAATTTGAGAAATTAAAATAGTTTTAGTTGTTGTTAAATTGTTTTAAGTGGTTGTATCGTTAGCAATCATGTCATGATAGTTTTATATTTATTTTACGTGTTATTATCAACCATTTGATGGGTGAAATTCGTGTTAGTTGGCTTAAGAAAAGTCTTTCAAGCTCGCTCTACGCAAAGCCGTGTTACTGTAAGTCTCAAGTATGCGTGTATAGTTCTTTAAGCGCGCCAGTCAGATCCTCAAGATATGGCTGGCGTATTTGGCAAGGTGCCCATTTTCAGACACTAAAGTCTGCTAATTCTGCAGACTTTGGTCGTTCTTTGTAGCTTAGCCTAAGGTATGGTAATGTGAGAATCATGTAACAACAAGGTTAAATAGAGTCTTGTGATGTGGATTATGAATTCAAAATTGTAAAAATGGTTAGTAAATCGAGAACGCATTATGCGATAACTTGGTATACAAAATAAATGTTAGGCAAGTGTTGCGAAGTAAACACTTGGAATTTCTGAGATGTAGATGGTAAAGAAAGACTTGTGCTAAAATGGTAAGTTTAGCTAGAAATGTACATGTTTTGGCATGTTAGCATATTTTATAGATAATGTGGTTCTAAACCAATGTGTAGGTGAACGTAAGTTTAATATTGTAGCTTACGCTCGAGGCAAGTTTCTAAACCCTATCTTTTTACATTGAGAAAGTTTTTCTAACTCTACACTTTTGTTGAGTTAGTTCTATTACTATATTATGTAACTTTATTCTTTTGATTGAGCAAGATTATTATCTTAACTGTTATTGAATAAGTCAATTGTTCCTAAAATTCATTCGAGCAAACTTTAACTCTAATGTTATTTGAAATTCTCATTTGATTGATTCATTCTAACTTGTTTATAGTTAAGCAAGTTTCTTAAGTTCTATTATTGTATAATGAACACAGTTTTTGAACTCTCGTCTCTATTATTGAAATGTTTTAATTCTTTGCATGAGTTAATACCATGTTAGGCAAGTTTTAGTTTCTAGCTTGCTATCAGTTAATGTATGTTCTGTGATTTCATTTCTAATGTTATAAGACTCTAACCTTAGCTTATTTACTGTTCAAGCAAAGGTTAACCATTTTATTCATTTTATTGAATACTTATGCTCTATAGTTATTTCAAGCATGAGTTTGATATGTATAACCAGTTCATTTATGATTCTCAGTTGTTCTATGTTATGTTGTAATTATCAAACACTACTGATTCAACTAGTCCTATTATTAGGGGATAATTTACGCTTAGCGTTAAAATGTTTGTGCACAATACATTGTACGAAGGGTTGATCCCCCTAAGTACGAGGAGTCCTTATAGTCTTATGACTGTTAAGGCCATATCAGTTTTGTGTTTTGATATTACGCATACTGGCTATCAGTTTGTTTTAGTTTTACGTATACTAGTTGCTGGGTTTTGAGAGAGTTCGAGAGAACTTATTATGAAAGTTAGCGAGAGAAAATTGAGAGAGAGTTACGAATTTTCACAGCAAATTCAAGTGATTAGCAGCGATTGTATTTGTAATTGAAGGTATGTTTTACAACTTTTATATTATAAGCATATATATGAATATTACGACAACAATTTTCATACTCTGTGAATTTTATGTGTTTAGAATTGATGTTTCTTGAATTAGTTATGATGATTGCATGTGTCTATGATGATTAGATATTATGTTTAAACAATAATCGCATACTAATTTCGGATATCAGTAGAAATTATATATATATGTTTTCATATGTAACTGTGACAACCCAAATTTTTATAAATTATTAAAATAAGAATTTAATAATTAAAAATCTTATTATGAGATGTTTTGAGTTTGAGTATTTATATATACGTGCTATATATATGTTGAAATATATGATCTGGTATGAAGAGAAATATATATTCATATATTGGGAAAGTGAGGAATTAATAGTCAAGTTAACTATTGAAGGAATTAAATGAATTTAGTAATTAATTTTAAATATTTATTGAAGTAAATAAATATTTTAAATTTATTTATTTATTGAATTAACTCCGATTGGGGTGATTCAAGATGATCCGGAACAAGGACGAATAGACCTACAACTTTTGTTCTTTAAGTTGTTTAATTTGAGGTATTTAGGAAGGGTCAAAAGGGTCATTTGTAGGACTATTATGTTTTCAGAGGCAGACGGAGTGTGTCGGGCATGCACGTATGCAAGTGTAATGCTCTTGACGGTAAGAGATGTTGTTCTAAGTTATAGAACATGAATATTATGAAGTATAATGATACTTAACATTAATAAATGATATATTAGATAAGTTATATATGCATACTAACCACACACAAGAGAGACAAATCGGGCGTGTGACGAATAAACGTCGAAACGTCGTGATAAGTGTTAATGAACGTAAAAAGTGTTTAAGTTAAACAAAATGAACATTATAAGGTATGAAATGGGTTTAATATAAAACCAATAATGATTCCTAGCAAGACTTAAGCACTTGAACGAACTTCGAATATGAAATACAGTGAGATATAAGTTGAAAGTTAACACAATCAAATTGAACATTGTGTATTTATGATAGGAAGGGTTATGAGACGTAAATTAAAGTTTACATTACAACTACTATGCGTTGCTATGTGACTAATAGTTGATGTGCATGATTATATAATTGTGTAGGGCACGTGAAGTGCAGATAACTGTAAGCTGATTAAACTGTTATTGGTAAACAACAATCAAGGCAAGTCTTTCAGTTCCTATTTGCTATGTGAATTTTATTATTTTAAATCTTTGTTGCAAAGAGTATGATGTATTATATATATGTTGAATGTGTGAAATGTTAAAGTCAACTTATGACTACGTTGCTTGAGTAAAGCATCTTTGATTGAGTAAGAACTCAATCTTTATACTTATTATATAACTGTAAGATGTATGTTATGTTAGTCCAATGTTTATGAGATATATGTTGAGCATGTTATTATGTGATCGTGATGCATGAAAGCTGTTAGATTTTCTTTGGGTTATCGAGCTCATTTGTAAGACCACAAATTTTTTTAAATAAAAGGAATTTCCTTTATTTATTATTTTGAAATAGTAAGGGTTGATTTGATTAATGTGGATAGTTAAGGGTTAAATCATGCAAATATTTCAAAATAAGCAAGTGGTTATAAAATATTCATTTTGTCGGGGAATATTCGTTTGGTCGTGGAATATTCGCATCGTCGGGAATATTAAATGCTGACGGCAGTATGACCATGTATGGGCCATGCTTGAAGCGATTGGATGAGGAAAAGCGACAAAGTTTGGGTGGTTATAAATAATTGGCGTAGTTATTCCGAATTAAAATTTGTTGGAATACCGGTGGTTAAAATCTGATGTCTGGCGTGGTTGCCGATGTAGCTTGCGGTATTACGCGATATTGTTGAATTATTGATCCTTACGTAAGATGGCTTTACTCGATAATTTTCACGATGAATTCTTATTCGATATTTTATTTTATTGATTCAATAATTCTTTGCGTTGATATTTTATATTATTGTTGTTGATAATTGTCATTTGCATGATATTTCCATTATCGGATCAATAATTCATATTATTTGAATAATATTATTAGATAACATTATTGGCAATGTCTAGAAAGTTACATCTAAGGAGAGGTTTGGTCACCTAATTTGCGCCCGATGAGAGAGATCCTTATTGGAAAGCCCCTCTTTCACAGGAGAGCTTGGTTGGTCATCATAAATGTGATTACGTAATATTATTTGTGAATAATTAATTATTGATTCATATGATAAAGAAATATTTATTTTATGTGGATATAAATGATGGATTTATTTATGTGGTTATAAATGAAGAAATTAATGTTGAGGTGTTTTATCGGTATTTTATCGGATTGGAGGTATTAAAATCAAATCAAGGGGTTTTGAGATATATTGCGGGGTTATAATTTTTAATCAAATAGTTGGATTGTGGTAATTTTTGGGTATGTTATACATACATAAGTTGAGTATATGTCCACAAATTTTGAACCGTTAAAAATGCACGAATGATTTGTTGTGAATTTTAAGAGGTGTCGGATTAGGAAATTGGGTTTATAATTGATTTTGGTGGAAAATTCTAGAATTGAGTGGGCCCCACTTGTGGTTGGTGAAAAAATGTGCTGAATTTTATTTCAAATGTGGTGGGTGGCAATAGTAGCGAGGTAAAGCCATCGGTAGCAGTCAAGTGCTGCCTTGGCTAACATTTTCCTATAAATAGAGAGGCTAAGTTAGAATTGAAAATCACACCGAAACAAAGTTTTCTCTCTTTCTCTCTATATTATTGAGCATATTTTGTGAGTATTTAGATACTTTGAGAGTTCTTTATTCGATTACAAGTTTCATTCAAACATCACTTGAGCCTTTCCTTAGAAATCTTGAATCTTTGAGGTAAGGGATATTATTTTTTTTCGTAATGATATTATTTCTTGATATCATTATCTTTGAAATGTTGATCTGAAGTTTTATCAAATTTGGAACTTTTTCATGTGGGGTTACTATTCATGAGTTACTATTCACGAGTTACTATTCATGAGTTACTATTCACGAGTTACTATTCACGAGTACTATTCATGAAGCGTGAAAATATTTTTTGTGGAATTTCTATCTTTTGGTGTTGAGTTACTATTCACGTTATCACGACTTTATTCACGATATCTGACACTATTCACGTATCTGGCACTATTCACCAAAAAATAAAATTTCTTCTTTTCGTCCAAAATATCTATTACGGATACTAGCTTTGATTGTATCCATGTTTTGATCATTCTTGAATTTTACACCACTATGATTATTTTTGAGGTATTGTTGGACATGGATAAAACAAAGTCACGAATCCTTAATCCTTAATCCTTGTCATTTTGTTTCTTGGATTCGTTCTTTAAAAATATTTTCATCATCCCTCGGTCTTAAATGATGATATTATTGAATATCTTTTGCACTGTAGTGCAAAGATGAATGATTTCTGAAGAATATCTTTGGCTGTAGTGCAAAGATGAAGGTGTTTAAATGAACATGATAGATTGATGAATATCTTTGGCCTTTAGTGCAAAGATGAGCAGGTGTTGAGATGAACATGACCAGATTGATGAATATCTTTGGCTGTAGTGCAAAAGATGAATATTTGATTTGAGATGAATATTGATTGATGTTCTGAGGGATAAAATATTGATGATGGGTATTAAATTCATAGATTATAGTAGATTTCATTCTCTACGTAACTCTTACATGAATTATTATTTCATTCATGAATATTGATCGAAACTTGTTGTCTATTGTATTCTATCGATTTTTCCTGTTGGAGACTAACGATAATTTGTTGTATATTATCTTAGTCATAGTATTCTTTCTTGGGCTAGTTGAGCTCACCCTTTTCCTTGTTGTTCCATTTTCTTCTCGGGAGGCGAGAATGTGGCGAAGTACTAGTGGGGTATGGAATGAAGGTTCTAGAGAGAGTTGTTTAGTAGTCCTCACCATTTTGTAAAATAATGTATCAATAATTATGATGGGGATTTATTTGCATGTGGATATTGTCTAGAAGACAATATTATATTTAAACTCATTATTATATATTGTCAGTATTTCACACGACATTTGTATTATTGAAGTTGTAGTTTGCTTCTTGTACCATGTATTTGGCGACTCGAGAATGGGTGTTGTGTATACCTATTTTGGGGGCGTCACAGTTAATATCGAGCTTAGGGATATGATCTCGGCGGAGATCGGGGAATAGAACTAGGAGGGAGGCGAGTAAATCCTTCGCTAGTGTGTCCTACCTAAGCTTATTTGTTGGTTGGTCATAATATAGGGTATTATGTGATTTGTTAATTTATTTAATTAACCCTTGTTTTATGATAGTTTTTAAGAATGGGCTGCGAGAAGCGTTAACAATGGAGTGAATGAGATCGTGGAGACACCTCTAATCGCCAAACAGCAGGATAATGTGATGTCAAAGTGAAGAAGGAATTAGAGATATCCGTGTGGTGAGTGAAGAATTGATAGTTGCACCATTTGGAGATAGTCAGAGGTAGGTAACGGTGAGAGTGAGGAAGAAGAGGAAGAAGAGGTACACGAAGAGAGTTTATTAGAGGTATTTTATGATCAAAATGTAGAATTGCAAAATCGTATTCATGAGTTAGAAGAAGCGAAAGTGAAGAATTGCGAGGCGATGTGGAAAAAAGATGCAACGATTCAAGCTTGTGTTACCCGATCGTGATGCTTGAATGAAGCACTCTTTTGAGTATAAGATGATAAAGTGGAATCGAAAGTGAAAGAAGAAAAATAAGCGAACGAGTGAGAATGAGTGATGCATGGGTAAAAGCCCATACGACGCGTTGATATTATGGAAAGAGATGTCAATCTAAAAGAGAAGATTTAATGATGACGGGAAGGCGTCGGCGATGAGATCGGCACCATCAACAAATTCTAGGGGAAGAAACGATCGCCGGTTAGATGCTACTGAGATGTGGAGAGGAGGGACATATAAGGTCAGCTGCTCAAAGCCTTCCAAGGTATGCTATAATTGTGGAAAAGAAGGACATATCGCTTCGAGATTATCACGATATCGAAACCGATCCAGCGTGAATGGTGACTCAAAAAGGATGTCGAGAAAAGTCAAAGTCAAGCGGTTCTTGGAAGAGCGTTTGTCGTGGCCGGTCAAAATGCGAGAACCCGAACGAAGTTAGCAGGTTAGTTAATTATAAATTCTTGCGAAGTTTATACCTTACTAGAATACGGTTCTACCCATTCTTTTATCTCTCTTGCTTGCGCTCAACGTTTGAACTTGACTACGGAGAAATTAGACTTTGACCTATTTATGGAGAATCAGTTAGGAGAAACTTTCATTACATCTCGTTGTTTAGAAATCTTGTTTGATTTCAGTTGGCACTATCACATTACTGTTAACCTTATTTCTATAGAGATATTTGCTTTTGATGTGATTTTAAGGTTAACTACTCATCATGCCAAATTGATTGCTTTTTGTAAGGTTGTTAGTTTTCATATTCCTAAGCAACTTTGTTATTCGAATTCAAGCAATCAAACCATTGTAGTCAAACATTTTCATATCAAGCCGTGAAGTCATTCGTTTATTACGGATGTCAAGTTTTCTTAGTCCATGTTATGGATTTGAATAAAGACACGTCGATTTGAATAATATTCTGTTGTTATTGATTTTCCCGGCGTATTTTTACGAAGAATTTCTTGGCTTACTCCCAAAGCTTCGATATTAAATTTTGTATCGACTTTGAACCTAAGACAAAACTCATTTCTAAAATCTCATATCGAATGGCTCTATTGAACTTGTGGAGTTAAAATTCAACTATAGAATTTGGTACCGAGCCTTTATCTTGTGACTTCCTTTGTGGAATTCACCTAAGCGGAGACTCTCTGTAGGGGCGTCATATTCGATGCGATAGTAAAGCGATAGGTGTCATTGTGACGTGTTATCCAAGATTGGGATATGAGTCACGGTTGAGAGCAACCTAAGTCGATGTCGAAATCACGTAGCTTGAAGCTTAGTTGGTTATTATCGGAGATTCATGGAAGGATTTTCTTGAATCGCTATTCCATTAACGCAATGGTGACTCGTAGAGATACAAAATTCGTATGGAGCGAGGAATGCGAGAAGATTTTCCAAGAGCTCAAGAAGAGGCGACTCATTTGGCACATATTCTAACCATACCATCTTGGAAAAGCAAGCGTGGTAAATGACGCGTTGAGTAGAAGATCATATGCGGGGAACGAGTGCGATGATGTCAAGTATACGATAGAGCCAACTTTAATAGAAAAAGTTAAGGTTCTTTCGAGCCCTTGGGCCCGAGGCGATGCGTATGAAGAAGAAAGTACAAGAAGGAGCTATTCGAAGCGGGAATTGATGAAGAAGGAATACTTGAGTCCACTCTAGACTTTGTGTTCCTAACGACTACGATTTGAAGTACAAGATTATGATGGAGGCACAATACGTCATTTGCAATCCATCACGGAAGTACTAAAATGTATCGTGATCTTGACATACATTTTGGTGGAACAATATGAAGAGAGAGATTGCAAAGTTTATCTCGATGTGTTTAACTTGCCGGTGATGTAAAGGCGGAGCATCTTGTACCTAAGGGTCCGTTGCAACCACTTGAGATTCCGGAATGGAAGTGGGAACACATTACTATGGATTTCGTTACGGGTCTTCCTACGGTTTCTCAAGGCATCAATGCTATTTGGGTTATTGTTGATAGATTAACCAAGTCTGCTCATTTCTTGCCGATCTGGGGAGACTTATTCCCTTGAACGTTTTGCTAGTATGTACGTGAATGAGATTGTGAAGTTGCATGGCATGCCTGTATCCATAGTTTCGGATAGTGACCCAAGATTCACTTCATGATTTTGGGTTAGAAAGCTATGGGCACGAATTTACGATTCAGTTTGGCATACCATCCTCAAACGGATGGGTAATCAGAAAGGACTACTCAAACTCTTGAAGATATATTAAAACTCTGTGTCCTAGATTTCAAAGGTAGTTGGGATAAGTATTTACCATTGGTGGAATTCTCATACAACAATAGTTATTAAACAAATATAGTAATGGTTCCATTCAAGCATTATATGGGCCGAAAATGTCGTTCTCCAATATGTTGGGATGAGGTGGGTGAAGCAACATTGTTGGGACCCGAGAGTTAATGCACGTATGACTCACCGAAAAGATCCAAATGATTGACAACGTATACAAAAGCGGCACAAGATCGACAAAAAGAGTTATGCGGATCTTCATCGAAAGGACGTGGAATTTAATGTGGGGATCATGTATTGTTGCGAGTTGCTCCATGGAAGGGAGTTACAAGATTTGGGAAGAGAGGAAAGCTCAATCCACGATTTATCGGTCCATTTCAAATTCTTGACCGAGTAGGAAATGTAGCCTATAGACTTGCGTTACCTCAAAGAGTATGTCTCGTGTTCATAATGTGTTTCACATATCTGTACTTCAGTAAATATGTGAAAGACCGAACCACGTTATAGAGTTAGAACAGGACGAGATAGCGAAGACTTAACGTATGAGGAGGTACTGTCAAGATTTTGGATATGAAGGAGCATGTCCCTACGCCTTGAGAAAGGTTATACCACAAGTTAAAGTTTTGTGGAGGAATCATCTTTGGGGAGTTGGAAGCGGAAATGAAAGCGAGGTATCCTCACCTTTTCAAAAACACGAGTGTACGTCGTCAATTTCGAGGACGAAATTTCATAAGGAGGGAGGTTGTAAGACCAGAAATTTTTTAAATAAAAAGGAATTTCCTTTATTTATTATTTTGAAATAGTAAGGGTTGATTTGATTAATGTGGATAGTTAAGGGTTAAATACGCAAATATTTCAAAATAAGCAAGTGGTTATAAAATATTCATTTTTGTCGGGGAATATTCGTTTGGTCGTGGAATATTAAATGATTGTCGGGAATATTAAATGCAAGCAGTATGACCATGTATGGGCCCCATAATGAAAGCGATTGGATGAGGAAAGCGACAAAGTTTGGGTGGTTATAAATAACGGCGCAGTAGTTATCACTGAATTAAGAATTTGTTGGAATACCCGGTGGTTAAAATCTGAATGTCTGGCGTGGTTGACGAAGTAAGACACGGTATTGCGATGATTGTTGAATTATTGATCCTTACGTAAGATGGCACTACTCAATAATTTTCACGAGTGAATTCTTTATTCAATATTTTATTTTATTGATTGATAATTGCTGCGTTGATATTTTATATTATTGTTGTTCAATAATTGTCAACTTTTTTGACAAGGTATTTCCCATTATCGGATCAATAATTCATATTATTTGAATAATATTATTAGATAACATTATTGGCAATGTCTAGAAAGTTACGTCTAAGGAGAGGTTTGGTCACCTAATTGCGCGCCCAAAGAAGGAGAGATCCTTATTGGAAAGCCCCTCTTTCTGAGGAGCGACTGGTTGTCATAAATGTGATTACGTAATATTATTTGTGAATAATTAATTATTGATTCATATGATAAAGAAATATTTATTTTATGTGGATATAAATGATGGATTTATTTATGTGGTTATAAATGAAGAAATTAATGTTGAGGTGTTTTATCGGTATTTTATCGGATTGGAGGTATTAAAATCAAATCAAGGGTTTTGAGATATATTATGGGGTTATAATTTTAATCCGACCGTTGGATTGTGGTAATTTTTGGGTATGTTATACATACATAAGTTGAGTATATGTCCACAAATTTTGAACCGTTAAAAATGCACGAATGATTTGTTGTGAATTTTAAGAGTGGTGTCGGATTAAATTAGGTTTATAATTGATTTTGGTGGAAAATTCTAGAATTGAGTGGGCCCCACTTGTGGTTGGTGAAAAAATGTGCTGAATTTTATTTCAAATGTGGTGGGTGGCAATAGTAGCAGAGTAAAGCCATCGTGGTAGCTTGAGTCAAGTCTGCTTGGTAGCTAACATTTTCCTATAAATAGAGGGCTAAGTTAGAATTGAAAATCACACGAAACAAAGTTTTCTCTCTTTCTCTCTCTATATTATTGAGCATATTTTGTGAGTATTTAGATACTTTGAGAGTTCTTTATTCAAGTCTAAGTTTCATTCAAAGATCACTTGAGCCTTTCCTTAGAAATCTTGAATCTTTGAGGTAAGGGATATTATTTTTTTTCAGTAATGATATTATTTCTTGATATCATTATCTTTGAAATGTTGATCTGAAGTTTTATCAAATTTGGAACTTTTTCATGTCGGGGTTACTATTCATGAGTTACTATTCACGAGTTACTATTCATGAGTTACTTATTCACGAGTTACTATTCACGAGTACTATTCATGTAAGCGTGAAAATATTTTTTGTGGAATTTCTATCTTTTTGGTGTCGGAGTTACTATTCACGTATACAAGACTATTCACGATATCTGGCACTATTCACGTATCGGCACTATTCACTAAAAAAATAAAATTTCTTCTTTTCGTCCAAAATATCTATTACGGATACTAGCTTTGATTGTATCCATGTTTTGATCATTCTTGAATTTTACACCACTATGATTATTTTTGAGGTATTGTTGGACATGGATAAAACAAAGTACGAATCCTTAATCCTTAATCCTTGTCATTTTGTTTCTTTGGATTCGTTCTTTAAAAATATTTTCATCATCCTCGGTCTTAAATGATGATATTATTGAATATCTTTGGCCCAGTAGTGCAAAGATGAATGATTTTGAAGAATATCTTTGTTTTGTAGTGCAAAGATGAGCGGTGTTTAAATGAACATACGACCGATTGATGAATATCTTTGGCCTTTAGTGCAAAGATGAGCGGGTGTTGAGATGAACATGACCGATTGATGAATATCTTTGGCTGTAGTGCAAAGATGAATATTTGATTTGAGATGAATATTGATTGATGTTACGAGGATAAAATATTGATGATGGGTATTAAATTCATAGATTATAGTAGATTTCATTCTCTACGTAACTCTTCTATGAATTATTATTTTCATTGCGAATATTGATCTGAAACTTGTTGTCTATTGTATTCTATCGATTTTTCCTGTTGGAGACTAACGATAATTTGTTGTATATTATCTTAGTCATAGTATTCTTCTCTTGGGCTAGTTGAGCTCACCCTTTTCCTTGTTGTTCCATTTTTCTTCTCGGGAGGAGGCGAGAATGTAGCGAGTACTTAGTAGGGTATGGAATGAAGGTTCTAGAGAGAGTTGTTTAGTAGTCCTCACCATTTTTGTAAAATAATGTATCAATAATTATGATGGGGATTTATTTGCATGTGGATATTATCTAGAAGACAATATTATATTTAAACTCATTAAGATATATATTGTCGTATTTCACACGACATTTGTATTATTGAAGTTGTAGTTTGCTTCTTGTACCATGTATTTGGCGACTCAGAATGGGTGTTGTGTATACCTATTTTGGGGGCGTCACATCAACCTTGCAAATAACCATTTTTGCAGGTTAAGGATCGAAGGTAACACTATGTGCTACTTGAATGACGTGGATCAGAAATAATACACGAAGATTAATATTTTAGCTAAAGTTTTTATTTCTTTATACCATGATAAAGATTCATGAGATGTACTAAATATTTTATGATGTATAGTTTTATGTTGAGTTGTAAAGCTAAAGTTAGAGTTATCTGATATGTAAAGGTTATCGGATTGAAATGTAAAATTTTATATAATAATTGTGATGAAGTGAATCATGGATTATATATGATTCAAAGACATGTAGATGATAAAGGTTTTGATTCAGGGAATTAAAGCAAGAGGATAGAAAAGTTTAAATAATTCTGCATTTTATAAAATTTAACATTGAATAAGGATGTAAAATTAGAAGGTAGATGTGTTATTAACGACCGAAGTTGAGAATTATATTGTATGAATTTTGGGGTCATTACAGTTGGTATCAAAGTCGTAGGTTATAAACCTTAGGTAGGAGTACCGTAGGCTATAACCTTAGAGAAGGAAGGTGAAGACAATGAAATAATAAGCTCAAGTAGAGTTTGAACAATAAGAAATAATTTAAGAAATTTATAAAGAAGGGATTAAAACATGCGTGAGAGGAATCAAAGAAGAATCTCGCAGAGTTATAAGGAGTATGAATGTGGGGTTACCCAACTCCAAAAATAAGAATGTAAGGTAATAATAAATAGACAATGTCTATAAGAAGAGAGTGATAAAGAAGTTAAGAATCAAAAAGTTATATTTAAGTATGGTACAGTTGTACTCTTTAATAGTTGATGTATGGTATCTGGGCTAAATAAATCCTTCATAGAGCGGAGGTATATACGAACTAGCAACTCGAAACCTAGTTTGTTGGTTGTTTGTGGGAAACCACTCAGCGTACCATATTGAAACTATTAGAGACTCGATGTGTACCACATATAGAAAATGGATACGTATGATGAAAATGTGGAACTTAAATGAAATGTTGAGCAATGTAAATGAAGTTAGAGATTCTTAAAGGATTAAGTGTTATATAAACAAGAAGATTCAAAGAAAAATCTTGAAGAGATATAAAGATAAGAAATGGGAGTTGCCTAACTCCAATACACAAGATAACAAATAAAGTCGTAAATGATGAAAAAGTAAAGAAAGATGATAGTAAAACAAAACGATCACGAGAGAAGAAAAGAATTTTAAGGGAGATGATTATAGAATAAGATCACGATGTGATCTGTTTAAGTTATAAAGGAAAGATGGTCTGTAATGTTTGAATAATTATAGCTTGATGTTATGAAGATGATGTACTATGAAATAGTACGAGATAACTCACGAGGAGTTATTGATGATGTGATAAGAGGAATTCGTATCGAGCAAAGAGCAAGTTAAGAGTAAGATAGAGTTAGGTGGGATTTCAATTGATGACTTATGTGATAGCTAAGTTGTAAAAATCTTTGTACGGGCGAGAGTTTTGTGCTTGCACTAACTTTATCACATTGATAATCATTGGATTGTTGGTGTCGCGCTATCAATGTATATGTGGCAAAAAGGTGATGCTTTTTTTATGTGTATATTTGATAGTTAGAAACTATTAAGATTAGTCAGATATTATTAGGATTAGGTGCGGTTCTTAAAACTAATGCATATAGTAATTTCGTGACTCACAATAATATGGTATGTTTTGAACCCCTCAGCGAATGGACGCCTATGGTCTGACTAGGACAAGTTCTTAAACTCATATTATTGTGGCAAGTTCCTGAACTTCCAATGCTGTAAGTTTGATGAACTATCTTTGGGGATATAGGAGGATTATAAGTTAAAATACAAGAATATTTAGTGTAAAGATTGAAATTGATGGAGAAAATTAGGTATTCTAAATCTTCTAGCTTTGCTGGATTTTCAAAATTTATTGACTTCGTGCCGATGGTTATACTTTTGATTTTTGGAAAAAAAAATGTGTTGGGTCACACTAGTGAACCAAAGAATTTTTAAAAACAGTGTTATTATTCGTATGTCTATGCTAATTGCTTTGGCTAGACAAAAATAATTTGAAATATATCAAAATATATATTTTTTTATATATCATTAATGCATCATGGAACCTGGTGCAGAGATGATAAAAATGATGGATTCATCAATGCAGTATTACTTAGTGTTGGATGTGATCTAAGGATCGTCAGCCCACTATGGTATGATGTAGTATGATAAAATCACCAAATGACGGAATCCTCAAAGCGAATTTGTAAATGCAAATGCGGTATCGTGACGTCATAAAAAGATTTTGAGATTTCTTTAAGATATGAAAATATATATATATATATATATATATATATTTCGATTGATGTCCGGATTGTTGTAGAAGTCTATGCTATTTGGTTCAGCTAGACAAATATTGAAAGATGTTCATGAAATTCAAGCGTTTCTTGAGAATTTATGCCAAACCAAATTGTTTTAGTGCGGATTCGGATGTTGAAAAGTCGAGGTGAACAACCTTGTAAAAAGGGACATGTTATCGGAAACAATGGTTACGAAAAGTAACGCATATAGTCAATTACGATGTTAAGATGTAATCGTTATACACGACGTAGGGTACGATAAGGTGATCACCCTAGAGTACTTGCAGAGAGTGTTTTCAGATTCGTGTGATTGCTAAACATTACATTAAAGATGGTTTATGGTGGTGATGACCTTTGTTAAACACGAGAGAAGAGTTCAAGGTGCGTATAGTCTTATGATCGTTAAAGGTTCAAGTCGAGATACTTGATAACCTAGGGACGTAGTTCAAGGTCTTATGACCCCACAGCACGATTTGGAATCTTTTAAATTCCTGTTATTCATATCGCTTTCCAATTATTGAGCAATTATGGAAGATTCTTGTTATTCTAAAAAGTGAAAGTGGAAAGGATGAGAAAATTAAGCAAAACATAATAATTTCAAGAAAGAAATAAAATTACAGAAAGAAGAGAAATGTAGAACTCTTAAAAGATGATGGGGTGAGGAATATGATGATCTTAGAAAGATCCTTATAGAAAGAATTTGGTTGCAGAACCTAAGGAATAAATAGAAATTAACATAAAATATATTTTGATAGATTAAATGAATGAAGATTAATAAATAAAATTTCGAGGACGAAATTCTTAGAAAAAGGGGTGAATGTAATATCCAGAGTGTTTATGAGTAGAGTATATGATAACGATCCTTAGAAAAGGAAATGAATGGGTTAACGAATATATAATACTCAAAATATAATTTAGTTCAAGTGAAAGCTTATGAAATAAAACTTACAAGAATTTATTATAAAGAATGGTGGGAGTAGGAAATATAAAAACTATATTAAGGTAATGTGATGAAGTTATTCAACGATAAATTTTGAAAAGAGATTTGGTGAAAACCGAGTAAGGGAGGTTTCGTTGATTACGATGACGAAATCCTTATAAAGGGGGAAAGATGTGACAACCCAAATTTTTATAAATTATTAAAATAAGAATTTAATAATTAAAAATCTTATTATGAGATGTTTTGAGTTTGAGTATATATATATACGTGCTATATATGTTGAAATATATGATCTGGTGTGAAAAAAATATATATATATATATATATATATATATATATATATATATATATTCATATATTGGGAAAGTGAGGAATTAATAGTCAAGTTAACTATAAAGCGAGAATTAAATGAATTTAGTAATTAATTTTAAACATTTATCAAGTAAATAAATATTTTAAATTTATTTATTTATTGAGATAAATAAATAATCGATGAATTATGGTGAATTAATTTAGTAACTAAATTGATTAATGATAATTAAATTGAGTGTTGATAATTTTATCGAAGGATTTAATTTAAGAAAATAATTAAATTAAATCAATTGCTTAATATTTAAGAAGATAATTAAATTAAGTGAATTGTTAAAATAAAATAAAATAATGTTTCTAATTTATTAAAATTAGATATATATTTATTTATAATTATAATAAGATTATAATTATTATAATTATAAATTATAAGATATTTAATGGGTTGAATGTGTGACAAGTAGTAACTATATAATATAATATTATTTAAATAATCTATTTGGGGGAAAAAGGTGTTAGCCAAACAAGGCCTTGTGGCCTTTGGCTTATTCCAACTGACGTCTTCTTATTTTTATAACTGAAGTGTGCGTGGGTGAGTGGCCAATTTATATTATCTACGCATCTTATTTTTCCTAAGGCTAGTGGTGAGTTGGGTGAGAAGAAGAATTACAGAGGGTTTCCAAGAGAGAAGAAAAACTAGTTTTTGGAGATTGGCAAGAGGAAGAAGAGAAATTACTAAACCTAGTCACCATCTTTTGTAGCATACAATCGAAGAGAAGGTATAACCTACTTCAACTCTAATTTTTTGATAATTTTATGGAATTGATAAAAATACATGTATATATATGTTCTATAATTTGTTAATCCACGTTTGTGGGTGATATTTGATGATTAAAGGTATGGAATAGGGTTGTAGTAGAAGGTTGTATATATATCAGTGTGTATGTTGAAAAAGGGCTTTAGAAAGTACGAGAATTGATGCCTTATATGTGTTGTAATTTGTTATTGTAATTATAAACTACGCCGTTTTTATTTATTTTAACATCTCTAGCGAATTCAATCGCCTCGACTTCGTTTCTTAACCAATTAACACGATTTAAACTACGCCGTTTTTGCTTCTTAACATATTATCACAATCCAATAACAAATTACAAAAACGTGATAATAACATATATGTGTTGTAATTTGTTATTTTGCTTTTGTAATTTGTTATTGGATTGTGATAATATGTTAAGAAGCAAAAAGCAGGCGTGTAGTTTAAATCGTGTTAATTGGTTAAAACGAAGTTCGATGATCAATTCGAGAGATGTTAAAATATGAAAATGTAGTATAAACATGTGTTTTGGGTCAAATTTTAGGTTGGTTAATGTTTTTATAAATTGTTAGAATTATATTATGTTGTAGTTCTATGAATTACGAATCCATAGAATTGAAAAGCGGACTAATTTGGATGTGTATAACTTTCGAGTTATGAAGATTAGTAGGAGAAAAAGATCAAAAATCGCGAAGAACGAGTAGCTTGGGTCCGTTTACGCTACTTCAAGTATACTTCTACTTTGTGCCCTAAGTTATTTGGGGTGCATACTTGCTTTGTAGGGTCTTGTTGCACTATGCCTAAGGCTTAATTGGTAGCATTGCTACCAAAGTATGTCAGTGTGACTACTTTGACTGTTTTTTTAGTAAAATAGGCATAACGTTTTCATACAAACTCTGATTGGGGTGATTCAAGATGATCCGGAACGAGGACGAATAGACCTACAACTTTTGTTCTTTAAGTTAATTAATTTAAGGTATTTAGGAAGGGTCAAAAGGGTCATTTGTAGGACAATGGTGTTTTTAGAGGCAATCGGAGTGCGTTGGGCATGCACGTATGCAACTGTAATGCTCTTGACGGTAAGAGATGTTGTTCTAAGTTATAGAACATGAATATTATGAAGTATAATGATACTTAACATTAATAAATGATATATTAGATAAGTTATATACGCATACTAAGCACACACAAGAGAGACAAATCGGGCGTGTGACGAATAAACGTCGAAACGCCGTGATAAGTGTTAATGAATGTAAAAAGTGTTTTAAGTTAAACGAAATGAACATTATAAGGTATGAAATGGGTTTAATATAAAACCAATAATGATTCCTAGCAAGACTTAAGCACTTGAACGAACTTCGAATATGAAATACAGTGAGATATAAGTTGAAAGTTAACACAATCAAATTGAACATTGTGTATTTATGATAGGAAGGGTTATGAGACGTAAATTAAAGTTTACATTACAACTACTATGGGTTGCTATGTGACTAATAGTTGATGTGCATGATTATATAATTGTGTAGGGCATGTGAAGTGCAGATAACTGTAAGCTAATTAAACTGTTATTGGTAAACAACAATCAAGGCAAGTCTTTCAGTTCCTATTTGCTAAGTGAATTTTATTATTTTAAATCTTTGTTGCAAAGAGCATGATGTATTATATATATGTTGAATGTGTGAAATGTTAAAGTCAACTTATGACTACGTTGCTTGAGTAAAGCATGCTGATTGAGTAAGGAACTCAATCTTTATACTTATTATATGAACTGTAAGATGTATGTTATGTTAGTCCAATGTTTATGAGATATATGTTGAGCATGTTATTATGTGATACGTGATGCATGAAAACTGTTAGATTTTCTTTGGGTTTGTCGAGCTCAACCTTGCAAATAACCATTTTTGCAGGTTAAGGATCGAAGGTAACACTATGTGCTACTTGAATGACGTGGATCAGAAATAATACACGAAGATTAATATTTTAGCTAAAGTTTTTATTTCTTTATACCATGATAAAGATTCATGAGATGTACTAAATATTTTATGATGTATAGTTTTATGTTTAGTTGTAAAGCTAAAGTTAGAGTTATCTGATATGTAAAGGTTATCGGATTGAAATGTAAAATTTTATATAATAACTGTGATGAAGTGAATCATGGATTATATATGATTCAAAGACATGTAGATGTTAAAGGTTTTAATTCAGGGAAATCAAGTAAGAAGATAGAAAAGTTTAAATTATTCGCATTTTATAAAATTTAACATCGAATAAGGATGTAAAATTAGAAGGTAGATGTGTTTTTAACAACCGAAGTTGAGAATTATATTGTATGAATTTTGGGATTTCAATTGATGACTTATGTGATGGCTAAGTTGTATAAATCTTTGTACGGGCGAGAGTTTTGTGCTTGCACTCACTTTATCACATTGATAATCATTGGAATGTTGGTGTCGCGCTATCAATATATATGTGGCAAAAAGGTGATGCTTTTTTCATGTGTATATTTGATAGTTAGAAACTATTAAGATTAGTCAGATATTATTAGGATTAGGTGTGGTTCTTAAAACTAATGCATATAGTAAGTTCGTGACTCACAATAATATGGTATGTTTTGAAACCCTCAACGAATGGACACCTATGGTCTGACTAGGACAAGTTCTTAAACTCATAATATTGTGGCAAGTTCCTGAACTTCCAATGTACGGTAAGTTTGATGAACTATACTGGGGATATAAGAGGATTATAAGTTGAAATACAAGAATATTTAGTGTAAAGATTGAAATTGATGGAGAAAATTAGGTATTCTAAATCTTCTAGCTTTGTTGGATTTTCAAAATTTATTGACTTCGTGCCGATGGTTATACTTTTGATTTTTGGAAAAAAAAATGTGTTGGGTCACACTAGTGAACCAAAGAATTTTTAAAAACTGTGTTATTATTCGTATGTCTATGCTAATTGCTTTGGCTAGACATAAATGATTTGAAATATATCAAAATATATATTTTTTTTATATATCATTAATGCATCATGGAACCTGGTGCAGAGATGATAAAAATGATGGAGTCATCAATGCAGTATTACTTAGTGTTGGATGTGATCTAAGGATCGTCAGCCCACTATGGTATGATGTAGTATGATAAAATCACCAAATGACGGAATCCTCAAATGGACTGTAAATGCAGTGCGGTATCATGACGTCATAAAAAGATTTTTGAGATTTCTTTAAGATATGAAAATATATATGTATATATATATTTATATATATTTCGATTGATGTCCGGATTGTTGTAGAAGTCTATGCTATTTGGTTCAGCTAGACAAATATTGAAAGATGTTCATGAAATTCAAGCGTTTCTTGAGAATTTATGCCAAACCAAATTGTTTTGGTGCGGATTCAGATGTTGAAAAGCTGAGGTGAACAACCCTATAAAAGGGGACATGTTATCGGAGACAATGGTTCTGAAAGTAACGCATATAGTCGTTACGATGTTAAGATGTAATACGTTATGCACGACGTAGGGGTACGATAGGCATATCACCTAGAGTACTTACAGAGAGTGTTTTCAGTCTGTGTGATTGCTAAACATTCTGTTAAAGATGGTTTATGGTGGTGATGCACTGTTAAACCTGGAGAAGAGTTCAAGGTCCATATAGTCTTATGACTGTTAAAGGTTTAAGTCGAGATACTTGATAACCTAGGGACATAGTTCAAGGTTTTATGACCCAACAGCACGATTTGGAATCTTTTAAATTCATGTTATTCATATCGCTTCCCAATTATTGAGCAATTGTGGAAGATTCTTGTTATTATATAAAGTGAAAGTGGAAAGGATGAGAAAATTAAGCAAAACATAATAATTTCAAGAAAGAAATGAAATTACAGAAAGAAGAGAAATGTGGAACTCTTAAAAGAGGATGGGGTGAGGAATATGATGATCTTAGAAAGATCCTTATAGAAAGAATTTGGTTGCAGAACCTAAGGAATAAATAGATTTTAACATAAAATCTATTTTGATAGATTAAATGAATGAAGATTAATAAATAAAATTTCGAGGACGAAATTCTTATAAAAAGGGGTGAATGTAATATCCCGAGTGTTTATGAGTAGAGTATATGATAACGATCCTTAGAAAAGGAAATAAATGGGTTAACGAATATATAATACTCAAAATATAATTTAGATCAAGTGAAAGCTTATGAAATAAAACTCACAAGAATTTATTATGAAGAATGGTGGGAGTAGGAAATATAAAAACTATATTAAGGTAATGTGATGAAGTTATTCAACGATAAATTTTGAAAAGAGATTTGGTGAAAAGCAGAGGTAAGGGTGGTTTCGATTGATTAGATGATGGAATCCTTATAAGTGGGGAAAGATGTGACAACCTAAATTTTTATAAATTATTAAAATAAAATTTAATAATTAAAAATCTTATTATGAGATGTTTTGAGTTTGAGTATTTATATATATATGCTTATATATATGTTGAAATATATGATCGGTGTGAAGAGAAATATATATTCATATATTGAGAAAGTGAGGAATTAATAGTCAAGTTAACTATTGAAGGAATTAAAAGAATTTAGTAATTAATTTTAAATATTTATTGAAGTAAATAAATATTTTAAATTTATTTATTTATTGAGATAAATAAATAATCGATGAATAGTGGTGAATTAATTTAGTAACTAAATTGATTAATGATAATTAAATTGAGTGTTGATAATTTTATCGAAGGATTTAATTTAAGAAAATAATTAAATTAAATCAATTGCTTAATATTTAAGAAGATAATAAAATTAAGTGAATTGTTAAAATAAAATAAAATAATGTTTCTAATTTATTAAAATTAGATATATATTTATTTATAATTATAATAAGATTATAATTATTATAATTATAAATTATAAAATATTTAATGGGTTAAATGTGTGACAAGTAGTAACTATATAATATAATATTATTTAAATAATCTATTTGGGGGGAAAAGGTGTTAGCCAAATAAGGCCTTGTGGCCTTTGGCTTATTCCAATGACGTCTTCTTATTTTTATAAGCTGAAGTAATGCGTGGTGAGTGGCCAATTTATATTATCTACGCATCTTATTTTCCTAAGGCTAGTGGTGAGTTGGGTGAGAAGAAGAATTACGAGAGGGTTTAAGAGAGAAGAAAAACTAGTTTTGGAGATGCAAAAGAGGAAGAAGGAAATTACTAAACCTAGTCACCATCTATTGTAGCATACAATCGAAGAGAAGGTATAACCTACTTCAACTCTAATTTTTTGATAATTTTATGGAATTGATAAAAATACATGTATATATATGTTCTATAATTTGTTAATCCTCGTTTGTGGGTCTTATTTGATGATTAAAGGTATGGAATAGGGTTGTAGTAGAATGTTGTATATATATCAGTGTGTTTGTTGAAAAAGGGCTTTAGAAAGTACGAGAATTGATGCCTTATATGTGTTGTAATCTGTAATTTGTTATTGGATTGTAATAATATGTTAAGAAACGAAAACGGCGTAGTTTAAATCGTGTTAATTGGTTAAGAAACGAAGTTGTGGCGATAGAATTCGCTAGAGATATTAAAACATGAAAATAGAGTATGAACATGTGTTTTGGGTCAAATTTTAGGTTGGTTAATGTTTTTATAAATTGTTAGAATTCTAGTATGTTGTAGTTCTATGAATTACAAATCCATAGAATCAAAAACGAAATAATTTGGATGTGTATAACTCAAGTTATGAAGATTAGTAGGAGAAAAAGGGTCAAAAATCGCGAAGAACAGTAGCTTCAAGTCCGCTTCGCTAATCAGAGTGAGCCGTGTGATGTGCCCTAAGTTATTTAGGGCACAATTTGTCAGAGGGGAAATTGCGCCTGCTTTAATATTTAATTAGGCGCAATTGCGCCCATAGTATGTCAAGTGTGACTATTTTGACCTGTTTTAGTAAAATAGGCATAACGTTTTCATACAAACTTCGATTGGGGTAATTCAAGATGATCCGGAACGAGGACGAATAGACCTACAACTTTTGTTCTTTAAGTTATTTAATTTGAGGTATTTAGGAAGGGTCAAATGGGTCATTTGTAGGACTATTATGTTTTCAGAGGCAGTCGGAGTGCGTCGGGCATGCACGTATGCAAGTGTAATACTCTTGATGGTAAGAGATGTTGCTCTAAGTTATAAAACTTGAATATTATGAAGTATAATGATACTTAACATTAATAAATGATATATTAGATAAGTTATATACGCATACTAAGCACACACAAGAGAGACAAATCGGGCGTGTGACGAATAAACGTCGAAACGCCGTGATAAGTGTTAATGAATGTAAAAAGTGTTTTAAGTTAAACGAAATGAACATTATAAGGTATGAAATGGGTTTAATATAAAACCAATAATGATTCCTAGCAAGACTTAAGCACTTGAACGAACTTTGAATATGAAATACAGTGAGATATAAGTTGAAAGTTAACACAATCAAATTGAACATTGTGTATTTATGATAGAAAGGGTTATGAAACGTAAATTAAAGTTTACATTACAACTAATATGTGTTTCTATGTGACTAATAGTTGATGTGCATGACTATATAATTTTGTAGGGCACGTGAAGTGCAGATAACTGTAAGTTGATTAAACTGTTATTGGTAAACAACAATCAAGGCAAGTCTTTCAGTTCCTATTTGATATGTGAATTTTATTGTTTTAAATATTTGTTGTAAATAGCATGATATATTATATATATGTTGAATGTGTGAAATGTTAAAGTCAATTTATGACTACGTTGCTTGAGTAAAGCATGCTGATTGAGTAAGGAACTCAATCTTTATACTTGTTATATGAACTGTAAGATGTATGTTATGTTAGTCCAATGTTT
The DNA here is from genome assembly GCA_020205615.1 of Panax quinquefolius. Classification (NCBI taxonomy): domain Eukaryota; kingdom Viridiplantae; phylum Streptophyta; class Magnoliopsida; order Apiales; family Araliaceae; genus Panax; species Panax quinquefolius. The sequence continues at coordinate 45,761,002 of CM035159.1, forward strand.
ATGAGATATATGTTGAGCATATTATTATGTGATACGTGATGCATGAAAACTATTAGATTTTGCTGGGCTGTCAAGCTCAACCTTTCAAATGACCATTTTTGCAGGTTAAGGATCGAAGGTAACACTATGTGCTACTTGAATGACGTGGATCAAAAATAATACACGAAGATTAATATTTTAGCTAAAGTTTTTATTTCTTTATACCATGATAAAGATTCATGAGATGTACTAAATATTTTATGATGTATAGTTTTATGTTGAGTTGTAAAGCTAAAGTTAGAGTTATCTGATATGTAAAGGTTATCGGATTGAAATGTAAAATTTTATATAATAATTGTGATGAAGTGAATCATGGATTATATATGATTCAAAGACATATAGATGATAAAGGTTTTGATTCAGGGAATTAAAGCAAGAGGATAGAAAAGTTTAAATAATTCTGCATTTTATAAAATTTAACATTGAATAAGGATGTAAAATTAGAAGGTAGATGTGTTATTAACGACCGAAGTTGAGAATTATATTGTATGAATTTTGGGTTCGTTACAGTAACTATGTAAGTATCAATTTTAATGGCCAATTTGTATGTGAAAGTATAAATTGAAACTTGTATATGTTAGTTCATTGAGATATGAACATAATGTAATTTGAATGAGATGATTTGATCATGTAATGAATTTACAGTGATAATTTTTGGGATGAATATCAAAAATGGTGTTTTATATGAAAAACATGAAAATTGAGAAATTAAAATAGTTTTGGTTGTTGTTAAATTATGTTAAGTGGTTGTATATGTTAGCAATCATGTCTATGATAGTTGTATATTTATTTTACGTGTTATTATCACTGTTTGATGGGTGAAATTCGTGTTAGTTGACTTAAGAAAAGTGCCGAAGCTCTGTTCTACAAAACTGAGTTCTATAAGTCGCATACCAGCAAGACCCTTAAGCCAGCAGTGCGCGCATCCCAAGATAAAGCTGGGCGGACACGCCAATGATTGCCCATTTTCAGAACCTTTGAAGTGCGCTAATTATGAGACTTTGGTCGTTCTTTGTAGCTTAGCCTAAGGTATGGTAATGTGAGAATCATGTAACAACAAGGTTAAATAGAGTCTTGTGATGTGGATTATGAATTCAAAATTGTAAAAATGGTTAGTAAATCGAGAACGCATTATGCGATAACTTGGTATACAAAATAAATGTTAAGCAAGTGTTGTGAAGTAAACACTTGGAATTTCTGAGATGTAGATGGTAAAGAAAGACTTGTGCTAAAAGGATAAGTTTAGATAGAAGTATACATGTTATGGTATGTTAGCATATCTAATAGATAATGTGGTTTTAAACCAATATGTAGGTGAATGTGAGTTTAATATTGTAGTTTACGCTTGAGGCAAGTTTCTAAACCCTATCTTTTTACATTGAGAAAGTTTTCTAACTCTACACTTTCGTTGAGTTAGTTCTATTACTATATTATGTAACTTTATTCTTTTGATTGAGCAAACTTATTTTTTAACGGTTATTGAATAAGTCAATTGTTCCAAAGATTCATTCGAGCAAACTGTAACTCTAATGTTATTTGAAATTCTCATTTGATTGATTCATTCTAACTTGTTTATAGTTAAGCAAGTTTCTTAAGTTCTATTATTGTATAATGAACGCAGTTTTTGAACTCTCGTCTCTATTATTGAAATGTTTTAATTCTTTGCATGAGTTAATACCATGTTAGGCAAGTTTTAGTTTCCAGCTTGCTATTAGTTAATGTACGTTCTATGATTTCATTTCTAATGTTATAAGACTCTAACCTTAGCTTATTTACTGTTCAAGCAAAGGTTAACCATTTTATTCATTTTATTGAATACTTATGCTCTATAGTTATTTCAAGCATGAGTTTGATATGTATAACCAATTCATTTATGATTCTCAGTTGTTCTATGTTATGTTGTAATTATCAAACACTATTAATTCAACTAGTCCTCTAGTTGATGTTCGTTAAACTTCAAATTACCCTTGAAAGCTTATCCAAACCAAACTTTCTTTGGTGCGGACTTGTACTCTAAATACTGAGATGAACAACCATATTATTATTATTAGGGGATAATTTACGCTTAGCGTTAAAATGTTTGTCTTGCATTTGAAGTATTTGCCAAGTCGCTATGTGGTAGCGTGGTATTTTGTGAAGGAATCGGTAGCAGGCAAGATAATGTGACAACCCGAGAAATTAGACAATTTATTAAAATCTTAAATGATGGATTTAAGGTCAAATAATAAACCTAGACAGAAAATAAGTGTATGCGTTTGATATTTTTGGGAAGGAATTTTGAGGATTTCAAAATTCTGTGAAGGAGTTAGGTGAATTATTATGGATTAAGTGTATATGTGTTTATGTTCTGTGAACATGGTATTATGTGTGCACAGTATGTGGTTAAGGGTCAAGGGTTGACCAAATAAATTTTATCAGTGTCAAACCCTAATATTATTAAGAACGTCAACGTTCAGTTAGAAAACCATAACGTCTGATAAGAAACCCTAGAAATCGGTTCTGAAACCCTAATTTTAGTTCCGGGAATTTGAAACCATAATTTTGGAATTTAAATGTTGTGTATAAGGTTTAAACATCATTAATTATAATTTATTAGGGAAAACCCTAACGAATTACTTGAAACCCTAATTGCTTATTAGAAAGCCCTAATATCAAATCTGGGAACTCTAATTTCAAATTTCGGGTATTTGAAACCCTAATCTGGGAACTTCAAGGTTGATTATATTGCTTAAGTGTTATTAATTATAATAGTAATTAGGGTAAAGCTTAATTAATTAGCAAACCCTAATTTCAAATTTTTAAACCCTAATTATTCTGTCAGGAACCCTAATTTACAATTATAGATTTAATTGCTAAATTAGCAATCTTAATTAGGAAATATTAATCCTAATTTGTGTTAGCCCTTATGTGATTAGGAAAGTATACTATAATTAGGAAACTCTAATTATAATTTAAAAATGTTAATTTTCATTTTTGAAAACCCTAATTTAGAAATCCTAAAATGTGAATTTTGGAAAGCTTAGGTTTTAACCCTAAGGGTTTGCAACAAATGACAATTCTAGAAATAAAATGGTATGGAAATGACTAGTTTACCCTTATTGCATTATTTAGTAGATTGCTTGTAGATCTAGCCCTAAAATGAGTTGCTACACTACTCTAACTCTAAACCTAGATGTGTGTCCAAATATCAGCCACAACTTGCTAGCAAATATCTTGAATCATATCTATTGTATAGATCAAAGAGAGAGAAAAAGGGTCACTTTACTCTCATTTTCTCCCAAGCTTTTCTCTCTCTTCTAAATCCGAAATATAGAGTGAGAGAGAGTGGTAAGATAAGCTAATATCAACTCTGAGCTTAACAAGAACATATTCAAGGATCAGAAATCAAAAATCCAAGTTTTAAAGGTATAAAAACCCTAACTTAGAAATCCTTAGATCTGATGTTTGATGTTGTTGTTTGTTGGTTAGATATATGTTAGAGGGTGTCATTTGATGATCTGGGTTGCCAAAACCTAGATCCATATCACTTAGATGCACGAATCTAGCATTTTTAGAAATCTGGAAAAAGTTCAAGAAATTGCCTGACAACCATATGTTAGTGGCCTTAGATCTTTATGTATTAGATGTTTTGTGTGTTTTATGTTTTGGATATGTTCTATGATATGTGGTCTTTACTCTGCAACTTGAATCAGGGTCATAGCATGTCTAGATCGTATGTTATTATAAACAAATCAATGCATTGACCGGTCACGGGAATGGGTTTCTGGGCAACCTAGAAACCCAGATCCTATCTGACAACGATTTTCGAAGCCTTGAATCTTGGTGTTCTTTGCTTGTTTTGCCAAGTTTTTGTTTTCAGGTTATAGTCTGGTATAAGTACTATAATATCAAGCCTTTATAACACTTAGATCGTGCATAGAAACAAAGTTAATTTGGTCGAACAAACAATGACAATTGCTCGCCAAGAACATTTCTGGGTTTTCCAGAAATGTTCAAGAACAGTTTTTGACCCATAGTTTGAGCGGCTTGAATCTTGTGCATCTGTTGTGTTTATGAGGATCGGTTGTTATAACATTGTACACTTACATATATATTACATACTGGAACCATCATATCACATAAACCAAGCCTGGAAAGCAAAGATTTAGTGGCTCAAAATAAGCACCTCGACTGTTCTTCAATTTCTGGAAAACCCAAAAATTGAAGAACATGTCTGACAAGGTTTTGTGTCGATTAGATCCTGCAGATTTGATGTATTTTGGCTATGAAACTTGCTTTATATTATAGTATTACATCAATACTACAAAAGTATTACAATTGGTTGCCCAGAAACTTTAAGATCAAGAAATTATACGTGGTCAAACCTAGCCTCTCGAAGTCTGACATGAAGATCTAGGTTTGCTCAAGAACATCCCAAGAACACAATCAGCGACGGATTCGTCGCCTAAAGTCCCTATAGCGACAGTTTAATTAGGAAAATAATTAATTAATTAACTAAATAGAAAAAAATGGTTTTTAATTATTAAAAATACATAATAAATTATGAAAAATTATTTTGAAGCCTGAAAAATAGTTTTTAATTATTTTGAGTACATTTCAGAAATATTTAATATTTTTGGAATATAAAAGGTATTTATTTATTTAATTATAATATTAAATAAATTATTTAAAAATAGTTTTAATTCATGAAAAATTATATTATGATATTAAAAATATTTTAAGTTATTTTTATGACTTTTAATATTTTTTTGATGAATTTCATTAATAATTTATTATTAATGGTAATTAAGTTATTTAATAAATATATTAAATAAATTATAGAAAATAGAATTAATGTTTTAAAAATCATATAAAATGATTTAAGTGTTATAAAAATATTTTAAGATATAAAATATAACTTTTGATATTTTGACATGAAAATATTAATATTTTATTATTAATAGCAATTATCGGAAAATGAATTTAGTTGTTTAAAATTATATAAATGTGATTTTAAAGTATTAAAATACTTTGTGATATTATAAATATATTATAATATTATGTAATGATTTTCATTAATATTTAATAATAAATAAATATTAATGATTAAGGAATTTTGTGGTATTTATATAATATAAATACATATTAATGATTGAAAAATCATGATATATGGTAATAATTATTTGAAAATTTTGAAAAATCATGATAAATGGTAATAATTATTTGAAAATTTTTATAAGCCTATGGAAATTATTTTGACTGCTAAGAAAATTATCTGTGATAATTATTAAGTGTTTAGGCAGAGTTTAATTGAACTTAAACTCGATATTTATCCCATTGTAATCGGGATGATAGAAGTAATGTCGATTTCAAGTCGGTGAAATAGTTTGACCTGATACTAAGTCTTATGTGTATTATAGACTGATAGGATTATGTGTTATGTGTTTAGGTTATTCTATGTGTATATATATATAATAGTATTATATTGTGATGATATTATTCTAATATTGGAGATCTATATTACTAATATTTGGTCTTCGAATAAAGCGTTGTAAATTGCGTAGCGGTAATCAACGGTTCAGGCAAGTTTTACTTAACTCTACTAAGAGTCGTTTTATTCAGATATGCTTATGGTTAATCATTGCTAATTGCCATGTGGAATTTTACTCTGTACATATTGCATGTATAAGTCAGGTATGAAAGGTTGATCATCTTCATTACCAGTTGGTCCAGATATATTTGTTCATGTTCAATACTTGTTCACCAAAAGTTTGTTCGTCTTTAGTTCTCAATTATATTGATGAATTATAGCTTGACCTATTATTGAGACTCTTTCAATCATGATATATCCTTAAATTGTATTTAAACTTCTTTGGGAAACTTTCATGCTCACCCTTGCTATATCATGATAAACATTGCGAGATAAAAGGCGAATGCGTTCGGATCTGAGAAAAGGATAATGCCAAGTTCTCGCTTGGGATAAAATGTCTTGACTAGATTGTAATAGTATAGCTTTATAATAATGTCATGTGTTAGATAGTTTATGATTTATGTATAAGTTAAGGTTACTCGATTTTGGGGAAATGTGTGTAAAGTGTATTGTATAAACAATTTATGTTTATATCTTCCGTAAATAGTTATAGAATGATTGAAGCGAATCCACGGTGATTTGGGACCCGAATTTGGGGCTCTCACAATGGCTACGCCCAGATTAAAGATTTTGTAATGTTTTTACTTTAAACCTTCATAACTTCTTCGTTTTAAGTCAAAATTAGTTGGTTTTAGATTCTATGAACTCGTGAAACACTGAACTACTCATCTACAGAATAATTTTAACATTTCAACAACTTTAACAAATCAATTTAAGGGTTCCAATTTAATGTGCATGCTATATTTTCATGTTTTAAACACATTTAGCGAATTCGATCGCCACGGCTTCGTTTCTTAACCAATTAACACGATTTAAACTACGTCGTTTTCGTTTCTTCACATATTAACATAATCCAATACCAATTTACAGATTATAACACATATTAGACATAAAATTTTGTACTTTCTTAAGCCATTTTTCATAAACATACACTGTTATTAACTTTATTTCCCTACAAACTCAAATTTCATGAATTTGATACTCAAACAACACTCACATGTGATGATTAACAGAGTATAAACCCTTCATACATGTATATATATCAATCCAACATAATTATCAATAGAAATTCCAAAAATAAAGTTAACATTAGGGTTATACCTTATTCCTTTGATTGTTTGCTAGCAAGAGATGATGACTAGATTTAGAATTCCTCTCCTTGACAATCACAAAGAATCTAAATCACCATGTTTCCTCTCTTGCTCTCTCTCCAAACTCTCTATGTATCCTTCTTCTCACCAAACCCTCTCTGAACTTAGCCTTAAAAAATTAGACGCGTAGAAAATAAAACTGATATGGCCATCCTCCCACGCTCTCTTTCAGTTAAAAAAACAAAAGGCATCAGTTAAATAAACCAAAGGCCACAAGGCCATGTTTGGCTACCACTTTATCCTCCAAACTAGATTATTTTAATAATATTATATTATATAGTTTTCACTGGTCATACTTTAGTTAATTTAAATAACTTTAGTTTAGTTAATTTAAATAACTTATAATAATAATAATAATAATCTTATTATCATTATACTTATAATTAATAAATAATTATATATCTAATTTAATTAATAAATTAGAAACATCACTTTATTTAATTTATTTATTTTCAAATAAATTAAACAATTCATTTAATTTAATTATTTTTTTAAATATTATGCAATTGATTTAATTTAATTATTTCTTTAAATTAAATCCTTGAGATAAAATTATCATTACTCAATTTAATTTACATTAATCAATTTAGTTACTAAATTAATTCACCACAATTTTATCAACCATTTATTTATCTCGATAAATAAATAAATTTAAAATATTTATTTAATTCAATAAATATTTAAAATTAATTACTAAATTCATTTAATTCCTTCAATAGTTAACTTAACTATTAAACCTCACTTTCCCAATATATGAATATATATTTCTCTTCACACCGGATCATATGTTTCAACATATATAAGACGATATATACATACTCAAACTCAAAACATCTCATAATAAGAATTTTAATTATTAAATTCCTATTTTAATAACTTATAAAAATTTGGGTTGTCACATTTTCGCTCTTTCCCGTGGTGTTTATTGCTATTATTATTATTTTTTTTCACATGACTGTGCAATGCCTCATTCCATTAGGCTAACAATGCTACCCCTTAGCGAGCTTTCAACCAGCGACTCCCAGACCATAAAAGACCTTAGGGCGCTTGGTGTTAAGACACCCCTACGGGCGTACTTACTCAAGTAACAAAGGCCCCGAAATAAGACTAGCCACGTTATTACTTTATATATATATATAGCATACCCATGTATTCCCAAAGTTTGATTATCAATGTTTTATACAATCTAAGTCCATTTTCCACATAATTCTCTTTTTAAAACCACATTTCCTATCAAGCAATACAACACATAATTCTTATGCCTACAAGCAATTGTGAACACAGCAGTGCAAACCAAAAGCATCTAAACAGCATCATGGATTACATCATGTAAAATATTATATCTAAGCTCATGTTATCTAAAATACTCAACAATCCTTCAAAATTCACTTTCATCATAGGCTAGACATAACTTCCATAAAGCTAGAACTGTGAGACACACAACTAAACATATACTAACACAAATAATAATGACTAAAAACAGAAAAAATTTCTGCACTTATTAACTAACACAAAAGAACATGCTAAATTTAAACTAATTATGCAAATACTACATGCAACTACCCTATTACCCAATACCCCCAAACTTAAAATATTCATTGCCTTAATGAATGAAGGTATAGGGTTAGAAAAAGTCCCCTACTGCTCAGCTGCACCACCCTCTTCGGGTGGTGAATCCGGTGGTGGAAATGCCACGGCGGTCCCAAATTGTGGCCACTCAAGCATAGTCCCCTGCTATTCAAACACCTCCGCTTGTGATCTTGTCAAACGCGTAGCAAATGCTGCAAAGTTGTCGTACATAGCATCGACCTTTCGCTCCAACCTTCGGAGCTGTCGATCCCCACTAGAAAAAGTTTCTTCGGTTAACGTGCCTGCTTCATTTGACTTAGATGGCTGCGATGATGGTGTAGACGATGCGGGCCACATAATAAAACCCTTTCCTCTTGGATGTGGGGTACCCCCTTGCCAATCTTCAAATCTTGCTATTGTAGCATGCGTAATGTCCTGGCTTGGGAAATGCAACTACACATCCGTCCACCTAATTCCTGCCTTGACACACAAATGGGTCACTATTGAAGCATGTGGAATACTGCCCGTGGTACTTCCCCGCATGTATCTCATCATATTCTGATTCATCAGGTAACCTACGTCGATATCCTTTCCCACAATAATCCCCCAAAGTATAATGACTCGCTCAACTGTAATCTCATGCTGATGAGAGGATGGCATGAGTTTGGCACACACAAACATATTCCAGGCCTTTGTATAGCGATTGAGAGTGGACCCCAGAAATATCTTAGGGTGATTAGTGCCCGGAGTGCATGTCCACTGAGTCCCTGGAATACACAGATCGGTGATAACAACATCCAAATCTGTCTCCAAACGTTCAGCCTCCACCTAGTTTGTTCTTCCAGCCGGTGGGTCGGGTAAATTGAACACTTTACGAATAGCTCTCGGCCTGTAGTCCACTTGAATTCCACGAACAAAAGAGAACCCATTCATCGTTTCTCTCGCATTAGCATAGAACTCCCTTTACATGACAATGCCATAGGTGTGTAGCATGGCGTAGAGACACACACCATGCCAACACCTTTCTCGAATCATTTGCACTAATCATTCATCCGCGTGCGTTGAGATTAAATCCTCTCTCGCGAATAAACGACTTTCCCACAATTTGGTAGTATTCTATTTGAGCATCCAAGTTGATAAACTTTGAAAAATCAACATTATCCCCACTTTGACTGCTTGAAGATGATGATTCAGGGGTGCGAGATCGAGCACGCTTAGGACCCATTTAAGACTGATAAAGAAGAAGAAGACTTGCCTGATAGTGAGTGATAGCCGATGACTTGAATACCCCAAACTTATTTTGCACAACCCACTGAAACCCTAGTTTTATAATGTAGATATTGATCGTGGGTAGAATTGTGGGTAGTGGAGCAATTGGTAACGGTTTGGAGATGAGAAGTCATGCGTGTTGTGTAGAATAAGGGAAGACGTCTCTGTGTTATTTCAAATGATGGAAGTTATGTGTTTAAACACGTCTTTAAAACCAATTTTTTTCAAAGTTCGGTGTCAAGCGCGGTCGCGCGGCTTTTCTATGGAGACATGGCACGGGCGCGTGAGCACTTTTTTATTTCTTACACAGACATGCAGCGCGGGCGCGCAATTTTTCAAAGCATACACAGCGCGGTCACGCGACCCTGCTTCCTACACTTATAATTTTCATTTCCAATACTTCAAGACAGTGATGCCTTCTTTTCAATTCACCTGTATAAACACCAATTAATCATGTCAAAGTATGAACTATTAAATACGCAAAAATGACCTTCTAATCATCATACTCTCTATACTATTCTCAAACACAGCCCAATGCAAATTCAGCTACCAATGCACTTATATAGAACAAATCAAACTATCACAATTAAAAATCAAGATGAACTAACAAAAACAACCTAAACTGAATAAATAAATAGTAGAGATAGAAACAATGGGTTGCCTCCCATCAAGCGCTAAGTTATAGTCAATTAGCTTGACTGTATCTACCTTTTTAGGTTGAAGAAAGAATTGAGGTGACTTTCTGTCTGTCAACCTCGCCACCAAAGTAATGCTTCAGCCGCTGTCCATTAACTTTAAACGGCTTATCGGGGAATTTATCAAAAACTTCTATTGCTCCATGTGGGAAAATTGTCTTCACTGTGAATGGCCCTGACCACCTTGATTTGAGCTTCCCAGGAAAAAGTTTAAGTCTAGAGTTTAAAAGCAACACTCTTTGTCCCGGCTCAAATGTTCTCTCTATGATATTGCGATCATGCCATTTCTTCACCTTCTCCTTGTACAGCTTTGAGTTTTCATACGCCTGTAATTGGAATTCGTCCAACTCATTGAGTTGGAGTAGGCGTTTCTCTCCTGCAGCTTTCAAATCAAAATTGAGCTTCTGAATCGCCCAATATGCCTTGTGCTCTAGCTCCACAGGAAGATGACATGCTTTGCCATAAACTAGCTGAAAAGGTGACATGCCCAACGGAGTCTTGTATGCAGTCCTATATGCCTAAACAGCATCATCAAGATTTAAGGACCAATCTTTTCTTATGGGATTCACTACTTTTTTCAGAATTCTTTTAACTTCCCGATTTGACACTTCTGCTTGGTCATTCGTTTGGGGATAATAAGTTGTGGCAATGCGATGATTCACCCCATACTTAGCCAACAAAGCTGTGAACTGCCTATTACAAAAATGACTACCTTCATCACTAATGATGGCCCTTCACTACACCAAAAATGGCCTCTAGTGAAGGACAAATCCTTCACTAAAGGCCCTATATCTCTCACAAGTGATTTATTGTGAAGAAATATTTTTTTCACACGAGTGCTCGCATTAGACCTCCTCGCAATTGGGTATCCTTCGCTAAGTAGTAACTAAATATTTTTTGTGAAGGATATATTGTGAATAACTTATTCCTTCACAAATTGTATTTAGTAATAAAATATTGTTATTTAGTGAAAGATTACTTTCCTTCACAAATAATATTTTAAGAAGGACTATTTGAAATTAGTGAATAACTTGATTCCCTCACAAATAATATATTGTGAAGAACAAATTTATTTAACAAGAGAATATTTTCCTTCACTAATTATAAATTGAGAATCTTTTTTCAAATTAGTGAGAGAAAAATTCCTTCACAAATTATAAATTTGTAAATAAAAAATTAATTGCTAAATAATCAAAATTCATTGAAAATTATAATTAATTTTCAAATCAATGATTTCATATTTATTATTATTGCTATTATTTTTAGTAATTGCTATAATAAATATTAAATTTAATATTTCAAGTTAATATAAATATCATACCTATTTCAAACTAATGCATAAAGAGCCAATAATTAAAACCAATACTCCATATATAAATAGATAATGCTCAAGTCACGATGATAAGTACAAAATTTGTTATTATGTCTTGATCTCCCAAAGATCATAGTACTTACAATATTTAATAACTAACACAAGAAAACTGAAAGAATAACAACGAACTAGATAGAATGAAGTGTACATCATGTTAGGTCCACTTCATTATAATTTTCTTCAAGGAAATCAAGGTTGGAGATGTAAATTTCCTGCTGCAAAAGAAACACCAAAATTCAATTTCAATAAGATGAGGAATAAGAAAAAATGAGCCTGGTGAACTTATGCTCTAGTGTGTTGAATGTGTACTAATCAATGTGTACGTCACCTGCTTCAAGAAAAGAGCTGCAGTAATGGAACCACCCTGACGACAACCGGTGTTGACCATATCAGCTAACTCCAAATTCATGGAGTCCCAATAACTTTCTTCCAAAGGCAACCTCCAAAATTTTTCTCCAGCAACTTCTGAAGCTGCAAGTACCTCCTTTGCCAGGTAAAGATTCCTGTTTAGGAAATGTTAAAAATGTCTTAGGTTTCCCCAGAGATTTAGATTCTCTTTGTAATTTCTATGAAAATGAGCAGCAAAAAAAATTGGACACCACAGCAGTAGCCTTAATACCAAAAAGAACTTCAAACTAGTGCATAAGTAACATTGTTCCATAAATACTATAAAGGAAAAACTACTCAAACTTCAAAGAATTTTCTTCGCTCCAAAAAATTCAACAGCTTGACAGTCAAATTGATAAGAATCTCAAGTACAATTGTAGAGACAGATATCTCATTCAAACCAGGAACTCATCAATGAGAAGAAGATCACATATTACCTGCAATTGAGGGCCCAAGGGCAACCACACATGCTCTAGTCAATGTAGCAAGATCAACTATATGTTGAAAAAGTAAACATGCTCTTAGCACAATATAAATCTATACTGCAGTTTAGTAAAGAGGAGCTTAAAACTCCTTATAGCCTGACGTAAACTATAGAGATTACCTCCTTACAACATAACGTTGAATTCCTGAATACTCCTTGAACTTGATTTGCAGATCACCAAAAAACTTGAGTAGAGCACATAGTCTATGTGTTGACTCTACAGATGATGTGAATACAATGCACTTCTCCCCATGCGAGTTTGCGGCGGTCTGCAATCAGATATAGGGGTTTAAGGTTTGGTTCACATATCTGCATAGAAAATGGGAAGATAACAATCATTGCTCATCAATCGAATAAATTAATATATAAAAATTAAGAACATACCATATTTTTAATGCAAGAACAATATTAGAAAGAATAGGAAAAAGGGTGTAAAAATATTTAATGCAAGAACAATATTAGATTAACAAAAAATATTCCCTCCACACCCATTATCAAGTGTTGCATTGCAAATTTTTACTTCAATTTCACAACAAAAGTTGAACCACAAGGTTACTAGTAACCCGAAAAAAGAATGGAAGTACATGTGATACGCTAGCTAAAAACACATTCCTGGCCCCCAAAAACATTTCAAGGGGGAGCAAAAATTCACACCATAGTTTACAGTCTCGTGATCAAAGAATTCACATTATGTAGAATTGTTTTAGGGTGTTCCATGAATAGGATCATTAAGGAATCCATGTATTTGCAGCCTTTTTGTTATCCTAATTATGAATACTTCACATGGAATTGGGATTATAACTTTGGAACGAAAAAGGGTAATAGAAAATTTAAGACGAGATAACAAAAACAAACAGTGAGATGCTTCGTTTTGTTGATAATCAATGACTGCAATCAGTAAAGTAAGTAATGCTTTTTGGTAGTTGATCTTTGGCCACTATTGAAGAGGTTAATCTTTGTTATGAGAAAAGATTTAAAAGATGTATTGCTTTGGCAACTATCTACGCACTCACAGGGTATATCGGCCTCGATCTCAAAAAAAACCCATGCCCATTTGTCGCGCCACTTGCATCATCATCGGCAATGTATGATTGGCCATATTTACGTATCTGACGCGCTTACCTCTAACCTAGCACGTGTGTTTGGGTGTTAAACAAGTGGCTCATTTATTTTATCTTTTAGAATACACTAGTTGGGCAGTCCTAACAACTTAGGAACATTATAAGAGGGTCTTCAGAAAGACCTTGACAATCTTTTGTGATTAGCTTCACATTATCACGCTCGCCATAAAGAGAGCCCTAAGCTTAACATGGCCATGTTCTTTCCTACAATCAGAGGTAAAATGACTGCAAAACAATATCATACTATCTATTCAAGATGTACGAAACCTTCGCTATGCCCAGATGATTATCTGCCCTACAGTTGAACCAATGAAGCCCAATCAGTCCTGACTTGATTTTGCTAAGGTTTTTAGTTGTGTTGTGGCAACCATCATTGTCATGGACAAAGTAGCTTAAAGACCCCAAATTTGACCCTCAACTTGATATATTTTGTAAACTTTTTGGTTAACCTTGATATACTATGATTGACCACAGATCTAACTGCTAACACAGCAGTTAGCAGTCAACTTCTATCACTGCTACTACCTTATACAGCAGTCATCCTTCCTCATTTTCTTTTTCTTTCAAGTCTTAGTCTTTAAACCAAAAACTTAGTTATACTTAAATTTTAGATATATTAGTACCTAAAAGTACCCTTAGAACTTGCAACACAATCGAGGCAGTCCCATAGACCGACTCGAGCGATGTCTTGTGGGGTTGTCATGCTAATTTCTTAATTCTTTACTTTGACCTAAGACTGAATTTTATTTTATTTTAAGAGGCTTAACTTGCTAATTATCAATACATGTAATACATGAGTAAGTTTCTAGCCTCGTTTGTGCCTACTACTTGACTTTTAATTAAAGCGGTCCACTTGGGACTTTCGTCGGCGGTGGTGTGCACGATCCATAATCACTTTGGTGTCATGGGCATTTGTTTGCTCTATAACTACATTAGATCACCTTATAACACCACGACCAACCTATTTCCTTGTGCCTAAGCCAAGCATTCACAAAACTTAACAAGAGTTGGCGGGGACAGTCATCATAATAATGACCATATAGCACAATGATCACTTATAGTAGTAGCATGGCTCAAAAATAGAAAAGCAGATCCTTTAAATTCTTAACACAAGTGCTATTACATAATGTACTTGCTATATACTATATATTCATGATTTAGGGACACATATACAAGGTATTATGATTTAAACATAGGCTTCAAAAGCAGTTTTGATAAAACTAACTATTTCATCCAAAGTGGTGTATACAAAGATACCAGTCGATCTATTGCACTCACAGATTAGTATAGCACAAGGATGTTGCTCATGACCGGTCAACACATCAACATAGAAGCAATGACAAAATAGCATATGATCCATTTAACATCACAGGAGTCCATATGGTAACACAGATCATACTAACCGAAATCATATTATTATTAACTTTGGAAAATTTGTAAGACTCTTT
The DNA here is from genome assembly GCA_020205615.1 of Panax quinquefolius. Taxonomy (NCBI): domain Eukaryota; kingdom Viridiplantae; phylum Streptophyta; class Magnoliopsida; order Apiales; family Araliaceae; genus Panax; species Panax quinquefolius. The sequence continues at coordinate 45,776,166 of CM035159.1, forward strand.
GATTTCACATACTTAAGTAACACTTTAATGAGGTTGTCCCTATTAATTAGTAATCACTGACTACCCTAATATTAACAGTATAGCAGCTCCTTTATGTTACTTTAGTTTCAATCTTGAATATTACTCAACTAGTGACAATGAGAAGGTGAACTCTTTTAGCATGCTCGATACTTTAGTAATAATATATGGTTTATTCGATATCCTTTCTTTTAAATCACAGTTAGCATAAACCATAAACTAAATCAGTTCTTAGCTTGGGAAATCATCAAACACCTAGAGTGCAGTCCTTATATATGCATATATTACATACTCTCTTAGCATCATTGCCTTCCAGCCGTATGGCTTAAACAACAACAAGTATAGGACTATACTAAACAGTCCCAATCACAATAGTTCAAATAATATAAAAACAGTCATCATATTAAGTTACCATAATAGCCATACACGTTTCACAGTCACGACGATTCATTTTGCTAATTAAGTCAATAGCCAGTCCAAATCATTTATCGATTCGATTTTACCCGGAATGAATGGAAAGATTAGAAAGGCCGAATTGGCTTACCTTGGCGATTCGAAGGTGTCAAGCGGGTTGAGTTGCTCAGTTCCTTTTCCCTCTAAATAGAACTCTGCTAATATCACTCTCGATTGGCTCTCTTTTTCTTTCTTCTTGTGTTAAAGCCTTGGGAAGTCGGTTGAGGGTGGGACACGAGGTTAAATAGTGAACTTTTCTTTTCTCTGGTCATGCCAAGCTACGCCCTAATGGCCCTACCGACCTCCCTACCAAGCTGCGTGTAATCATTACTAGCCTATTTCCTTTGGCTCCTTCCAGCCACCCTAGCGAGCATAGCTTTACTCTTATACGCCTTATCCTCTACAAGCCTATTTCACCTGCAACTTTTCTGCTATCCAACTGTTAACTGACTAATCTGTTTAACTAGAACCAATTTAGAACCCATACACTTGCTACCTGACTGAATATTTCAGCTATGCCAGTGCTTTTCTCGTTTAGTTTGAAGCAGTTAACTTTGCTATACACCATTGGGTTTTCAGGATTGGATTGGGTAATAGTTTTGATAAATTCCTAATTTGGGCTTACACCAATCTTTTCTGGTTATCAATTGTAGCAGCCTAATTGGGCTTTTTTTAAAAAATTAGGCTAGAACTGGCCCCCTTTTATAATATCTTCTTATAGACCAAACCCATCTCCTAATTAATGGCAAAAATTTATTATGGCCCAATATTTTAATATGAACTCTTGTTGAATTAAAACACATGGACTTTTATCTATTATTTTCTCTAGCAACAATAGTTAGAACATATATCATTAAAATGACTATTCCATGTAATCTTAAATAATTCATGATGGTACATTATTTCTTTATCCATAAAAATCAAGACGCTTAATAAACTATTAAATAGATAATAGTTTTGTCGCAATGTAAAGTTAAATAAATAAAAAATTTATACCCAAAATTTGACATTATAATAATTGAATATTACATAGAATTTTCTGAGTCATTACATATAAAGTACGTGCATACTTTTATTTTCAATTAGAAATGTATGAAGTTATGTAAAGCATTCAATTCTAATGAAGTGTAATGATACACATCTTGGCTTCTTCTTCTCTGAGGATTGAGTTATGCTATTGAACATATATACACTAGATGAATGACACATGTTATGTTTCTTCATTCAGTTGAGCCTCTTTTTTTTTTTAAAAAAAAATAGGCCAACTTAAGCATTACTCAGAATTTTGTTCTCAAACAAACTACCCTCAATTAGTTTGTTGCCTAAAATAGTGGTCAAGAATGGCTTGACCTACTAGTTTCCACTTTTCGTTTTAGCTTGAAATTGAAATTTCATTCTAACTTGACATACTCAAAAACTCTAATTATGATCACATATGCTATATAAATCAAGCCCAAGCTTTAGTTTTGCCTAATACTTGATTTTTATTCAAAATAGTCCATTTAGGACTTTTATCGAGCAAGTAGCATGCATTCTTTTAAAACTCAGATTTCATGAGGTTTGATTTGAGTTCTAACCTTCTTTTTCCACCTTATTATTCCTCACAACCCAGCTTATCTCCTTTACTCTATTCCACACAAGAACAGTCTCATATCAGCCACATATATGAATAATCAATACATAAAAGATTACATAGCTTACTTACCAATCATGACTTATGTTTTTAACATAACTTGTACTAGACTTTCATATGATTACCCCATAAAGCAATTTCATTGTTTATATCCAATTAGAATTCAAGATTTACTTTGCTCCCCATAATCAGTTTACATAAATTTGATAACTTACTACTAACCATATATCAGTCAATTTGTTCATGTTTGGAATTTAATAGAAACATAGCAAAGATAAATTATAATACCTTAGCTAGCTTGTTTGTAAGATCCTTGCTATCCCTCAGTCTTGATTCCAGCTACACCACACAACATAATGCTTATGCTTCTTCTCTGTTCTTACTGAATTTGAGGAAACAAAAATTCTAGGAGGAGAGATGACGAGTGGTAAGGAGAAGGAAGAAAAGAGTTATGAAATTGTGTTTTGGATGTTATAGCGATTCACGAGCTTGCATCTCACACAAAACTCCAGCTTCTACATATAGCTCAGCCAAGTCTTAAGCCTATATTATTAGTATCTGAGACTGACCAAGAGGACATGATTAGTAGGGTTAAGGGCTTCCATCGACGGGTCGGATTTTCTAATGGTGTAAGCGGTGTACATCATGATGACGAAGACGGTGGCGGTGACTGATTTGACGAAGAGCGGTGCCCTTCCTCGTTTAAGGCAATCCAAACCCATAATCAGAAGCTTTCGCAGAGGGGTTCTGAATAACAGTAGCAAAATCCCCGCCATTTCGGCAAACATCAACATGAACAATAGTTGTATCATTGACCCCTCTCGCTACAAAGTCACAAACCCTAACCAAAGAGAAGAGAGAAAGAATTAGAAAAGTGTTTTTATTTATCAATTACTACATCGATTATTAATAATAGAACAGAGGGTGGTTACCGTGAAGCCAAGCAACATGAAGCGGAGTTCGATTATTTTAAGCTCCGTATTTTTGACATAGATAACGTTTTTTTAAAAATAAATGTTATCTATTTAAAATAAAAAAATTTCCTTCTTATAAATAGATAACGTTTTTTCCATATATATCTATAAAGTTTTGTTAAAAAACGTTGTGGAAAAAAATACCACAATATTTTTTATAAAAACGTTGTTGTTTAAGTCTTGTTTATTTACTATTTTGTACTAGTGGAGTTGCAATTTTCATGGAGAACGTAAAAACCTCATCGTCGTCCATGTTCCTCCACACCCTAATATCCCCCATTACAGACCGAACATGGCGAATGGCTTTGATTATGTTCCCAGTTCGGCCTTCGCCTTTGGTTGAATCATAAATCACACCTCACGGATTCTTGAGTGCTTCCCGAGGTTTTGGCGACCCTAACGAAATCCAAAAATTATACTTGTTGATGTGATTCTCATCGTCGGCAAAGGTAAGAATTTCACTTTCATCAACATAATCAATGCCAATTGCTTCAAGGATTTGGGCCTCCACGAAATGGCCGATATCTGGACGCCTTGGCCATCATAGGAATTTGTGACTACTGTTTAATTGTGAAAAAAGTCATGTTTTTTAATTTTTTCTTATGGTTTAGTACTGAACTAATTAAAAATAAAATTAAATAATTCAAAAGTCTTTCTTAATTAAATCCCTCTCAAATTGTTATTTAACTGAATATAAAATAAAATACCAAAAAATAAAGCTACTTTAAATTAATCTCTAAAAGACTTTTTGGATTAATATTATATACTTAAAATAAAATTTAAAGTCTTTTGGATTATTTAATTTTATTTTTATTTAACTTTAACTTTATTTAATTATGATTATAAAAATAAATTTTTATGGAGAAATTTTAAAGTTTAACATGGTGTAAAGTTATTTACTTTATAGTTTATTAAAATAAATAGTTGATATTGTAAGTTACTTAAAAAGTGTTATTAAAATGAAATTTACTATTGTAAAAAATTTAAGGTATTTATATTCACCATAATTAATTCAAAAAAATATTTACAACAAGATAGCGACCGATTTTATCCCTCGCAAAAAACTTCTGAATAATGATTTATAGTGAGTAATAATTCCTTCACTAAATAGATTTTTTCCTCGCAAATTTTCATCATAAATTGGCTCCAAAAATATTTCTATCGCCCCAATTTTGCGAGGAAAAAAATATAAATTGAGAAGGATGTTTCTTTCGCTAATAACTATATTGTCACTATACTTTTTTCCTTCACTATTCCTTCACTAAACAACTCCTCATGTGAAGGAATAAATTCCTTAACAAAATTTCCTTCGCTATAGGCCATTTTTGGTGTAGTGATTGGAGTCCCAAACCTCGTGAAAATACTCTTCTGCAAAAATCTGAGGACTACTTTGGCATCATTCGTTGGAAGAGCTGCCACTTCTACCCACTTCGACACATAATCCACTGCGAACAAGATGTAAAGATCTCTGCATGAAGAAACGAAAGGACCCATGAAATCTATCCCCCACACATCAAAAATTTCCACTTCGAGGATTGTGTTCAATAGCATTTCATTTCTTTTCAAAAAGTTTCCGACACTCTGACATCTGTCACATATTTGGACGAAACTGTAAGCATCCTTGAAAATTGTCGACCAGTATAATCTTGCTTGTAGCACTCTAGCCGCTGTTCGCTTTCCACCATACTGATGAAAGTAGTATGCACACAAGCCAATCATGTTTGATGATAAAGCATATACTTTGTAACAATCTTATTCATTTATTAATAAAAAGTATTAATTTATTAAAGGCTTTTAATTATCTACATGATCTTTGTTTTATAATATGTGATAAACCCATAGTTTTAAATAATGCTTTTAGAATAATGATGATGATCATTCTAATGAGATCTAAATTCTTAGAAAGCTTAAAACTAAAATAGTTCCCAATCGTTGGATTACTAAATTGGGGATTAGTGAATCCGGATAGATTGGTACATATGTTGCTTAATCATTGGATGAGGATGATTGATCTCATGATCATTTGTGTGGAGACACTAAAAGCAAGTATGTAGGTGCTTATTAGAGAATAAGTTCTTTGAGCGTGGCTCGCTAAGGAATACCTCACCGGAGTTTTACTTACTGTCAATAGGAAATTCTGTAGTGATAGTAGTACAAGTGATCCTTGGACTTGAGATCATCATAGTATCTTGTGTATGATGAGTTATACTTTGACTTATTCCTTAAGACCCTTAGGGTATATCAAAGGGTATGCTTGGGTATAATAAGTTATACATGGAGATAATGTATGATCAATAAAGAATCTACCACTTCTTAAAAAAGAAGAGAAATGTCTATGTGATTAGATAAATGACAACTCGGTAGTCCTTGGCAAGGCGAATGAAATTAGAAAGGAGTTTCTAATTTGCATTATTTGAGTCATGCATTTAAGAATCGAAATACATATAATTAAATAAAATAAGACTGACAAGTAATTCCATATCTTATATTTAATTGGGACATTGTATGGTGGAAGGATTGAATTGTCACGGTAACTATTTACTCAAAGGTTCTTTTATGATTAATGTTGAAATCTATATTATTTTGAAAGTCGTTGATCGCTAGGGAGGCTTATCCCTATTGTAGAATAAATATTATTTATTTAAATAAATTAATAGTTTTAATTTATTTATTTAAATAAGATTAGAATTGTTCTAATTGATTTATTCATAACCTAGGTTTAATATGGAGAACCTAAAGGGTCACACCATAAAAGGAAGAATAATTATTTAAGAAGTAAATGGCATAATCATAATAATAAGTTAAGTATATTTAATTTAATCTATGGTGATAGAATAAATTAAATATCTTAATATTATTATTTAATATTTTGGAAATATTAAATATAAATTAATAAGAGGAGTCTTATTATTATTATTATTACTATTACTATTATTTAATTCCTAAAGGAGTTTGAGAATTGATTAATAAAAGTACTCTCAAATATCCTAATAGGATTAGGAGGCAAATTAATTAAAAGAGTTTAATTAATTATCCCTAATAAGATTAAGAGCTTAATTAATTAAAAGAATTTAATTAATTAAATAAAACTCAATTTCTTAATTGTTAAGGAGGGTTGCCTACATCTATAAATAAGAGGAGTCTTATTATGGGTGAAGGAGTTGTTGACTTTTTAACAACAGACGTAATTCCAATAGTTGGGAGAGTACACTCTTTTTCTATGAGAGATAGAAAAACAAGGGTTTTGCCAAATACCCATCTTCTTGGATCCTTCTTCTTCCTTGGTGGATCACCTCTAGAGGCCAAACAGTTGGGTGGCTAACGTTGATCAAAGGAAGGAACCAAACCCGGTGGATTCAAGTTGAACGCGAAAAGGATTGAAGGTGAACTTGTACCTGAGGAAGCTCGGATCTTCAAGGGTATGATTTTTGTTCTTTTTTTCATTTAATTAATAATTGTGCATAAAGGATGATCCGGGTATATGGTTTGTAAATTTTTTAAACTCTGATTTTTACACGTTTCCGCTTATTTATGCAATTTAATTGCGTTCTTGAATATTGCAAACCTAACAGTGGTATCAGAGCCAAACCTTTATGCGAATTATTAATTGTTTTAATTTAATATGTATATTGTTATGTGTTTAGAATAATTTAATTGGGCATAATTTTGTTGTATAAAATTTCTTGCGACTTTCGAAAGTCTGCACTTGCTTTTGAAATTCCGTGGCCATGTCAGGTGGATAATTGGTTCTTCCAGGATTCCTGGTATCATATATAGATTTTATATTATACATTAAGTAAAAAGTTTACTTTGCTGGAAACCTTCATTCACGTGATGTAATTTGTCAGGGATTTTTTTTCATTTGACAACATATGATCACGTGGCCATGTAAAGGAAATTTATGCTTCCTTTTGTAAAAGTTATAAGATATTATGTTTATATATATATATATATATATATATATATATAATATATTACCGTAATTCATATTATTTATATATATAATGTTAATTATGATCCAATGTAAAAGTTACAGGATCTTTCGTTATTATATATATATAATATATATAAATTACCGTAATTCATATTATTTATATATATAATGTATATTTTAATTATTTAATCTTAAAATAAAAAGTTTATTTTAATTTTAAAATTAAATTTTATGCTAACTAATTAGAGTTGGAATTGGATTCCATGATAACTAATTAGTGTTGAAATTAGATTCTATGTTTCCTTAAATAAATGAGTTTATTTAGATATGAAATAAGATTTCATATTATTCAAAATAAAAGAGTTTATTTGTGAATATAGAAAAAAGAATTAGTCTTTCCTTAAATAAAGAAGTTTATTTAGATATGAAATAAGATTTCATATTATTCAAAAATAAAAAGTTTATTTATGAATAGGAAAGAAAAATCATGTTTCCTTTAATAAAGGATTTTTTTACATGGAATTGGATTCCATAATTAATTAAAATAAAGGAGTTTATTTTGATTAAAGATTTTGATTAAAATAAAATAGTTTATTTTATTCAAAATTGGATAAATTAAAATAAAATAGTTTTATTTTGATTTAAATTTGGATTAAAATAAAAGAGTTTATTTTAATTCAAAACTAAATTTTATACTAACTAAATTTGTCCATTAAATGATATCAATATATATATTAAATGTTTATTATTCATGAGATGAATGTTATTTATTGATGCATATGGTGATATGTATGATAATAAATGGGATTGATTATGGTCTATTGACCAATGTGATTGAATTTTATTTTAGTTGGATGCATGAATGTATGGGTTTTATTAAATGGGGTCTGCGTACCTCGTCTTCTCTAATTTTTTCTTAATATAAATTCTTTCTTCCTCATATGTACTTCCCCTTGACTGCTGATCAAGGTTTCTATTTATTTTAAATAGCTTTATAATAGGAATAGTTAGAATTAATTTTGAAGAATTGGAGATCAAGGATCAAGGAGAGCTTGAAGACTTGTTTGTAATGGAGCCCGGGTTTAAATATAATAGTTATATTTAAATATTAATTCTTGCACCCCTAGGGTTTGACCTTTTGGTTCACTTGGTGGCTCTAGTGAACCAAACTAGAATAAAAGTCCATAATCAATCCGGGTAGAATATAGTATTCTATATGTGCATGCTTGTACTATATATATTATATATTATGCAAACATGCTTCACATGTTAATTAATATGACGCGTATTTTATATATATATGTGCATGCGCACTAAATAAGATGAGACATTTTAATAACAAACCCCTCAAATTTTTTATATTAAGTCCTAAGCGTTCAAAGATATTTGGAATATCAAACGTCGCCTTCTAGCATGATAAAATTAATAGAGTATTAAATATTTAATATGAGTTTGTTGTGTCACCACAAGGCAAGTATTAAGTATTTAAGATGTTAATTTATCACATTTGATGCTTATAAAGAAAATTGAACAATATTGTTTTGTTGTGTCACCACAAGGATGATATTTTTCTTTTTTGAATATATGGAGTGCTAGGTTGGACTTAACTTGGATAATTTTGATTCGGATGTGCCACCACTTGATCAAAATAATCTAAGAGGCAAAATACAATGAGTTGCATAGTTGATGTAATTGACAAGAGTTGTTTACCTATTTATTTATATATAATTTGTTGTGTCACCACAAGGCTATATACATTTGAAATGGGATCCTTATTCTCACTAGCAAATCTTTAATTAGATATTGTCGAACTATATATATTGAGAGTAATATAGTTTGAAGAAAATAGTGGGAGATACCAATTTAAAATAAGACCTAAATTATTTTGGTAATTAATAAAAGAATGTATGATAAAATGTTGTTAATTACAAATTCATTTATAAAATTTTACAATGTCTAAATTACTATCACTGCGTAGCATATTAGATGCTAAATTAACTGAACCGAATTAAACGAATTGGTTAAGGAAATTGAGAAAAGTTCTCACGGCTGAAAAGCTATCTTATATCCTTAATACGCCTATCCCTGCAATGGTTGTAGACAATGCCTCTGAGGAAGATATTGCTACTTTTAGAAAGTTGCAAGATGATGCACAGTTGGCTCAATGCATCATGCTCGCATCCATGAGTAACGAGCTTCAGCGTCAGCATGAAACTATGGATGCTCTTACTATATTCCTGCACATCAAGTAGTTGATGGAAAGGAAAGTAGGACTGATAGATATCAGATATCTAAGGAGCTCTTTTGATCTAGAATGACCAATGACACTACAGTACAGACACATATCCTAAACATGATCAATTTGATTGATCAATTAGGACAACAGGTTTCGTCATGGATGGAGAGTTGAGCCAAGATTTGATCTTGCACTCACTCCCGGACTCCTTTCACAATTGTTGTGAATTTTTCATATGAACAAGCTAGATATCAGCCTCACTGATTTGCTTAACATGTTGAAAAATGTTGAGAGTCACTTTCCAACTAAGAAAGACCATGTCTTACTAGTAGGGGCCAAAGGATCTTCTGAAAAAAAGAACGATTCAAAGAAGGTAAATAGAAAGGCATAAACAAAGGATAATAAGAACAAAACTGATATGGATAGCAAAGGAGTTTGCTTCCACTGAAATAAGCCTGGACACTGGAAAGAAACTGCGAGAAGTATCTTGCAAAGGCTAACCAAAAAAGCTTAGTGAAGTTTCGGTTACAAATAAAAAAAAATTCATGATTTAAAATAAATTTTTCTTCAAGTCAAGGTTCTACTTGGGTATTGGATACCGACTTTGGTTATCATAAATATAGATTAATGAAGGGACCAAGCAGAAGTGGAAAGCTGAACATAGATAAGTAATCCAATATGTGGGAAATGAAGCAAATGTTGTTATATTAGCCATAGGAACTTATTGTTTAGCATTGCCTACGGGGAAGTCTATTAAGTCAATAAGTTGTTATTGTATTCCAGTTCTCGTTAGAAACATTATTTCTATTTTATTATTGGACAATAAAATCTTTGGTATTATAATTAAGAACAATTGTGGTTCTATTTATAATAATAATGTTTTGTATAGAACTGGAATATTACTTAATAGATTTAGTATACTTGACTCACGTGAAAATAATTTTACAAATTGAACAAACTATTATAAGAAAAGGAGATGATCATTCAAAGAGTTGAATGTGTGTATTTGCTGAAATACAAGTGTGAATTATTTGAAAGGTTCAAAGAATTCAGAAGTGAAACAAATTGACAAGGTATTAAGATTCTTTGATTAGATCAAAAAATAAATACTTGTGCAATAAGTTTCTTGATCATCTCAAATGGTTTTCTCATAATGGACGCCTCCTGATACGCAATAATTGATTGATATATCTGAAAGGAAAAATCGTACCTTATTGGACATGGTGCGGTCCATAATGATTTTACCGACATTTCAGTATCCTTCTGGGATAATGTCCTAGAAATGGCTGCATATCTACAAAAAGGTAACCTCAAAATTTGGCCCCAAGACTCCATAAAAGTTATGGACAGGGAGGATTCTTAATCTTAAGTATGTTAAGATAAGGGGTTGTCCAACTTATGTGAAAAGGTTTCAAAAGGATAAGCTTGGGACAAAATTTGACAAGTACAGATTTGTGGGACATCCTAAAGTAAGTTTAGGGCATATGTTCTATAATCCTACTTAGCAAAAGGTGTTTGTTGAGAAACATGCTGCCTTCTAAGATAAAGATGTTTATCATTGAAGTGGCTAGTGGGAGGATAATACATCTTGAAGAGTTCAAGAATCACAAAACACTAAAAGTCAAATAAGAGGAACCTGTAGATAGATCTATTGTACCACAACCAAATCGTAAATCTGGAATAGTACCAAAGATACCTAGGAGGTATGGATTCATCAGGGATGATGATGATGAGGTATGCATCATAGAAGATGATGATCCAGAGTTACATACGATGAGGAAAGAGTTCTAGTGTGTACAAAAGGGTCAGTGGGAGCGTCGTGAAAATTCTAGTATTATATGTTGATATACTACGGATGAGGAATAACATACCAATGCTACAATCAGTAAAGATAAAGTTGTCTTAATATTCCTCCATGAATGATTTGGGAAGAGTATCTTAATTGGGGATGCAAATCTATATAGATAGATTTAAAAGGATGCTCAGCTTAACCCAAGGAACGTATATTCATTTGATGCTAAAGTCGTTTAGCATGGCAAACTCCAAGAGATATCTCATGTTGATGAGTCATGGAGTGTATCTCTCTTAATAGTCCCCATAGACTCCAAAAAGAGAGATCATATGAGTAACTATCATGTATGCAATGAAATGTACGAGACACGATGTTGATCGGTCATAATTCGAGAAGTTCCTTTGAGAGGCGTTGAAAAACATCTTAAAGTACTTAACCGGTACTAAGGATGTGATTAAAATTTATGGTGGGTCTAAATTAAAACTAGAGGGCTTATCAGACTAAAGTTTTTCATACAGACCAAGACGACAGAAAATCCATTTTAAGGTAAAGTGTTACCTTGAACGGTGGTGCAGTGAAATTGAAAAGGTTTCAAACAGCAAAGAGTTGCTGGTTTAGTGATAAAGACAAAATATATAGTTGTAAATGAAGCCAAAATATTAGTGATAAAGAGTTGCTGGTTTAATGAATCCAGATAGATTGGTACATACGTTGCTTGCTCATTGGATGAGGATGATTAATCTCATGATCATTTGTGTGAAGACACTAAAGCAAGTATGTAAGTGCTTATTAGAGAATAAGTTCACCAAACCTGGCTCGCTAAGGAATACCTAATGGAGTCTTACTTGCCTGTCAATAGGAATTCCTATAGTGATAGTAGTACAAGTGATCCTTGGACTTGAGATCATCATAGTATCTTGTGTATGATGAGTTATACTTTGACTTATTCCTTAAGACCCTTAGGGTATATCAAAGGGTATGCTTGGGTATAATAAGTTATACATGGAGATAATGTATGATCGATAAAGAATCTACCACTTCTAGTAAAAGAAGAGAAATGTCTATGTGATTCGATAAATGACAACGAGTAGTCCTTGGTTAAGGCGAATGAAATTAGAAAGGAGTTTCTAATTTGTATTATTTGAGTTGTGCATTTAAGAGTCGAAATACATATAATTAAATAAAATAAGACTTGTGGTAATTCCATGTCTTATATTTAATTGGTACATTGTATGGTGGAAGGATTGAATTATGCGGTAACTATTTACTCAAAGGTTCTTTTATGATTAATGTTGAAATCTATATTATCGGAAAGTCGTTGATCGCTAGGAGGCTTATCCCTATTGTAGAATAAATATTATTTATTTAAATAAATTAATAGTTTTAATTTATTTATTTAAATAAGATTAGAATTGTTCTAATTGATTTATTCATACTTAGGTTTAATATGGAGAACCTAAAGGGTCACACCATAAAAAGGAAGAATAATTATTTAAGAAGTAAATGGCATAATCGTAATAATAAGTTAAGTATATTTAATTTAATCTATGGTGATAGAATAAATTAAATATCTTAATATTTATTATTTAATATTTTAGAAATATTAAATATAAATTAATAAGAGAGTCTTATTATTATTATTACTATTATTATTATTTAATTCTAAAGGAGTTTGGGAATTAATTAATAAAAGTACTCTCAAATATCCTAATAGGATTAAGAGGCAAATTAATTAAAAGAGTTTAATTAATTATCCCTAATAAGATTAGGGAGCTTAATTAATTAAAAATTTTAATTAATTAAATAAAACTCAATTTCTTAATTGTTAAGGAGGGTTGCCTACATCTATAAATAAGAGTTATGGGTGAAAGAGTTGTTGACTTTTTAACAACAGACGTAATTCCAATAGTTGGGAGAGTACGTTCCTTTTCTATTAGAGATAGAAAAACAAGGGTTTTGCCAAATACCCGTCTTCTTGGATCCTTCTTCTTCCTTGGTGGATCACCTCTAGAGGCCAAACACTTGGGTGGCTAACGTTGATCAAAGGAAGGAACCAAACCGGTGGATTCAAGTTGAACGCAAAAAGGATTAGAGGTGAACTTGTACCTGAGGAAGCTCGGATCTTCAAGGGTATGATTTTTGTTCTTTCTTTTTCATTTAATTAATAATTGCGCATAAAGGATGATCCGGGTATATGGTTTGTAAATTTTTTAAACTCTGATTTTTACACGTTTCCACTTATTTATGCAATTTGATTGCGTTCTTGAATATTACAAACCTAACAAGTGACCCCCATACAAAGAAGCATGACAATCCTGCAAAATCCCCTCTATCTCGCTATATGGGATACACCTTCTTATCATCTGATCAGCGCATTAATTGAAAAAATATGGTTCATCCCATATAAACCATTTAACATCATGCAGGAATTTATTCTTTTGATGAACAACCAAGTCAGAAGGTACCATCTTACTCACCAAGTAGTTCGCGTAGTTTGCAAACCATGGCACTTCCCCTTTCACCACAAACAATTGTTCATCTGGAAAGGATTTATTAATTACAACTTTTTCATCTGCCTCCCTTTTCGGATTCTCTAGTCGAGATAAGTGGTCCGCCACTTGGTTCTCAGTTCCCTTTCTGTCCTTGATCTCTAAATCAAATTCTTGCAACAATAATATCCATCTGATTAAGCGGGGCTTTGCATCCTTCTTTGCCACTAAATGTCGAATTGTCTCGTGATCCGTGTACACTATCACCTTCATACCAATCAGATACGCTTGGAATTTATCAAAAGCATACACAACTACCAATAACTCTTTTTCTGTGGTGGTGTAGTTCAACTGCGCATCCGTAAGGGTCTTGCTAGCATAATATATCACGTGAAAAAGCTTTTCCTTTCGCTGACCCAAAACAGTTCCCACGGCATAATCATTGGCATCACACATCAATTTTAATGGCAAGTCCCAATCCGGTGCAGTAATAATTGGTACTGAAGTTAATTTCCCCTTCAAGTGCTCAAATACCGACACTCAGGCCTCATCAAATTTGAATTGTGCATCCTTCTCCAATAAACTACATAGTGGTTTAGTTATCTTGGAGAAGTCTTTTATGAATCTGCGGTAGAAGCCTGCATGTCCAAGAAAACTGCGAACACCTTTTACTGAAGTAGGCGGTGGCAAATTCTCAATAGTTTCTAGTTTAGCCCTGTCCACCTCAAGTCCCTTCTTCAAAACCTTGTGTCCCAGAATTATTCCTTCTTATACCATAAAATGGTACTTTTCCCAATTTAGTACTAAGTTTATTTCGACACATCTTTTCAAGACCATCACCAAATTTTCAAGGCATAAATCAAAAGAATCCCCAAATACCAAGGAATCATCCATGAATACCTCCACATTCTGTTCCACCATATCCGAAAAAATAGCCATCATGCATCTCTGAAAGGTGGCTGGAGCATTGCACAGACCAAAAGACATCCTTCTGAAAGCAAAAGTTTCATATGGACATGTAAAGGTTGTCTTTTCTTGATCCTCTGGAGCTATCACAATCTAATTGTAGCCTGAATAACTGTCCAGAAGGCAATAATACTCATGACCCGCCAGTCTATCCAACATCTGATCGATAAATGGCAGTGGGAAGTGATCTTTCATTGTAGATTTGTTAAGCCTGTGGTAATCCATGCAGACTCTCCACCCCGTCACTATTCATGTTGGAATCAACTCATTATTTTCATTAGAAACCACAGTCATGCCACCCTTCTTGATACATATTGCACTGGGCTCACCAATGAACTATCTGAAATCGGATAGATTATGCATGCATCCAGCCATTTCAATACTTCTTTCTTGACCACTTCCTTCATGATCGGATTAAATCTTCTTTGTTGCTCCACCGACTGCTTACTATCATCTTCTAGCAGGATCTTATGCATACAAAAAGAAGGGTTGATCCCTTTTATATCTACTATAGTCCATCCAATAGCCGACTTGAACTCTCTAAAGACTCGTAGTAGTTTTTCTTCCTGAAAAGATGTTAGTGCAGAAGAAATAATCACAGGCAGCTTTGAATCTTTATTTAAAAATGCATACCTTAAATGATCTGGAAGTTATTTTAATTCAAGTTCTGGAGGTGTCTCAAGATGATTTCAATTTTACTGACGTCTCTCCAACTTTCTTCAATAGCTCAGCAGGAGTTTTGAATTTTCTGAATTGTGGAGTAGTATCAAGAAAGTGCACAAGTTCTTCAAATTCCTCATCCTCCAATTCTGAATTTCTAGCCATAACACTTCTCAACAGTTCATGATCCATCAGACTCTCTACTTCATCATTTAAGACCTGGTCCACCAAATCAACCCTGAAGCATTCCTCTTCATCTGTCGGGAACTTCATTGCCTTGAATACGTTAAAGGTAACTTCCTAATCATGAACATGCATTGTGAGCTCCCCTTTCTGAACGTCTATCAAGGTCCTTCCTGTGGCTAGGAATGGTCTTCCTAGTATGATTGGTATACTCCTATTTTCTTCATAATCTAAAATGATGAAATCAGCCGGAAAGATGAATTTATCCACTTTCACCAAAACATCTTCAACAATACCCCGTGGATAAGTGATAGACCTGTCAGCAAGATACAACAAAATATTTGTCGGCCTTGGAGCCGACAATCCCAACTGATTAAATACTGATAAGGGCATCAAATTAATACTTGCCCCAAGATCACACAAACTTGTTGAAACTCATCTTTCTGATTGTGCACGGAATTTTGAAATTGCCCGGATCCTTCATCTTTGGAGGTAATTTGCGCTGAAGCACTGCACTGCATTCCTCTGTCAAGTCCACTGTCTCAAAATCTTCTAATCTCTTCTTCCTTGACAAAATACCCTTCATGAACTTTGCATAACTCGGCATCTGTTCCAATGCCTCAGTGAAAGGTATGTTAATCTGCAATTTTTTAAAGAGCTCCAAGAACTTGCTGAACTGCTTATTCAATCTTTGTGGATACGGAACCGGAGGGTGAACTAGTGGTATTTGATTCACGGGCTTCTCAACTGAACCTGCTTTATCCTTCTCTTCCTGCTATAACTCAGAATCTTCATTATTTTCTTTCTTCTCGAGATAAATTTTTCGCCTCTTGCGGCGCGCGTCTCCCCCTTATAAGCGTTAAGGCGCTTACGCCATGCGATTTTTCTAATCATTTCCCGGACACTGAGTGTGATCGCCTGACAATGTTCCTTCCCTTCTCTTCTTGGATTTGCCTCCGTAGTACTTGGAAATAAACCCTGGGGCCTGTTGTTAAGCATGCTCACCATCTGACCCATTTGAGTTTCCAGATTTTTAATAGCCATTGCTTGGCTTTTAATCATCACCTCTGTATTCGCCATGTACGTCATCATCATCTCCTCCATTTCTGATTTCTTTTCTTGCTGAGGTGCAGCTTGAGTATGATGTTGTTGAGAGAATCCCGGTGGGTAAGGTGGTCTTGGTGCAAACTATTGCTGAACTGACTGTGACTGAAATTGGTTATTCGACTGAAACTGACTCTGTTGATTTCCTTAATTATTTGACCAACTGAAGTTTGGATGGTTGCGGTTGTTGGAGTTGTATGTGTTCTGAAATTGTCCTTGATCCTTCCTATAATTGTTCACATACTTTACAGACTCTGAGATAATAGCACATTGATCCGTTGAATGTTACCCTGCACAAATTTCACACACCAAGGCAACTGTCTTCTCCTTGGTCTCTGTCAACGAATCAATTTTCTTCTCCATGTATGCCATCTGTGCTGACAATTAAGTGATAACATTCACTTCTAACAAACCTGCAACTCTAGGTTGTGGCATCCTGGCTGTAGGGTTTTGAAAATCATTAGCTGCCATTGTCTCAATGAGGTTATAGACTTCTTCATAACTCTTCGCCCATAATTCTCCTCCTGCAGCTGCATCTACAATGGGCCTGGATTGCCATTGTAAGAACCCGAATTTTTCAAAAAATATTAAAATAAGAATTTAGTGAATAAAATTCTTAAGGCTTATGAAGGGTTCAAATAAAAATATATAATGTGTTACGAAGTATGTGATATTGTGTTACATAGGGTAATATGAGCTATGTAATAAGTAATGTTGTGTTTAATAAATATATAACATTATTATATATTTGTTAGAAATTGTAGAGATGGAGTTATATGAAGATGGATAAGATTTATCTATCGACATTAAATAATTTATAGAATTATTTTATAGTAGCAAGTTGGTGACATTAAAATATCTTTGATAATCACCAATTTCTAGAGTATATGTGCAAGTGAATATCAAGTCTAAGGTAGTGCAATCTAACTCTTTAATGGTTGACGTATAGGAGTTGGGCTAAACGATTCCTTCAGAGAGCGGAGGTATATACGAATTGGTAACCGATCTAACTCACTGTGAAAAAGTGTAGACGAGACGGAAACTGATTTGTTGGTTGTTTGTGGGAAACCACTCAGTGTACTATATTGAATACTATTAAAGACTCGAGGTGTGTTAGGTTTGGACTTATATATATGTACATTATTGACGAGAGAAGAGAATCGATATACCTTTAAAGAGATTAGAGAATTATTGAGTAAATTGATACACAGCGAGAAGTGAAGATTAAAGGAGATGTTTAGTTGGTTAAACCAATAAGGGAGATAGAGTTTTAAAACTCGAAGTGTGATTCTTAAATTATTAAGGAAAATAGTAACCGAGGATGTGTAAAGTGTTTAGAAGTGTAAGGTTTTTGATTCGCTAATGCGAGAACTTATGCACTGAAATTTGGTATAAGCCTTGCAAATTATGCCATATATCAAATCTGTAACCAGTAAATTTTGGCGGTCTATAGAAAACTCTGAGTTAGTTTATGGAAATGTGATTTGAAAGCCATGTATACTAATAACTCTTATAAGGTCATGAATGGTGACTAAGTATTCATGAAGAAATTTAGTTAGGAAAACATGAATTGAATAAAGATTTAATTAATTAGCCCGGATTAAATATGGTTAATTAAGTGATAATATGAAATATTATATTCTATTAATTAGTGGAGTGCATAATAATTATTGAAAAGAAAATAAATGATTAATATTAATTAATTGTTGTGATATTAGAAGGTGATAATGGGTTGAAAGTACCCAACTAATTGATATTTATCTCAATTAAAATATTAATGGTATTACTATGTGTAATATGAAAAATGTGGGCAGTAGTAGTATATAATACCTATTGCTTAAGATTACATGAAGTGTGACATTTAATTGGAACTAATGATATACATATGATAAAAGTGATTAAATCATAAAGTTGATTTAAATGAGTTTTGTTATCTTATCCTAGGTGATGAGACAATTATATGTATACCCTAAAAGATGGGAGTAAATAAATATGTGTTATTAAAATATTTATTTCAATACCAATGTGTAAGTAAATAGTAAAAAGAGATATTAAGTTATTAGTGAGCAATTAAATTAAGTCCACACATGTTTTAAAGATTAAAATATGTGGACTAATGTATATGGACTATATGATGTGAGTACATAAATAACTTTACTTGGTGTATATTTAAAATATAAGTATACTTCCTATATGTGGGTGTACATATATGTTGGCGTATATGTGTCCCTAACTTAGTTGATGTAACAATATTAAGCTATTAGAGATAAGCTTACTAGTCCAAATGGAAATAAACCCAAGTGTGCAAGTCACCTTTTACTAATGCTGAGGGTATGTGGCTTGTCCCAAAATTAGTGACCCAACTCATTTAAAATGTCGTGTTTAGGCTAATGGCCTACCCCTCTACTTCTCAAGCTCTGTGTATAGAAAATGATGATGCTGAGAATGGTTGAAGGGGAGTAGGTATTACTATTTCACCAAATCTCTAATATCCATCATCTTCTTCTTCTTCCTACTGGATTAGAACTCTAGGGCAATGGCTTGGTATGGGTATTAGATTTTTTATAAATTAAAACTCTCTTCTTCACCATTTCATTTGCTAAGTTGTCTGATAAATTCCATATAGAGGGTGAGGTCCTGATAAATTGAAAATCTCTAGGGCAATGGCTTGGTATTGACATGCCACATATTATCCCTATACTCTGACCGACCAATTAAATAACAAATAAACTTAGGTAGGTCATACTAGCGAAGGAATTACCCATCTCTCCCCCTAGTTCTAGTCTCACATCTTAGCCAAGGATCATATCCCTAAGCTTTGATACCAATTGTGACGCCTCAAAATAGGTATACATCACCCATTCCGAAGTCGTCAAATACATGGTACGAAATACAAATACAAACTTAAATATCAAAGATGAAATGTGAGTTTTAATACAAATATTTTCTTCAGGATGATTCAAACTCAAAATAAGTCCTCAATACATTTATTATCACACTATTTCACGAATAGTGAGGACTACTAATGCAAACATCTGGACCGTCACTCCGTTTCCCGACTAGTCCCAGCTATATTCTCATTTCCTGAAGAGAACAATGAAAGCAAAGGGTGAGCTCAACTAGCCTAGTAAGAAATATTATGACTAAGATAATGCCAGAATAAATTATTGTTAGCCTTGTTGTGTTAAAGCGATAAAATACAATAGACATCAAGTTTAAGCTGCGGGAGGAACAAGCAATCCATTAGAAGAGTCAATGCTGACATGATATCTACTATCTTCTATGATTTAAAGTTATCACCAATTTTATCATTTGAGACTCGGTAATAAATAATCCACATCGCTGAATTATCCATGTACTACGGGCCAAGGATATTCATTATTATCACCAATGGTCATGTTCATCTCAACAACTGTCCATTAATGCACTACGGACCAATGAGGACTATTACCACATCATTTGTAACATTACAGGTCATGATTATACCGAATGATTCTTGGTCATAATCATACCAATCAGCATTCCATCTATGCACGTAAACCAAAGATGACTTTCATCATAATATAAGCATGAGGATGATGACAATGATATAAGAATTCAATTAAAAGAAAGCCAAAGATAAATTTTAAAGATTTATAATTTAATTTATCCAGAATTCAATAAAGTCAAAATTATCAACATGATACTGCTTTGTGGAGTAAAATTTAAGAATAATATTGTATCAAAAATAATTTGGACCAAAAAGAAAATAATTTTTGTCATGAATAGTATCCCGAATGAATAGTACCCCGTGAATAGTACTTGAGAATAGTGCCCCATGAATAGCACTCCAGCATAAAAAGATTAAAACTTGTCAAGAATGCTCAGAATAATATTTTTATGAAAAGATACTGGATGAAACGCAAATATCAAGAATATTCTACTAATTTCAGGAATTATAGAAGCAATACTTACCATAGTAAGTTTAAATTTAGGAATCTGAAATGAACAATATATCTGAAGCGCAAATTGATTTTCAAGCTGTCATGCGGTGAGTCAGCGTGAGGCAGATCATTTCTATAATTTAATAACAAATGAATCTGAAGGGTTATTCACTGTGCATGCAGTAGTCGCGTGAGCGGAGTTATTCCTACGTAATAATAAAGAATGGAATAACAAAAGGATTTCACCATGTATCCCAGTAGTCGCGTAGACAAAAGTTATTCAACGTAATAATAAAAATGGAATAACAACCCTTACGAGTATTGAAAGAAATAACTCTCTTCATGAATCTGAAATAAATAATACCCTTACGAATACTGTAAAAGAAAGAAATAATACCCCTTACAACTGTTGAACGAAAATAATATTCCTACGAATATTGAACGAAGATGATATTCCTTACGAATATTGAACGAAAATAATATTCATATGAATACGACAAATAATATCTCTTCAGAATATGAAATAAATAATACCCCTTACGACTGTTGAACAAAAATAATATTCCTACAAATATTGAGCGAAGATGATATTCCTACGAATATTGAACGAAAAAATAATATTCATATGAATACGAAAAATAATATCTCTTGAATATGAAATAAATAATACCCCTTTACATTGTTGAAGCGAAAATAATATTCCTACGAATATTGAAGCGAAGATGATATTCCTTACTTAATATTGAGCGAAAATAATATTCATACGAATCTGAAACATAATATCTCTTGTAATATGAAATAAATAATACCCCTTACCTTAGTAGGAGATTGGATAACGCAATAGTGTAGTAACAAAATACTCTTCTTCTTTCTATCGATTTCTCTCTATATAAATTCTATTGTGAGTCGTAGTGAATTGGTGAGAATGAAAGAAGAAATAAGCTTCTATTTATAGAAGATTTCGACTTAGCCCTTCTGATGGGAAGAGGCAAGTGGCTCATTATTTGGTGATATGAAAAGAAAAGTGGTTTCGACTTTTGTAATGTGAAACAACAAGTGGTTTGACTCCTGTAATGTGAAACGACAAGTGGTTCGACGCCTATAATGTGAAACGACAAGTGGTTCGACGCCTGTAATGTGAAACGACAAGTGGTTCGATGCATGTAATATAAAATGACAAGTGGTTCGACGCCTGTAATATGAAACGGCAAGTGGTTTGACGTCTAGTAAAGGCAAGTACTATTGGCGAAAGTGACTCTTAGATGATGACATATGGGCCCCATAGAATAAACCAAATTTATAACAAACGTCTCATAACAGACTTCTTATTTATATCAAAGATTGAATAAATATTTACTTCAAATCATTTTATCTTCAATCAACACATTTTCTTAATCTTTTAACAATTATTCATCATTAATATTATAACTCACAATATTGACAACCAGATCATTCCCAGGAAAGATGGGGCTTTCCGATAAGGACTTCTCCTTATGGTAGCGCTTGATTAGGTGACCAAACCCTTTCTTGATGTAACTTTCTAGACATCGTCAATAATATAAATAATAATATGAATAACTTTATCGTCTCAATTATTAATTTAATAATATAAAATATTGTGCAGATGATATTGTGACAATAATTGAATTAATAACGTGAAATATTATTCAGTAATTACTGTAGCAATAATTGAGTATAACTGAGTGACTTCTTACATAAGCATCAATAATCAATACCGTGTGCTACTATGCAACCACGCCAGACATCGTACTTTATTACGGTATTTCAACAGTTAATGGTAAAACTTTCTCCGTTATTTTTATAAAAAGATAATTTTGTCATTTTCTAACTCCGACAATAATTCTGTTGTGGGGTCCACCAATGATTGTGTCATCGTACGAATATTTTCCAACAAAAAGAATATTTCCCGACCAAACGAATATTTTATAACAACTTGCTTTACTTTGCAAAATTTTCACATATCACACTTAACTTTAATCCTTTTATCAATTTAACCATTTACTAAATGAAATAATAATTATAAAAAAATAGAATGCTTTCATTTCATAAAATTTGGGGTCTTACACAAAATAAATATTAATTACAATTAATTCTATTAAATAATTGTAATTGCACTTAAGTCCGTGAATTAATTAAATAAACCCTTTACTAATAAACTCTAAATATTTCCTCTATAAATGTACATAAATATTTGAGAATTAATTAATATAATTTTGATATATTTAAACTAATTTCATAATTCCATAATTTATCTCTATTTTGATCATAAATTGATTTAACAATTAAATCAATCCTTTTAACAATAAATATTAAAAGACTAGGTCAAGATTCTATGATCAATGATAAATTATCTTATGAAAATCTTATACATGTTTTGAAAATAATAATATTCATAATATTAATTAAATATATTAATCGACATTAAGAAGTATTAATTAACACGATATAATCTCACTCATTGGAACATCAAATTAATATATATATATATATATATATATATATATATATATATATATATAACAATATTAAGTACACTATTATTTCAAAATTAAGAAATTTTACAATTTAGTATTTATGTGAAAATATTTTATAAATAAAATATTATTGCATGATCCATTTAATGCACACTTTTAATGCACTAATACTATAATTAGAAGTTTAACTTCCATGATCAAGATAAATCATCTATGTTAAAGTACTATAACCTACAGTCATCCTAAGTTATAAACAATTACTTCTTTATTTATATATACATATGATTTATATCTTTTGTGTATAACATTTATTTATACATATAAATCATAACATATATAATATGAAGATATATATAAACAAACTAAACGATCATTTAATAAATGATGAATGATGTACTTTTATTAATAAATAAATATCCAACAAAAATAAATAAAAATTAAATTAATAAATAAATAAAATTTTATAGCAAAAATCAACAATATCAACATCATTTTTATGTCATTTGTACAATTTAAGAAAATGTTAATGAATATAATCCTTGAATATTAAATTCTAATTTGTTTATATTTTATTTTTCTAATAAATTTTAGGTGGATAATATTGAGATTTTATATTTATTTTAATTTATTAGATAAATTATTAATTACATTTCTTAATATGTGTACTTTCTTACGTCGTTAAAAAAGAACAGAGAGAATATACGTTTTAAGCAACTTATGAAAGGATAACATTCTTATTCTTTAATCGTGCTTCGAGAATAAAAGGTAAAAATATTTAACAAAAATAACAATCTTTTTTATATGGGTCCCAATATTTGTTTGTGGTGCATACCCCTTTGTTTTACATATCATACTCATTATCTTTAGCGACGGACCGGACGATAATTTGGTCTATAGAACAGATAAACAGTTTATATGTTATTACGAGTAGATCGTCGCTCAGCTTAACCAATCGTCACCTGATAGAAATCGATAAAGGTGATGAATATGTTAAATAAAAGAGTATGACTGATCCTCTCGATGTGTATATATATATATAGAAAAAAGCGATCAAGAAAGATTCTCCTTAAATAAAGATTCCTCCTTAAATAAAGACTCCTTTATTAAAACTACGTCGTTTTGGAGTCTTTTTTTAAAAAATAAGTTAGGTAGTGAGTGGCATTTTGTAAATAAAAGGAAAGAAGTGGTAGGCACTCTCTTTTTTAAAGACTCCAAAATGACGTAATTTTAATAAAAGGAGTGTTATTTAAAAAAATATATATATATATATTATTTTATTTTTTTCTTTTTTTTTTAACTGCAGCAACTCTTTTGAGGACGGAGTAATTATTACTTTTAGTAGTGAATTAATGTTCATTCTTTCATTGTTAAAAATTTGAGCGCCAACAATATTTATTCTACACTCACAGTTGTAAAGGGTTATGCCATGTCTCCATTCATATTGTTCCATCACCGAGTCAGAGAAATGTAAACAGAAGGATCAAATTACAGCACCTAAAGATGTAAGAAATAAACCATACGATACATGTTATTATGTCATCTCTTATTTCCACCACCCATCAGTTGAATTTGTATGGGAGGTACCTAAAAGACATCACTAGAAAACCAGAAACCTGTAGGGGAAAAACCAACTTTTATGACCTCTAAAGACGATTCAGGATTACAATTGAGTGTTTGCTAGCTTCCAGAGCTTGACCCACTCCACCATAGCTTCCGCGACACGAGCGAAAACCGAATGCACCGGCCCCAGGCGCTCCTGCACCGCTGCAGCCATCTCAATCATACAATCCTCTGCTGTAACCGCGGCTTGAGACAACCTCACCGACTGAAAGAAAGGGACGACTTCCTCCATCAGCTTCACCCCTTCCCACTCTTTCTTCAAACTCTCAATGGCGTCGCCTCTTTCGTTTCTCCACACGTAAGGAATCCGGTTTTCACACCAATCCCCAAGTGATCACACACCACCTTAACACACATTCCACACCATAAATCTTCCACGGTTTCCCACCTCACTTTTCCTTCCCTTTCCAACCTTAAACCCGGCAACAGAGCGGGTCCCACCACCTCGCGGTTAAATGCTATATTGATTCCACTAACAGGCATCAAGGACCTCGCTGGTACAGTAAGAACAGCATCAACATATCGAGAATTCCTCTCAGCTGGCTTGAGGGCTTGTGTGGGTGCATCATAGTCGGCCAAGTTAAGCCACAGTCCACATGATAGAGCACAAGTGACCCCACTCCGCAGGCTAAATGGGTACCCGCGAACAAAGTCTGCTCCTTTACGGTAAGGGTCATAAAGTGTGTTAAAGAAGAAAGGAGTGGCCGGAGTTGAAAGATTGTTGACGTGTTGGGTGACAACATCTACTAATTGACCCTTATCGTCCTTAGCAGGGACACAATCATCATCAATTGAGATTATATATTTTTTCTTGGAAACGAGATACCCAAAGTAACGACATGAGTAACCAGAAAAGAGAATGGCAGAAGACCCAACAACTTTGTCTATATCGGACTTTGTATAGACTTGCACATCAAAGCCTGCTGGAATTTTAAGTTCCTCTTTGAGATCAGGATCTTTGACAATGATCAGGTGGAAGCGGGAGAAGACCGATTTCCACTCATCCATGAAGGATGTAAGGTCAGGATTCAGTGCACCAATCACAATATCCACCTCATTGTCGTTGATGCTTACTTGAGACATATTGTGAGATTTTTCTGGAAAATAATGATCAAAAAAAGAGAGAGAATACCTTCACAGTCCTAATTACAGCAGCAGTTTGAATTCTAAAATCTTGCAAGTGCTCAAATAAAATCAAACAGCATCAAAACTTTTCGGAGCATCCTGTCAAAAGAACTACGAATCAGCTCTTTCAAATTCAAATAGGAGAATTGTTCAAGTAATAAAGCATGTCTTACTAGTGGGAAGGACAGGAATCAGAATATGCTTGATATTTAGTGCCTGGATGAGCGAATGAATTTCTTCTTTGCCAGTTGCAATGAAAAGCATCAAAATCTTCTCAGTCAATTTTCCAGCTCTCAAAGTTCTCTGCCAATCAGAAAAGAAACTAATGAAACTTTTAAAAACATGTTTATAATACTGAAAGGAAAAGGGAAGGGGATGCCTACACAACCGAAAAAATGCCAACTTAAATTTAGCACACCGAAAGTAACTTTTTATTTTTATTTTTAACTATAATCGCACAAATTCAATATTCTGACTTAGTTCGGATGCTAAAATATCACATTCGTACTAATTACTTATAGAACAATCAATTTGTTGATGCAACTAAAAATTTCTATAAAACTTAGTTTTATTACATTTAGATTCTATGAGAATTCCCAACTATAAGCACTATAAAGCTACTCTAACATATCATGTGTTTAGTAGCGAACCGCGCTCCCTACTGGTTCCATGAACCAAAATGAACTGCAATTGAGGTAACATTGGTTTATCATATAGCCCACAGAACCAGCTGGCCAGCACATAACCATTTACATTAACATTCTGTTTACGCTCAAGTGTAGCATGTATTAATATTATAATAAAGCTATATTGAAAGAGTAACAGCAATATATAATTTCACAGCAGAAGATACTATAGCACGCACATGTACAAGAGCATGAACTAACGAGATCAAACCTGACACAATCAAAATTAAAGTTAAAGAAAAAACACATCAAAAGCATGGAGGAGACATTTGATGATTTCTGCAATCAAAATTAGAATAGAGAAAATATCATCAACTTCAGAACTAGTCATTAAGGAAATGACATGCTCGCACCACCTAGAGTTGATGCTAGGAACAATGACGACTTAAAAGATATCAGTAGTTAGGACCAGCCAAACTCCAAAATGCACGTGCACATGCACACACATATGGATAGATATGGTATCCAGATAACCATGGGGAATGGTAATGACCAAACTGCCACAAAATAACACACTAAGCCCACAACTCAACCAACAAGGCCTTTTTATCTCAAGATACTTGGAGTAGGCTGAAAATGAATCCCATATACAAATAGGAATAGCAAACCAAGTGTATTTAAAAATATATTTTTTTAAAAACCTTGATAGTACAAACCTAACCTCATTACAATGTGCCACTACCTTCTCGCTAGAGGCATGTGACCTTGACGCTAGAGTTCAGGAACCAGAGCTTTGACCTTTCCTAAATTAAAGAAAGATGTAGAACCCAAGTGACCGCATCGACATGGTTTCTACCGTGACAATGATCTAGACCTAGACCTAGACATAAACTAGACGCATAACAAAGCTCGAAACACTTCATCCTCCTATAAGTATATCTCATCAGATTAATGAAGGCCTGCCTAACAAACCTAAATTCCTTGATTGCACTAAAAACAAGAGAAGTACAAACACATTTCGCAACCGGAACCGCACACAAAAGTCGAAACCAAAAAACGCACCAAAGAAACTGCACCAATGGTTCTAGTAACATATTGTGGTTTTTTCAGTAGAACCGCACCCCTTACAATTGCTGTTTTGGTACAGAAATTGCACCCCTTAAGGAACCGCACCCATTTAAAGTTTCAAGTCTTTAATATTTCTCATATTTTTGTGCATGTTTTAGAGTTTTTAAGTTCTATTTAAGTGTGATTGTAAATTTAATTTTGGAATATGCATGTAATTTTGCACGGTTTAAGACATTAAGTTTGAGCCAATGGTTGTATTGTAATAATGTATGCATCATTCAATTTGAGGAATTAGAAGTTTTGAATTAATTTGTT
The DNA here is from genome assembly GCA_020205615.1 of Panax quinquefolius. Taxonomy (NCBI): domain Eukaryota; kingdom Viridiplantae; phylum Streptophyta; class Magnoliopsida; order Apiales; family Araliaceae; genus Panax; species Panax quinquefolius. The sequence continues at coordinate 45,803,780 of CM035159.1, forward strand.
ATTGGTTTCAAGAATTTAATTTTTTGTAGTTGGGTATTCTTTGTTGTATCAAGCTAGCAATGTTTGAGATTTATTTAAAATTTGAAAAGTATGATATATTTATTATTATTTTTTCAATTGGTTATTGAGTCGAAACAGCACCATTTGAAACCGCATCGCATTCTTAGAAACCACACCACACCAATCCAAACATTTCATGTTGCGATTTGTGATTTAAGCAACCGCACCAAAGTGGTTTCATGTATGATTTTTGCTCGGAACCGTACTAAACCACGCCTCACCCTAATGATGGCCAACATCATATCTTACCCAATGAATCCAGTAAAGTACCATAGAGCTGTAACAAGAAACCCTCTTTCTATCTCTATAGATTGCTTGGTTCTCACAGGTCTTATTATGTGTATCAACTCATCTTCTAACCCTATAGCATGTGTATTGTAATCCATATCCCCTATAAGATATGACAAAACAAAAGGAATTCAAATCAAGGTAGGACAAATTGAACAGTTTAAACTCTAGAATTATTGCACGTGTCAAAAAGACTTGTGGTCATATGGTTCTTAGCTGAAAATGGAACTCACAGTAAGTAAACTCATCTACAACTACCATGAATATAACAAAACCAAAAAAAAGTTATCCCACTGCCATGAAGCTAGTTCAAGTGATAAACTGTCTCCAATGTTGGGGTGGAATCTTGCTATGGGAAGCTACTCGTGGATAAATAACAAGAAACATGGAGGGAAAAGAAAAAGGATTACTAATAATTTTCAGTATTTCTCTCTGAAAACTCTACATTCAGCATAGGCACTACAACAACTTTGAAAAAAAAAACAATACTGGCAGTGGAGGAAAGCCAAAACACATAACGAGGAGTTCAAAGATATGCACTAAAAGAAGCTACTGAATATTTCAATTTAAGAGACGGGTGTCGGACATGGACACTTTAGGAAAAAGTGAAGAGTACATGTTACATAGAATAAATATAAGTTAAGGCCATGGGTGGTAGTTAATTCATAGTTTCTAACAGATAGTAGAGTAACAAGGCTAGTACTATTTTCTCTGTACACAAGTTAGGTTCATGTTAGCTTGAGTCATATTTTATTATAAATAGTGATCATGTATTTGTGAACACACTATGAATGGATTGAACTGAAGAATGGCTTAGCCATACTCTGTCTCTCTTAATTATTCTCTCTAAGTTTCCATCTCTCTATAATATATATATATATATATATATATATATATATATTCTTCTTTTTCCCCAACCTCTATCAATTTCTCTCTAGGTTTCCTCCTATTTCTCAAATATTTCTTCATTGTTCTTCACTGATACTGTGATACACTTCATTTTTCTGCTACTGTTACTGTTCATCAATCATCAATTTAGTTGAATCCTGATTCCCTGATTTAAATTCGTTAAGCTCACTAAAGTTGAGCTCACTTTTCAGGACCATTTCATCTCTTTAATCAAGTTGCTATGCTCGGTTTCTGCAAGTGATCAAATCTGGTGGTTGAACAAGGTACATTCCATTCTTTATCAAGTCGGTGTTCTCGCTCCCGTTCTCATAATCTTCTTCACTTTTTAAATCTCCTACCCGAGTCTCATTTTCTATCCTGTTATTCTCTTGCACAACAAGTGTTAATGAAATGCCTGGGTGAATTTTTTCTTCATCTTTTTTATAACTTTCTTCTTTTCTCTCACATCTTGATTTAGGTATTGTCTGTTTCAGTCCATTTCATTACTGCAACAGCAACTCTAGCTCACTTACTCCATAAATCAGAAAAGTATTGCTACTTATTTGATTGATTTGTTCAAATTTGAGGTTTGCTTGTACCAAATCTCACATTCTCTCATCCAAAGTCACTATCACAACCTGTTAATTACCCTCAAAATATCGCTGGGCAGAAACCAGTCCATACAGTATGTTTCAACATAACTTTATGAGTTTTAGAAAGTTTACAATGAAAACTTCAAAAAAAATGGATCTATTCGTGACTGAGGTACACGGCTAATTAATAAGAACAAAGAGGAGACCGAAATTGCCTTCCAAAATTCCTTTGCAAATGAAAATGAAGAAGACGAAGCAACAAGGAGAAGAAATGTGAAAATGAGAATGACGAAAATTAGCAGAAATGACTTGGGGATGGCAGAAGGAAGAGAAGCCACAATGTGATGGTCCAATTACCTATGATGACGCATGCATTTATGAAGGGCGTACGAACTTTGATGAGTTTCTCATCAATAGAGAAGATTATGGTCTCAACTACATGAGGAGTCAATTCATCATAAGGAAATACTAAGGATGCAGCCATTTTCCCTACCCCATATGCATTGACTAAAAAAGAACTTATCTAAAATATATACGTGTCTATCTGGTTTTACAATTCCAGAATCTTTTATAATAAATCATTTTTAATATCTTATAAATCATTTTTAATATTTTATATCAGTTTCAAACACTTTGTCAGGTTTAAATTTCTGCCACCCCCATACTCCAAGGAAAGCATCAATTTTCACAACTAAACTCTCTATTTCTATTGCCAAAATATTTAAGCCTTTTTGCGTATAAGACTGTATAAATGCTAACCTCTGTAGACCTCTTTTAGGGGGCAGAAAGAAGAACAATGACAAGAAGGCCAACAAAACTACAAAAATATACTAATCAGTCCAGACAGAAATCACAGAAGTAGTATTATCAATCAAACAAATTAAAAATCATAGAAAATTTGAGAGAAACTCAATAGTTATATAGCATATTCTAACATGCCCACTTTATACAACAATCAAATTTCAATGATCAACATGATTAACAAAGAATTCAAACATATATCAAAGAAAGAATTCAAAGATTTAAGTGAAACCCATTAATTATCCAGCAAATTCTAACATGCCCTTTTTATACAACAATCAAATTTCAACGATCAACATGATTTACAAAGAATTCAAGCATATATCAAAGAAAGAATTCAAAGATTTAAGTGAAACCAATTAATTATCTTGCAAATTCTAACAGGCCTTTTAACACAACAATAAAATGTCAATGAACAACATTATTAACTAAGAATTAAAATATATATCTAGAAAGAAAAAGAAGATTTACCAGAAAGAGGTCGATGAGGATGTGTTCAGGTAGGAAAGAGAGATCTGAGATATTGGAGAGGTTAAGGACAGCAGAGTCAACTGCGAGCGAAAGAAGGGAAGGCGGGGTTCTCATTCATTCGCAGATGCTACTTTCTCTCTCTCGCTCTCTCTAAAAACCTGTAATTTTACATACACGAGAATCGGTCTAACCGGCGATTATTGTTTGTAGAACCGGAAATGGTCACCGAAAAATTAGTATTAGTTGCATCCGTATTTGAAAAAATAAAAAATAAAAATTATTAGCATCGGAAAAAAAATTTATATTCAGTTTAAATGTATATATTCGGTCCATAGATATTTAAGAGGGCGTATTCAATTAAGATTTTTAATGATTTTTTTTAAGTGACATATTTTTGTACAATTTACGGGATTTTAATGACTTTAAAAGACTTTAAAGACTCTTTTAAAATGACTTTTATATATACTATGAAATAAAAATGAATGACTTTTTATAAACTTTTTATCAAGAGTATGATGAGACTTTTGTATATCTTTAATATATCTTGCAATTTATATTAATTATTAATTAGACCATGTGTACAACATCTCTCTTTTTTCATGAACTAGAGTAAATCTCATTATATTATTGTGGCATGAGATTTTATATATGTTGAAAGCGTTCATATTATTATTCTACTCATTTCATAATACATTTGGATACTTGGATACCAATAAAACTTTAGAAATTACAGAATTTAATACAAAAAATTAAGCTCATATTCTTATTCTCAAACTATAGGATACTTTAATTATGTATTTATGCTCAAACTGCTTTTCTATTCTTATTCCTTTTATCAGAAACAACCGAGTATATCTCCTTCTTAGTGTTGCACTTGTCTAAACATGAAAACTGAATACACATCTATCTTAGTATTTCTTATAGTAGTTTATTAGTCTAAACACATAATCATAATCATATATTATACATACAATGTTCAGCAATTTTGTACCAGCAAAGTGATGAAGATACAATATATTGTTTGTCCTACCACACATGACCACAAAACTCTTTTTTAAAATCTAACGTAAATACTTACCGGTGATGAGTAAGTTTTATTTGTTTTCATGTCTTGTCTTCTCCTCAATTCTACCAAATTTAAAACAAATATTTTTGTTCACTGTCTTGTCTTTTAACGTATACATCCCTTTTAAAATTGAAGTATAATGTTTGTATTAAAAGTAGAGATAGATTTTGATTTTCTAAACTCAAATTGCAAAATAATAAATTTAAAATTGAGATGAATACGTGGCTGATGAATCAAGAAAGCCTTGTCCAAGCTATTTTTGTAAGTTTGTCTGCTCAGAGTTTTTCTGAGCAATAATTCAAGAATTTCTCTATATATATAAACATGTTGTCATGGTTCATGGCTTCATGCGAATCATAGCAATTTTATGTTCATACCCCGCGGTTAATCTAGAGTTAGTATTAATGAGATAATAATTCGCGTTTTATTCTTGCTAACAAATTGGCTACAAAATAACTGTATTGAGTAATTTTACGTGCAAGTTATTTTACACATACATAATCTTCGTTGTGTTTAATGATCATATATTTTCAAAAATTAACAATAATTTCATATATTATACATACATAATCATATATTAATAGTAACACATACACATCATATATTTTCTATTTTTATATATTATACATACATAATATTTACAATTGATATGAGAGTTTTACGATTTTATCTCACCTTTGTTGAACAAATCTCTTTCCTCTTTCTATTGGAAGCTTTGGAACGGCTGCTTTTTCCCTCGCCAATTCAAATTAGGTTTATTTGTTTACTTATTAATATATCTTGTTAATTCTATTATTATAATTATTTTTATGGCCCAAATTTTATCAAATTATTTATCCATCACATATTAATATTTATTAACCCATATAAAATAAATAATTAGTTTGACCCAATAAAAGATAAAGTCCAATTAATAACTAGTTTTATCCACTTTTGTGTTTATTTGAAAGTCTTTAAAAATCTTTAGAGATGAGGTCAGACTTTGGATATGGGAAAGTCTATGACTTTTTGAATACCAAAATACTTTTATAGACTTTGTAAAAATCTCAATTCAATACCACCTAACTTTTAAAGACATTAAAAAAGTTATAATTGAATACCACTAAACTTTTATAAACTCTTTAAATGTCTTGATTGAATACACCCAAACTTTTAAAGTCTTTAAAAGTCTTTAAAAATCCTAATTGAATACACCCCCCCTAAGATTTTTAAAGACTTTAAAAGTTTAGTTGTATTCAATCAAGACATTTAAAGAGTTTATAAAAGTTTACTGGTATTCAATTACAACTTTTTTAATGTCTTTAAAAGTCAAGTGATATTGAATTAAAACTTTTATAAAGTCTATAAAAGTATTTTGGTATTCAAAAAGTCATTGATTTTTCAGATTTTTATTAAATGGTATAGTTTGACAGACTTTAGAAGAAAATTTATAACTATCAACCCATATCCAAAGTCTGACCTCATCTCTAAAGACTTCTAAAGACTTCCAAATATTAAACACAAAGGTAGAAATTCAAAGCGTCTATAAAAAAATTGTAGATAGATTTTATGGAAAATTCAAAAGTCACAAAACTCTCCGGTAAATTTTTAACTTAAAATGCATATAAATTAATCTAATTTTACAAAATATAATTATTAAAATTATAAACCGTTTATATTTTTTTATTGAAATTATTAAAAATTAGATAAATTACACAAACTTTTATTATAGGAATATCTCGTTATGACTTTAAAAATCAAACAAGATAAATTTTGATTTTTACTATTATATATATATATATATATATTATATATATATATATATAGAGAGAGAGAGATATATAGTATATGATATATACTGAATCTTGATAAATTCTAAAACTCGTCAAAATTAAAAAAAATAATTAAAGAGATATTATCTACGATTGTTAAAAAATTAGTTACGTAACATTTTAATTAATTAATTTCTAACATCATAAATAAATTAAAAGGTCACATAATTATTTTTTAACGGTCAACTTTGGTTCACTAACAACTATTAATAATTTAAAAAAAAAATCTCTCTGACAATTTTGTTTGTGGCTTACCGGCGACTAAAAATCTCTTAGGTAAATTTTTAATAACTTGGTGGCAATTTACTCACATGTATGAAGTTTTGCGATCATATAGATTTTCATTGTCACATTATTTTATTAAAAACAGAGTTTGATACTCATACTAAAAAATCGTACGCATATATAGTATATATAGTTCAATGAAAAGTGAGCTTAGTTTTTGTGATGCGTCTGTAGCTTCTAAAGTTTTATTCGTATTCGAGTATCCAAATTTATCATGAAATGAGTAGAATAATATGAATACTTTCAACATATATAAAATCTCATGCCACAATAATTTAATAAAATAATGAGATTTCTTGTAGTTCATGAAAAAAGAGTGAGAGGTTGTACACATGAGCTAATTAACAATTAATATAAGCTACAAGATACATTAGAAGTATACAAAAGTCTATCAAAATCTTGGTAAAAAGTCTATTAAAGTCTATCACTTATTTCATGGAGTCTATAAAAGTCATTTTAAAAAAGTCTTTAAAGTCTTTAAAAGTCATTAAAATTCACAAACTCCACAAAAGTCTGTCACTTAAAAAAAGTCTTTAAAAATCTTAATTGAATACACCCCCCTTAGATTTAGATTCGTATCTGAATAATTTATATATATTAATTATTATATAATAAATAAAATACATTTTTAAGTAGTATTCTTTATATAATAATTAGTTTTTATTATTATACGAAAATTATTTTAAAAATATGTCAGTTCACTTCTAAAAAATACTTCTTTCGTTCCTTAATATATGTCGTTTTAGAGTTATGCACAAGTATTAAGAAAATGATTGTAAAACATTAAATATACTATCAATTGTCTATATTGCCCTTGTATTGCAAAAAGAGAGTATTATTTATTGGTCAAAAAATAGTGAGAGAACTAAAGTTATATTTATTACTTGGGTAATATTGGAAACTAAGCAATTAATGCTTACTTGAAATTCTCAAACGACTTATATTTAGGAACAAAAATATTTCTCTAAAACGACATATATTAAGGAACGGATGTAGTATGAAATAACAATTTTATTATAATATTAATAAAAGTAAAATACACTAACATCCTTTGTAAAACAATCATAATAACATTCACCACCCCTCTAGTTTTTTAAGTAACAGTAAGTACCCCTCTAGTTTATAATATATAGCATTCACTACTTCTAGTGTGGTTAACCAACTAATATCCACAAATATTTTTTATATAATGTCCAATACACCCTTTAATTATAATATTTAATATATCCACTAAATATAAATATGTATATTATTATTTTCACTTAACTTGATCTAATTAATTAAATTATGAATGTGACGCCCCCAAAATAGGTATACATCACTCATTCTAAGTCGCCAAATACGTGGTACAAAATTCAAATACAACTTAATTATACAACTGTCGTGTAAAGTACGACAAAACATAAGCTGAGAGTTTCAACACGAATATTGTCTTCTAGACAATATCCAAACTCAAATTCAATATTATTACATTTATTTTCACACTATTTCACAAAATAGTGAGGACTACTAATGCAAACATCTGGACCGTCACTCCATTCCCCGACTAGTCCCAACTATATTCTCATTTCCTGAAGAGAACAATGAAATCAAAGGGTGAGCTCAACTAGCCGAGTAAGAAATATTATGACTAAGATAATGCAGAATAAATTATCGTTAGCCTTCAATAGTGTTAAACTAATAAAATACAATAGACATCAAGTTTAACTGCAGTGGAATAAGGAATCCATTAGAAGAGTCAAGTAGAGCATGATGTCTACTATCTTCTATGATTTAAAAAGTTTATCATCACTTTTATCGCTGAGACTCAGCTTAATAAATAATCCACATCATCGAACCATCCCTACACTACGGCTAAGGATATTCATTAGTATCACGACCACGAATTATCTATGCATTACGGGCCAAGGATATTCATGTTTTCATCAATGGTCATGATCATGCCAACAACTGTCCATCAATGCACTACGGGCCAATGATGACTTTTACCACATCATTTATAACATTACTGTAAGACCCCGAAATTTTTTTAAATAAAAAGGAATTTTCTTTATTTATTATTTTGAAATAGTAAGGGTGGATTTGATTAATGTGGTTTGTTATGGGTAAAATGCTAAATATTTCAAAATAAGCAAGTGGTTATAAAATATTCATTGTTGAATATTCGTTTGGTCGTGGAATATTCGTACTCTTTGTCGGGGAATATTAAATATTTGCTAGCATGACCATGTATGGGCCCCAAACGAAAAGCGATTGGATGAAGAAAACGACAAATATAAGTTGGTTAAAAATAACAGGCGTAGTTGTTACAAGTTAAGATCATTAGAATACGTTATGGTTAAAATACAAGAATGTCTGGCGTGCACAAGAGCGACAGCAGTATTGCAGTGATTGTTGAATTATTGATTCGCACGTAAAATGGCACTACTCAATAATTTTCACGATGAATTATCTGCGTTGATATTTTATATTATTGTTGTTCAATAATTGTCACTTTGCACAAGATTTCTCATTATCGGATCAATAATTCATATTATTTGAATAATATTATTAGATAACATTATTGGCAATGTCTAGAAAGTTACACATAAGGAGAGGTTTGGTCACCTAATTGCTTGCGCCGATGGAGAGATCCTTATTGGAAAGCCCCTCTTTCACGAGAAATGACCTGGTCATTATAAATGTGATTACTGTAATATTATTTGTGAATAATTAATTATTGATTCATATGATAAGGAAATATTTATTTTATATGAATATAAATGATGGATTTATTTATGTGGTTATTAATGAAGGAATTAATGTTGAGGTGTTTTATCAATTATTTTATCGGATTGGAGGTATTAAAAATTAAATCGGGGTTTTGAGATATATTCTTGGGGGTTATAATTTTTAATCCAAACCGTTGGATTGTGGTAATTTTGGGTATGTTATACATACATAAGTTGAGTATATGTCCACAAATTTTGAGCCGAACCGTTAAAATACGAATGATTTGTTGTGAATTTTAAGAGGTGTTGGATTAGGAAATTAGGTTTATAATTGATTTTGGTGGAAAATTCTAGAATTGAGTGGGCCCCACTTGTGGTTGGTGAAAAAAATGTCTTTGAATTTTATTTCAAATGTGGTGGGTGGAAATAGTAGCAGGTAAAGCCATCGGTAGCAGTCGAAAGTCCGCTTGGTGGGCTAACATTTTCCTATAAATAGAGGGCTAAGTTAGAATTGAAAATCACACGAAACAAAGTTTTCTCTCTTCTCTCTCTATATTATTGAGCGTATTTTGTGAGTATTTAGATACTTTGAGAGTTCTTGCTCAAGACAAGTTTCATTCAAGATCACTTGAGACCTTTCCTTCCAAGAAATCGATTCTTTAAGGTAAGGATATTTTTTTTTTCGTAATGATATTATTTCTTCAATATCATTATCTTTGAAATGTTGATCCGAAGTTTTATCAAATTTGGAACTTTTTCATGTCGAGGTTACTATTCATGAGTTACTATTCACGAGTTACTATTCATGAGTTATTATTCACGAGTTACTATTCACGAGTTCTATTCATGAAGCGTGAAAATGTTTTTTGTGGAATTTCTATCTTTTGGTGTCGGAGTTACTATTCACGATTATCGACCATTATTCACGATATCTGACTCTATTCACGTGATCGACACTATTCATAGAAAAATGAAAATTTTTCTTTTCGTCTAAAATATCTATTCTGGATACTAGCTTTGATTGTATCCATGTTTTGATCATTCTTGAATTTTACTTCAGTATGATTATTTATGAAGTATTTTTGAACTCGGATTGTTTAAAGTACGAATCCATAATATTTGTCATTTTGTTTCTTTGGATTCGTTTCTTTAAAAATATTTTTCATCATCCTCGTCTTAAATGATGATATTATTGAATATCTTTGGCCCGTAGTGCAAAGATGAATGATTTCGAAGAATATCTTTGGCCCTGTAGTAAAAAGATGAATGATTTCGATGAATATCTTTGGCCTTTAGTGCAAAGATGAGCAGTGTTTAAATGAACACGACCGGCCGATGAATATCTTTGGCCTTTAGTGCAAAGATGAGCAGTATTTAAATGAACATGACCGATCGATGAATATCTTTAGCCTTTAGTGCAAAGATGAGCGGTGTTGAGATGAACATAATAGATTGATGAATATCTTTGGCACTGTAGTGCAAGATGAATATTTGATTTGAGAAGAATATTGATTGATGTTCTGAGGATAAAATATTGATGATGGATTTGTTGAATTCATAGAATATAGTAGATTTCATTCTCTACGTAACTCTTCTATGAATTATTATTTCGGCTGCGAATATTGATCCGAAACTTGTTGTCTATTGTATTCTATCGATTTTTCCTGTTGGAGACTAACGATAATTTGTTGTATATTATCTTAGTCATAACATTCTTCTTGGGCTAGTTGAGCTCACCCTTTTCCTTGTTGTTCCATTTTTCTTCTCGAGGAGGCGAGAATGTAGCGAGTACTAGTCGGGGTATGGAATGAAGGTTCTAGAGAGTTGTTTAGTAGTCCTCACCATTATTGTAAAAAATAATGTATCAATAAATATGATGAGGATTTATTTGAGTATAAATATTGTCTGAAGATAATATTTGTATTTAAACTCAGATTTTATTGTTGTGATAATAAAGTTGTAGTTGTTTTACATGCATGTATTTGGCACTCGAGAATGGGTTGGATGGAATGGACCTATTTTGGGGTCGTCACAATTACTGATCGTGATTATCTTAGAATAATCCCTAGTCATAATCATACCAAATCCATCTATGCACTACGGCCCACAAATGACTTTCATCATAATATAAACATGAGGATGATGACAATGGTATAAGAATTCAATTACAAGAAAGCAAAGGATAAATTTTTAAAGATTTATAATTTAATTTATCCAGAATTCAATAATTTCTAAATTGTCAACATGATACTGCTTTGTGAAGTAAAATTCAAGAATAATATTGTATCAAAAATAATTTGGATAAAAAAGAAATCAATTTTTTGTCATAAATAGTGCCCCGGGTGAATAGTACTCAAGTGAATAGTATCCCGTGAATAGTACTTCAGGAATAGTAACTCTGTGAATAGTACTTCGGCATGAAAAAGTTAAAACTTATCAAGAATGCTCAGAATAATATTTTCATGAAAAGATACTGGATGAAGCGCAAATTTCAAGGATATTCTACTAATTTCATGAAGTATAGAAGTCAAAACTTTAACAAAATGAGTATAGAATACGGAATCTGAAACGAAATAATATTACTTACATACTACAGAGTATGGAAGAAAATATTATTTCATAAGAATACTGAACAAAAATAATATCCCTTACCTTAAAAAGAAGAGTATTCCGACTAGTAGGGCGGGGATATTCTTGAAGAAAACTTATACTATTTTCTACGCTCAAAACTTTCTCAAACTCGAAAGAAATACGCTCAATATTATAGAAGAAGAATTCTCTGATTCTGGTGTGATTTTCAATTCTAACTAAGCATCCTATTTATAGGAGAATGGAAAAGATACTATTTGAATTTTAGAATCACGGGCGCAACAGTATATATCACGGACGAAAAAAAAATTCTTAGCCAAATTTTTTGATTCACGAGATTTGTTATTATGCAACACTATGCATAATAAAATATAATATATTCTATTTTTCATATAAAACAAAACTTATAATTTTATATATATATATATAATATATACATATATATAAATTTTCCCCCGTGACTTCCTCGGTTTTTCTCCCCCAAGACTTTCGTTTGTCTTCCAAGTGGGCCCTACATGTGGCCCCACCTTTATTATATAAAAATATACTGAATAACTTTCTACTGATTATTTTATAAAATGGGTAAATGGGGATCCAAATAATAAACAAAATTAATATCAAACACTTCATAAAAATCCCCTCAATATTTTCAACAACATTTATTCATCATTATTATTATTCGCAATATTTAACAACCAGATCATTCCCAGGAAAGAGGGTGCTTTCTAATAAGGATTTCTCCCTATTGGCGCGCAATTAGGTGACCAAACCTCTCCTCGACAGAACTTTCTAGACATCGTCAATATTACAAATAATAATATGAATAACTGTATCGTCTCAATTATTGATTTAATAATATATAAAATATCGACAATAATTGAATCAAATAACGTGAGATACTATGCAGCAATTACTGTAGCAATAATTGAATATAACTGATTGACTTTGTAATGCCCCGAAATCCGGTTTATCTTCACACCCGGATTCCGTACGTTACGAGTACTTCATTCATCCAAACATACATCATTATATACTAAAATATAATAACATACATTCTAAATTCCCAGGTTCTAAAACCTTATAACCTTTCTCATTACAATTAATGATAATTACATTATTTCTTTCATCTTATAAGAGTGACTTTTATCCGCCACCAAGGATACATAACAATTCATTAAACTAGTCTATAGTTTAATTTTTCATCTTTCTACATTATAAGTCTTCACTTGATCTTTTCGATCATTCACATTCTGAATGGCACTTCATCTGGATACCGTCAGCTTGACTCTTACGGGATCCTTAAGTTCTTCTAACATCGTTCGCTGAAAATGTTTTTCATTTAAAGCAAGCGTGAGCATTCAATTGCTCAGCAAGTCTTAGCAGTTGAACATACAACTTCAAGAGTTTAACATTCCTTTGGAACTTCGATAACCTAACAAAGGTTATGAAGCAGCTTGAATAATAGGAATAATCTCGATTCCTATTATTTTAAAACATTAGTCACCTTCATTTTGAAATACTTTCATTCTCTACTCTCTTTCATACACATTCTGTCTAGCTAGAATCAATAGCACAGACTTAACAATAACGGTTCATGTATAAACAGAACATTCTTTTATTGAACAGTTCAATCATAGAACAGTTTATCTCACAGAAACACCGAAGTGTTCAAATTATTGCACAAGGCCTCATACATTCTACCACCTTGTACAAATATCACACATTCGCACATAGACAAAACTTCTCAAGTTCAACATTTGAGAAGTTTAAGAAAATAGCATTCATTTAAAATATGAATGAAGTTAGAAAATTTGCCTTATGCACAGCTAGAGCTTACGCTGAACTGCTCATTCCAGTTCCTATATAGCACATAAGAAAAACAACACATACAATAATTAGTCATGTATATTTGACTTATACATTAGTTTACTTAACTTTACTTCTTAGGGTTCGCATTCCTGCAACCTAAGTTTACGCGACCACTTTCACTACCGTTCAACGGCTTCATGACATACGGAGATGTCTTACTTATACGTTCATCATCTTTGATGTTTTACATCTTATCTTCTTCTTATTACTTCTCTAAGACTCAGCACACATCACTTCTCTGCTAGTAGTCCATATGGTACTCTGAGTGGTTTCCCACAAATAACCAACAAACAAGTTCCGTCTCGCCTACCTGCGCCCATAATGATGAGTTAGATCGATTGCCAATTTTGTATATACCTTCGCTCTCTGAAGGAATTGTTTAGCCCAGCTCCCATATGTCAACCATCAAAGGTTACGATTGTACTACAGCTTAACTTATCTGAACTATTTAAACTATAATCTTCGTAAGTTAATTTCTCGTTCCTTATGGCTTCCTGGCAACTAAATGCCACCCCTCAGGATTCATTCTTAAACGACACACCTTCGGCTTTCATTACTCTTATTATCGTTCATTACGGCTTTCTCAATAATTCATGTCTTACTTACTACCTTTGTCAACGTCTAGGTCATACAACCAGGGTATACTTAGAACATTCGTCCGACGTGAATACGATTCACGAGGATCATTTACGTATTCAACGTTCACATTGCTCATCTCTTAACCTCTCATTCAACCTTTACTCGAGGTTTTAATCACTTTCAATCGTTATCCATCCCATGAACCCCATGTTCATTATTCTTTCTTAATGTCAAAGCCATATAGATCATTGTATGCTAAGACCAATCGTTCATCGCAACAACGTTGCGTTCACAGTGTCTATACGCTTTACACTTATCTCTCATTACTATGAAATAACATCAAAATGTTATTCATTACCCTCGTCACTCATCGTCTAAGGAATCACAATCATAGCAATCCCTCACGTTCGTTTATTGTGACTACGATCCCCGGATCTCGGTTCCGTAACCCGCGATTACATTCATTTAATCTCGGTTAATCTTTTTGTTCAAATTTCATTAAAGGTTTAAAACTCTTGATTAAGTGTTACATTAGGCGAACTACATGTTCATATTTCTTTCTTGCACATCCCCCAGCAGTTAAGCACTTAAAAGCTCATTACTGGCCTTTTTTTCCTGTCTTAAATCAAGCTGGCGCCACTCTCTTCACTAAGACTCGTGTTGCGGGCTGAAGTTAGCGATGTCGGCTTTTTAGATGCAGTCTTTGCAGCACCACCTTCTATAAGGTATGTAATGCGGCGCGTGGCGCCAAGCCCTTCTTCTCAAAAATTTTTCTAAGTGTTAACTTTATTTTGAGATGCTTACTTTCCGATCTCATAACTTCTTCATTATAACTCAGAACGAGGTCGTTCCAAAGCCATTTTCTTCCTTATCTTACGTACTTTGATTACCCATGGACAGAACTTCATTCTGAATCCATTCTCACATTCCTTGCTCCAACCGAATTTTGTATCTTTCTGAGTCAGCTGAGTTAATGGAGTAGCGATTCGAGAAAACCCTTTTACGAATCTCCGATAATAACCAGCTAAGCCGAGAAAGCTACGTACTTCGATCACTGATTTAGGTTGCTCCCAGCTTTGAATTGCTTTAATCTTTGCTGGGTCAACAGATATTCCGTAATTTGATATCACGTGCCCAAGAAATGCTACTTCCTCAAGCCAGAACTCGCATTTCTTCAACTTGGCATATAACTTGTTCTCACGAAGTTTTTGGAGTATCAACCTCAAGTGTTGCTCATGATCTTCACGGCTTTTGGAGTAAATGAGGATGTCATCAATAAAGACGACCACAAAGTGATCCAAATATTCCTTGAATACTCGGTTCATCATATCCATGAAGGTAGCAGGAGCATTAGTCAATCCAAAAGACATAACAAGGAATTCATAATGCCCGTACCGAGTTCTGAAAGCAGTCTTTGGAATGTCATCAGTTTTAATCTTTAACTGATGATATCCAGAACGAAGATCGATCTTTGAAAATAATTTGGCTCCTTGTAACTGGTCAAACAGGTCATCAATGCAAGGCAACGGGTACCTATTTTTGATGGTGACGTGATTCAACTCCCGATAATCAATACAAAGTCACATACTCCCATCTTTCTTCTTTACGAATAGAACAGGAGCACCCCAAGGAGACGTACTAGAACGAATGAAATCGATGTCTAACAACTCATGTAGTTGGGTCTTTAACTCCTAAAGTTCAATAGGAGCCATTCGATATGGGGCTTTGGAAATGGGTTTTGTACCGGGTTCAAGGTCGATACAAAATTCAATTTCACGCTCTGAGGGTAGGCCAGGAAGTTCTTCAGGGAATACGTCATGAAATTTATTAACAATAGAAATATCATTTAAAACTGACGTATTTTTGTTTAAATTCGTGACATGAGCTAAGAAAGCTTGACATCCGTTTTTTAATAAACGAATAGCTTTATGGATTGAGATGACAGTGATTAATTTTAATGGTTTGGTTGCTTGAATTCACATAATTGATTGGTTAGGAATATGAAAGCTAACAACCATATGAAAATAATCAATTTTTGCATGATGATTAGTTAACCAATAAATCCCTAGAATTACGTCAAATGCAAGTATTTTTAATGAAATAAGATCGACAGGTAATGTGAGAGTACCGATTTGAACCAAATAAGACTTATAAATAGTGGATTTAATGAATGTTTCTCCCAATGGAGTTTCAACAGATAAGTCAAAGTCTAATTTCTCTGGAGTCAAATTTAAACGTTGAGCGCAAGTAGGAGAAATAAAAGAATGGGTAGAACCGGTATCAAATAAGGTATAGACTTTGCTAGAGTTTATAATTAGCTTAACCGTGATGACCTCGTTTGGGTTCCTTGCTTTCTGGAAGGTCACGACAAACGCTCTCCCTTGAACTAATGGTTTTGACTTATCTAGGACGGCATTTGGTGTCACCATCCCAACTGGACTTGGCTTCGTTGCATGACAAAATTGAGCTAGATGACCTTCTCTCCCACAATTGTAACACGTTTTGGACTGCTGCATGCAATTTGGACTGATGTGTCCCTCCCCTTCACATTTGAAGTATATGATAGGTGGTCGTTCTCCTTCCTTAGTAACTGTTACTGGTGCTAATGTCTTTCCATCATTGTTGAATATCCTCATCTTGAAATGTCCTCTTTTATTATCTTGGCCATGATTACCACCGAAGTGGTTACCATTTCTGGCCTGTTGATTCCCTCCACGTTTGTTCTCACCGCTTTGATGACTGCTACCACTGGTATTATCATTTTGTCGGCTGCTCTCTCTTGGTTGGGTTGACTCATTATCACGCTCCAATAACTAAGCCCTATTTATAACATCTGAATACAAATAAAGTTTGTGAGAAATGAGGTATTAACGTATCTCGGGTTTCAAACCTCTTAGAAACATCTGCGTCATTCTCTCCTCATTATCAACTAAGTGGGACGCAAACCGGGACAACTCGACAAACTTGGCTTCGTACTGCGACACGGTTATGTTGTTTTGCTCCAACTTGATGAACTCTACCTCCTTCATGTGATGAATAGTTTCGGGAAAGTACTTGTCATTGAACAGTTCTTAGAACTTCTCCCAATACATCTTCAGTGCGGTAGGTTGAGTACGTTTTACAGATTCCCACCAATAATCTGCCTCTCCTCGCAACATGAAGGTGGCAAAGGGAACCTTTTGCTCCTTAGAGCATCCCAAGACATCAAATATCTTGGTGATATGCTTTATCCACGTCTCCGCCTTAAGTGGTTTTGGCTCTCCCAAAAACTCCAGTGGTCCTAGCTCCTTGAACTACTTAGCGGTGACCGTCTGAGAGTTGCTAGTGTTTCCACCTGCATTTTGGACAGGAGCCGCTCTCGCCTGATGTTGCATGAATTGCATAAAGCCTCTGAACATCCCATCGTTCATCATTTGGTCGATGTTGTTGTTCACCTGAGGATTGTTGCCTTCCTGCACATTATCTTGGTTATTAATATATGGTGACTCAACGGTCTCTTGTGCTCCATTGCTTATCTCAACATTCTCAGAAGTCATTTTCAAACACTGCCACAAAACAAGGGTTAATTGACATGCCACATATTATCCCTATATTCTGACCGACCAATTAAATTACAAATAAACTTAGGTAGGTCATACTAGCGAAGGATTTCCCCGTCTCTCCCCCTTAGTTCTAGTCTTACATCTTAGCCAGGGATCATATCCCTAAGCTTTTATACCAACTGTGATGCCCCCAAAATAGGTATACATCACCAATTCTGAGTCACCAAATACATGGTACAGAATTCAAATACAACTTAATTATACAACTGTCGTGTAAAGTACGACAAAACATAAGCTGGGAGTTTCAACACGAATATTATCTTCTAGACAATATGAAACTCAAATTCAATATTATTACATTTATTTTCACACTATTTCACAAAATAGTGAGGACTACTAATGCAAACATCTGGACCGTCACTCCGTTCCCCGACTAGTCCCAGCTATATTCTCATTTCTTGAAGAGAACAATGAAATCAAAGGGTAAGCTCAACTAGCCTAGTAAGAAATATTATGACTAAGATAATGCAGAATAAATTATCGTTAGCCTTCAACCGTGTTAAACTGATAAAATACAATAGACATCAAGTTTAACTGCAGCGGAACAAACAATCCATTAGAAGAGTCAAGTAGAGTATGATATCTACTATCTTCTATGATTCACGAGATTTGTTACTATGCAACACTATGCATAATAAAATATAATATATTTTACTTTTCATATAAAACAAAACTTATAATATATATATATATATATATATATATAAAATTTTGTCCACCCCCGTGACTTCCTCAATTTTTCTCCCCCCAAAACTTTCGTTTTTCTTCCAGTGGGCCCCACATATGGCCCCACCTTTATTATATAAAAATATACTGAATAACTTTCTACCGATTATTTTGTAAAATGGGTAAGTGGGGATCCAAATAATAAACAAATTTTATATCAAACACTTCATAAAAATCCCCTCAATATTTTCAACAACATTTATTCATCATTATTATTATTCACAATATTTAACAACTAGGTTATTCCCAGGAAAGAGGGGGCTTTCCAATAAGGATTTCTCCCTATTGGCGCGCAATTAGGTGACCAAACCTCTCATCGACAGAACTTTCTAGACATCATCAATATTACAAATAATAATATGAATAACTGTATCGTCTCAATTATTGATTTAATAATATATAAAATATCAAAAATAAATGAATCCAATAATGTGAGATACTTGTTAGGTTTGTAATATTCAAGAACGTAATCAAATTGCATAAATTAGCGGAAACGTGTAAAAAATCAGAGTTTAAAAAATTTTACAAACCATATACCCGGATCACCCTTTATGCACAATTATTAATTAAACGAAAAAGATGAATAAGAAATATACCCTTGAAGATCCGAGCTTCCTCAGGTACAAGTTCACCTCCAATCCTTTTCGCGTTCAACTTGAATCCACCGGGTTTGGTTCCTTCCTTTGATCAACGTTAGCCACCCATGTGTTTGGCCTCTAGAGGTGATCCACCAAGGAAAAAGAATTTTCAAGAAGAAGGGGTATTGGCTCAAACCCTAGTTTTTCCTATCTGTATAGAAAAAGGGCGTACTCTCCAACAAATTGGAATTATTACGTATATTGTAAAAGTCAACAACCACACCACCCATAATAAGACTCCTCTTATTTATAGATGTGGGCAACCCACCTTAACAATTAAGGAATTGGGATTTATTTAATTAATTAAAATTTTTAATTAATTAAGCTCCCTAATCTTATTAGGGATAATTAATTAAACTCCTTTAACTAATTTTTCTTCCTAATCCAATTAGGAATAAATGAGAGTACTTATATTAAATTAATTTCTAAACTCTTTTAGAAATTAAAATAATAATAATTGTAATAATATTAATAAGACTCCTCTTATTAATTTATATTTAATATTTCTAAAATATTAAATAATAAATATTAAGCTATTTAATTTATTCTATCACCATAGATCAAATTAAATATACATAACATATTATTACGATTATGCCATTAACTTCTTAAACAATTATTCTTCCTTTTATGGTGTGACCCTTTAGGTTCTCCATATTAAACCGGTTGTGAATAAATCAATTAGAACAATTCTAATCTTATTTAAATAAATAAATTAAACAATTAATTTATTTAAATAAATAATATTTATTCTACAATAGGGATAAGCCTCCTAGCGATCAACGACTTTCCGGATAATATAGATTTCAACATTAATCATAAAAGAACCTTTAAGTAAATAGTTACAAATCACAATTCAATCCTTCCACCATACAATGTCCCAATTAAATATAAGACATGGAATTACTTTGTCAAGTCTTATTTTATTTAATTATATGTATTTCGATCCTTAAATGCACAACTCAAATAATGCAAATTAGAAACTCCTTTCTAATTTCATTACGCCTTGCCAAGGACTACTTTGGGTTGTCATTTATCGAATCACATAGGACATTCTCTTCTTTTATTAGAAGTGGTAGATTCTTTATTGATCATACATTATCTCCATGTACAACTTATTATACCCAAGCATACCCTTTGATATACCCTAAGGGTCTTAAGGAATAAGTCAAAGTATAACTCATCATACACAAGATACTATGATGATCTCAAGTCCAAGGATCACTTGTACTACTATCACTACAGGAATTCCTATTGACAGGCAAGTAAAACTCCATTAGGTATTCCTTAGCGAGCCACGTTCAGTGAACTTATTCTCTAATAAGCACCTATATACTTGCTTTAGTGTCTCCACACAAATGATCATGAGATCAATCATCCTCATCCAATGAGCAAGCAACGTATGTACCAATCTATCCGGATTCACTAATCCCCAATTTAGTAATCCAATGATTGGGAACTATTTTAGTTTTAAGCTTTCTAAGAATTTAGATCTCATTAGAATGATCATCATCATTATTCTAAAAGCATTGCTTAAAACTATGGGTTTATCACATATTATAAAACAACATCATGTAGATAATTAAAAGCCTTTAATAAATTAATACTTTTTATTAATAAATGAATAAGATTGTTACAAAGTATATGCTTTATCATCAAACATGATTGGCTTGTGTGCATACTACTTTCAATCTTCCACTTGCACTAAAGCCAATCGTCATGGTATCCCATACTCTTCTTCTCTAAATGACGACTATCCTGCTGTTGGATAAGCTTTAGTTAATGGATATGTAATGTTGTTCATGAGAGTCCACTATCTCTATAGTGATTTCCCATCTTTCAATGATTCTAATAATCAAATGAAAGTGCCACAACACATGTTTAGATCCAAGATGAGACTTAGGAACTATTCCTAGTTCTGTAATGAACTTTTAATCCAAACAATCAACTTGCGTGACTTCATTTATAGCTATATACTTTGTCTTTATCACTAAACCAAAGAACTCTTTCTTTGTTTGGAACCTTTCAATTCATCGCACCAATCGTTCAAGGTAACCCTTTACCTTAAAGTGATTTTTTCGTCGTCTTGGTCCGTCGAAAAACTTGAGTCTGTTAAGCCCTCTAGTTTTAATTTAGACCCACCATGAATATGATCACATCCTTAGTGCTTGGTTAAGCACTTTAAGATGTTTTTCAGCGACTCATAGTGAACTTCTCCATAATATGACCGATCAACATCGGTCTCGTACATTTCATTGCATATATGATTGTCACTCATGCGACCTCTCTTTTCGTGAGTGCGTGGGGACTATTAAGAGATACACTCCATAGCTCATCGACATGAGACATCTCTTGGAGTTTGCCATGCTAAACGACTTTAGCATCAAATGAATATATCGTTCCTTGGGTTAAGTCGAGCATCCTCTTAAATCTATCTATATAGATTTATATCCCCAATTAAGATACTCTTCCAAATCATTCATGGAGGAATGTTTAGACAACTTTATCTTTACTGATTGTAGCATTGGTATGTCATTCCTTATCCGTAGTATATCAACATATAGTACTAGGAATGTTACGATGCTCCCACTGACCCTTTTGTACACACTAGAACTCTTACCTCATCGTATGTAACTGGATCATCATCATCTATGATGCATACCTCATCATCATCATCTATGATGAATCCATACCTCCTAGGTATCTTCAGTACTATTCCAGATTTATGATTCGGTTGTGGTACAATAGGTCTATCTACAGGTTCCTCTTATTTGACTTATAGTGTTTTGTGGTTCTTGAACTCTTCAAGATCTATTATCCTCCCACTAGCCCCTTTAATGATAAACACCTTTATTTTAGAAGGCAGCGTGTTTCGCAACAAACACCTTTTGCTAAGTAGGATTATAGAACACATGCCCTAAACTTACTTTAGGATGTCCAACAAATCTGTACTTGTCAAATCTTGTCCCAAGCTTATCCTTTGAAACTTTTTCACATAAGTTGGACAACCCCTTATCTTAACATACTTAAGATTAGGAATCCTCCATGTCCATAACTTTTATGGAGTCTTGGGGCCGGATTTCGAGGTTATCCTTTTTCGTAGATATGCAGCCATTTCTAGGACATGACCCTAGAAGGATACTGGAATGTCGGTAAAATAATTATGGACCGTACCATGTCCAACAAGGTACGATTTTTCCTTTCAAATACATCAATCAATTATTACGTATCAGGAGGCGTCCATTATGAGAAAACCATTTGAGATGATCTAGAAACTTATTGCTCAAGTATTTATTCCTTGATCTAATCAAAGAATCTTAATACATTGCCAATTTGTTTCACTTCTGAATTCTTTGAACCTTTCAAATAATTCACACTTGTATTTCAACAAATACATACATTCAACTCTTTGAATGATCATCTCCTTTTCTTATACTAGTTTGTTCAATTTACAAAATAATTTTTCACGTAAGTCAAGTATACAAAATCCATTAAGTAATCTTTTACGTTTATATACTGAAACATTATTATTATAAATAGAACAACAATTGTTCTTTATTATAATACCAAAAATTTTATTGTCCAACAATAAAATGGAAATAATGTTTCTAACAAGAATTGGAATACAATAACAACTTATTGACTTAATAGATTTGCCAGTAGCGAAAGCGCTAAACTATAAGTTTCTATGGCTAATATGGCAACCTTTGTTACATTTCCCGCACATAGGATTACTTATATTTGTTTAGCTTTCTACTTCTACTTGGTCCCTTCATAAATCTATATTTATGATAACCAAAGTCGGTATCCAATACCCAAGTAGAACCTTTACTTAAAGAAAAATTTATTTCAATCATGAACAAAAACTGTATTGTAACTAAAACTTCACTAAGCTTCTTTGGTTAGCCTCTGCAAGATGCTTTTCGCAGTTTCTTTCCATTGTCCAGCTTATTGCGGTGGAAGCAAGCTCCTTTGCTATCCGTGACGCTTTTGTTCTTATTATCCTTTGTTTATGCCTTTCTATTTACCTTCTTTGAATCGTTCTTCTTTTCGGAAGATCCTTTGGCCCCTACCAAAGAAGACTTGATCTTTCTTGGTTGGAAAATGACTCTCATCATTTTTCAACATGTTAAGCAAATCAACGAAGGCGATATCTAGCTTGTTTATATGAAAAATTCACAACAATTGTGAAAGGAGTCCGGAGTGAGTGCAAGATCAAATCTTGGCTCAACTCTCCATCCATGACTAAACCAATTGTCCTAATTGATCAATCAAATTGATTATGTTAAGAACTTTTTTGTCTGTACTTATAGTGCCATTGGCCATTCTAGATCGGAAGAGCTCCTTAGATATCTCGATATCTATCGGTCCCCATTTTCCTCACCATCAACTACTTGATGTGCGGGAATATAGTAGGAGCATCCATAGTTTCATACGTCGACATTGAAGCTCGTTACTCATGGATGCGAGCATGATGCATTGAGCCAATGTGCATCATCTTGCCACTTTCTAAAAGTAGCAATCTCTTCCTCGAGGCATTCTCTCGCAACCATTGCAGGATAGGCGTATTAAGGACATAAGATAGCTTTTCAAACTATGAGAACTATTCTCAAATTCCTTAACCAATCCGTTAAATTGGCCTCAAGTTAATTTAGCATCTAATATGCTTCGCAGGTGATAGTAATTTTAGACATTGTAAAATTTTGTAAATGAATTTGTAATTAACAACATTTTAACATACATTCTTTTATTAATTACCAAAATAATTTAGGTCTTGTTTTAAATTGGTATCTCCCACTATTTTCTTCAAACTATATTACCCTCACTTATATAGTTAAGGCAAAAATCTAATTAAAGATTTGCTAGTGAGAATAAGGATCCCATTTCAAATGTATATAGCCTTGTGGTGACACAACAAACTATATATAAATAAATAGGTAGACAACTTTTGTCAATTACATTAACTATGCAACTCCTTTTCTTTTTGCCTCTTAGATTATTTTGATCAAGTGGTGGCACATCAGAATCAAAATTATCTAAGTTAAGTCCGACCTAGCACTCCATATATTCAAAAAGAAAAATATCATCCTTGTGGTGACACAACAAAACAATATTGTTCAATTTTCTTTATAAGCATCAAATATGATAAATTAACATCTTAAATACTTAATACTTGCCTTGTGGTGACACAACAAACTCATATTAAATATTTAATACTCTATTAATTTTATCATGCTAGAAGGCGACGTTCGATATTCCAAATTTCTTTGAACGCTTAGGACTTAATATAAAAAATTGAGGGGTTTGTTATTAATTTATCTCATCTTGTTTAGCGTGCATGCACATATATATATAAAATACGCGTCATATTAATGAACATGCGAAGCATGTTTGCATAATATATAATATATATAGTATAAGCATGCACATATAGAATACTATATTCTACCTGGATTGATTATGGACTTTTATTCTAGTTTGGTTCACTAGAGCCACCAAGTGAACCAAAAGGTCAAACCCTAGGGGTGCAAGAAATAATATTTAAATATAACTATTACATTTAAATTCGGGCTCCATTACAAACGGGTCTTCAAGCGCTCCTTGTTCCTTGATCTCCAATTCTTCAAAATTAATTCTAACTATTCCTATTACAAAACTATTTAAAATAAATAGAAACCTTGATCATCAGTCAAGGGGAAGTACATAGGAGGGAGATAGAATTTACATTAAGAAAAAATTAGAGAAGACGAGGTACGCAGACCCCATTTAATAAAACCCATACATTCATGCATCCAACTAAAATAAAATCCAATCATATTGGTCATTAGTCCATAATCAATCCCATTTATTATCATACACATCATCATATGCATCAATAAATAACATTCATCTTATGAATAATAAACATTTAATATATATATTGATATCATTTAATGGGCAAATTTAATTAGTATAAAATCTAATTTTGAATCAAAATAAACTCCTTTATTTTAATCCAAATTTAAATCAAAATAAAACTATTTTATTTTAATTTATTCAATTTTGAATAAAATAAACTATTTTATTTTAATCAAAATCATTAATCAAAATAAACTCCTTTATTTTAATTAATTATGGAATCCAATTCCATGTAAAAATAAATAAATAAACTCTTTTATTAAAGAAAACACAGATTCTCTTTCTTATTCATAAATAAACTCATTTATTTTGAATAATATGAAATCATATTTCATATCTAAATAAACTCCTTTATTTAAGGAAATTAGGATTCTCTTTCCTATTCACAAATAAACTCTTTTATTTTGAATAATATGAAATCTTATTTCATATCTAAATAAACTCCTTTATTTAAGGAAATTAGGATTCTCTTTCCTATTCACAAATAAAATATTTTATTTTGAATAATATGAAATCTTATTTCATATCTAAATAAACTCCTTTATTTAAGAAAATTAGGATTCTCTTTCTATTCATAAATAAACTCCTTTATTTTGAATAATATGAAATCTTATTTCATATCTAAATAAACTCCTTTATTTAAGGAAACATATAATCCAATTTCAACTCCAATTAGTTATCATGGAATCCAATTCCAACTCTAATTAGTTAGCATGAAATTTAATTTTAATATTAAAATAAACCTTTTATTTTAAGATTAAAATAAACATTTTATTTTAAAATTAAAATAAACTTTTTATTCTAAAATTAAAATAATTAAGATTATAATAGTTATATATATATAATTATATATATTATATATATAATATATATATATATAATAATAATGCAAGTTGTATAAAAGGGGCAAATGAATTCTTGTTAACAGTTAACAAAAGAAGGAAATAATATTATAATTAAAAAAAATTGAATCCATTTGAATCATGATACGTCACTTTTAGACCTTTTTTTTTTATTTTCGTGAATTAGCCAACTGCGCCACCACCCCTTGTCCAACCGAATATATGTATAATATATATATATATATATATATATATATATCCGCATCTCTTATCCTTTTTAAACAAATCACCGTAACTTCCTTTTTTTTTTTTAATTTTATACGATAAAATTATGCCCAAATAAATTGTTTAAAACACATATCAACATACATATCAAATTTTGAACAATTAATAATTTGCATAAAAGTTTGGCTCTGATGCCATTGTTAGGTTTGTAATATTCAAGAACGTAATCAAATTGCATAAATTAGCGGAAACGTGTAAAAAATCAGAGTTTAAAAATTTTACAAACCATATACCCGGATCACCCTTTATGCACAATTATTAATTAAACGAAAAAGATGAATAAGAAACATACCCTTGAAGATCCGAAGCTTCCTCGTACAAGTTCACCTCCAATCCTTTTTCGCTCAACTTGAATCCACCGGGTTTGGTTCCTTCCTTTGATCAACGTTAGCCACCCATGTGTTTGGCCTCAGAGGTGATCCACCAAGGAAAAGAATTTTTTTAAGAAGAAGGGTATTGACTCAAACCCTAGTTTTTCCTATCTCGTATAGAAAAAGGCGACTCTCCAACAAATTGGAATTATTACGTATATTGTTAAAAGTCAACAACCACACCACCCATAATAAGACTCCTCTTATTTATAGATGTGGGCAACCCACCTTAACAATTAAGAAATTGGGATTTATTTAATTAATTAAAATTTTTAATTAATTAAGTTCCCTAATCTTATTAGGGATAATTAATTAAACTCCTTTAACTAATTTTCCTTCCTAATCCAATTAGGAATAAATGAGAGTACTTATATTAAATTAATTCCTAAACTCTTTAGAAATTAAAATAAAAATAATTGTAATAATATTAATAAGACTCCTCTTATTAATTTATATTTAATATTTCTAAAATATTAAATAATAAATATTAAGCTATTTAATTTATTCTATCACCATAGATCAAATTAAATATACATAACATATTATTACGATTATGCCATTAACTTCTTAAACAATTATTCTTCCTTTTATGGTGTGACCCTTTAGGTTCTCCATATTAAACCTATTGTGAATAAATCAATTAGAACAATTCTAATCTTATTTAAATAAATAAATTAAACAATTAATTTATTTAAATAAATAATATTTATTCTACAATAGGATAAGCCTCCCTAGCGATCAACGACTTTCCGGATAATATAGATTTCAACATTAATCATAAAAGAACCTTTAAGTAAATAGTTACCGTCATAATTCAATCCTTCCACCATACAATGTCCCAATTAAATATAAGACATATGGAATTATTGTCAAGTCTTATTTTATTTAATTATATGTATTTCGATCCTTAAATGCACAACTCCAAATAATGCAAATTAGAAACTCCTTTCTAATTTCATTACGCTTTTGGCCAAGGACTATTGGGTTGTCATTTATCGAATCACATAGGACATTTCTTCTTCTTTATTAGAAGTGGTAGATTCTTTATTGATCATATATTATCTCCATGTACAACTTGTTATACCCAAGCATACCCTTTGATATACCCTAAGGATCTTAAGGAATAAGTCAAAGTATAACTCATCATACACAAGATACTATGATGATCTCAAGTCCAAGGATCACTTCAGACTACTATCACTACAGAATTCCTATTGACAAGCAAGTAAAACTCCATTAGGTATTCCTTAGCGAGCCAACGCTCAAAGTTGAACTTATTCTCTAATAAGCACCTACATACTTGCTTTAGTGTCTCCACACAAATGATCATGAGATCAATCATCCTCATCCAATGAGCAAACAACGTATGTACTCAATCTATCAGGATTCACTAATCCCCAATTTAGTAATCCAATGATTGGGAACTATTTTAGTTTTAAGCTTTCTAAGAATTTAGATCTCATTAGAATGATCATCATCATTATTCTAAAAGCATTGCTTAAAACTATAGATTTATCACATATTATAAAACAACATCATGTAGATAATTAAAAGCCTTTAATAAATTAATACTTTTTATTAATAAATGAATAAGATTGTTACAAAGTATATGCTTTATCATCAAACATGATTGGCTTGTGTGCATACTACTTTCAATACTATGCAGTAATTACTGTAGCAATAATTGAATATAACTGAGTGACTTCTCACATAAGCATCAATAATTAATACCGTGTGCTACCATGCAACCACGCGTATTACTGTCCTTTTAACACCGAGTATTTCAACAGTTAATGATAAAACTTCCGCTGTTATTTTTATAAAAAGATATTTCTGTCGTTTTCTCATTTCGATAATAATTTCGTTGTGGGGTCCACCAATGATTGTGTCGTCGTACGAATATTCCCTGCTAAAATGAATATTCCCCGACCAATTGAATATTTTATAACACCTTGCTTACTTTGTAAAATTTATAAATATTATCCACAACTATAACATTATATCAAATTCACTCCATAATATTTAAAAATGATATTTATAGAAAAATTCATCTTTATTCATAAAAGTTGGGGTCTTTACAATGAACTTATGAAATAAATAACATAAATGTCAAAAAATAACAAATATTTAATTTATCAAGAAAATAAATTCTTACACTTTTTGTCAATTAAATTCCTCAAATATTAAAATTTATGTAATATACATTAAAGCATAATTTTTTATAAATAAAGAATAAAATTTTAATACCCATAAAAAGTGAAGATTAACAAAAAAATTATAATTATTTTTTCAAATATTAAAATTTACGTATAACAAACTTAGATAAAACTTGTTACAAAACGAATCTTATAATTATATATAAAAATTATTAAAAATTATGCTAATTATTTTTTCAAATATTAAACTAAACATAAATATCATTTAGGCAAAATTATTTTAAGTAGAAATGACAAATGTTGTTACTCAAAAAATATATATATTAAAAGAAAATTAGTTTTTACAAGATAAATGTAGTAATAAATATTATTATATTTTCTTTTATTCAACATTGCCACAAAACAACACCAACTATATACTACAAAATTTAATCAAAATCATAAACATACCAAATTTTGACATATACTCAAGAAAATAATGAAACTAAGAATTCAAATAATAATTTTTGTTATTAGACACCAAAAACTAAACTATCAACATACCCAATTAATTCACCCTAATTAGAACAACTCCATTTATAATTTAATTTAAAATTCTTAATATGTGTATTATTTTTCAAAATGTGTTAATTAAACTAAATTAATTTTGTTATAAGTTACCAACAATTTGAATGAGACAATCTTAATTATAAATAAATCTATAATTAAAATGTATATTATTAAATTATAGAAAAATGTATTGTATTAAAATAGCATAATGTTGTCATTATATATATATATATATATATATATATATTATCCATGAATTAAAAGTTAATAACATACAAGGGTAAACATGTAATCGTATCTATTTAGTCAACCTTAAAAACTTGTAGGAGTACTAATTGTTACTTAAAAATCTTGAAGGGATGTGAGTGTTATTATGATTGTCTATAAAGGGTGTCATTCAGATTTTATTCTATTAATAAATTGAAATAAATTGATTTAAGTATTGTTAATGGATTTTAACTATTATGATGTTAAAATATCTAAAATGTATCATTTATCAAGAAAATTATATACTTACAATAATAAAACTATAGCTATTAGCTTGTTATAAGTTTCTTACTTTTTAAACTTACTTACAATGCCGGGAGGCGAGAACAATGAACAATATAATTTTATTGTTAAAATATGTTATGTGCAAATTAATTTAGAATTAATCTAGAAGGGAGGGTTAAATAGATTAATTCACGCTTATGAATTTTTGAGTGGAGGGAGTATTTATCACTTTCATTTGTCCAATTGTTTAGAAACTAGAAGTCCAAATATTTAAAGTAAGTCCAATGTCAAGTTTGGATCAATTTGGATTAACTAGTTGTCAAATATATATTATAACTCACACTATCCATAAATATAATGAAATAAAATAATTTTTTATAACTATTTAATCTATGTATTGAAGATAAATAATAAATAAAACTCCCCATAAACATATTATTAAAGTTTTAATCAAGTATTTGAGAAAAAATAATTAACTATTCAATGTAAACTTTTTAATCTAATTATAGATTATAAATATAAATATACACTACAAGATTTTCTCCACACATAAAATGGATATCTACTTATTAATATACATCAAACATTAATAAGTAGAGCATTCATTTTAAAATTTAGGATTTCAAAAATGATAAAAACTTATTTGAATTATAATTTAGAGCATTGATTATTGTATTTATTAAAATAAATAAATTAAACATTTATTAATTAATGAACTATACTTTAAAACTCATTATTTATTTATTTTTTTATTCTAGTTATATTTGTTATAGACACTCAAAATTTTATTTTCCTGGTACTAACCATGCAGGATGGCAAAAACATCTTTTTACACCCCGGAGATAGCCCCAGAGGACTACAGTAAACCTCAAACTACGGAGACAGCCCCGTGGGATATCAAATCAAACCCCAGAGACTGTCTCGTGGGATATCAAATAAACCTCGAGAGACAACCTTGAGGAAAGACAGAATCAACAACACTCAAACCCTGGATACAATCAAAAGCCGCCTCAACACTAGAGACAACCACGGGAGGGAAAAGAGGAAATGTTAACAACTCAACACCAACAAATAGTTATCCAGCTGCAGATAAGGTCACAAAGAGTCATCAGAGCAATCTTGAGTGCAAATTGCACAAGACAGCTCAACGAACTACCTGCGAAGACCTAAAGATACTATTCTGGTCATGAAATAGTCTTCTTAGATTCGAAAAATGGCAAGCTCTATGTCATTGCTTAGCTCTTAGAAAGAGTTTTCTGAAATAGTATGACACATCTCCATAAGATTCCTAGATTGAAAGTTATCAAAGTTTCAAGCAGCCTGCACAATGATCGAGGTGCACGTACTTTGAGGTAGCAAGGCCCACCAGCCCCAGTCGTAAGTCTACATGCGGATGCCGTAGGTAGACTCGCGGTTGGATGAGTTTATAAATATCAGACCCCTCAACTCAATTTCAGCAATTTTGGAGATAGAGAAAGGGTCCAGGAGAGAGAAATAGCTCAAACCTTGCTTCAATATTTTTAAATCTCTATTATAAACACTTCTATACATATATATGTTGATCCATTTTGTAATCAATAAAACACGCGCAAGTATACGCGATCTAACAAGTAATATATGATAAGTTGAGTGTCGAACCCACGAAGAATTATTACTAATATTTACCAAGTACCGACTTTATATCGCTTCAGTCTTATTGTTGCCTAATTTCTTAATAGCATTTAACACGCAAGTATACGCATTCGTTCGTAATATTCAGAAAACAAGGATATCATTCCCATAAAAAAATAGACTAATATTTATCAATTACTAATTCCAATGCAATTAATCCTATTTTAAACTATGAAATATTGTTTGTGATTTGAAAATTAACAAAACTAATAATTAAAATCAGAATTTCACAAGAGTAGCTACAGATTTAACAGGTTAAGATTACAACTTCCCTTGGTATTTCATTTAAGTCACTTTACTTCCCATTTAAATCAATTAATTAATATGAATCATTATCCAAGAATGCTTTATAAAATTCATGCACTTTTTCCAAAAACACGTGAACAAATCCTCCTAAATCCAATCCTTAAGACACAAAATTACAAGGAACACCCTAGTTAATTAATTCACTATATTCTTATGTGAATCAAGTTAATTAGGGTTTTACTCACAAATTCTTTTAATGGATACAAAAGACACATAGGTATATTCCTATCCTACATGTTAATCATATTAACCCTATTCAGATTATATGAACAGATGCTATTATATCCAGATCTAAATCTATATTCCATCTTCCAATTTTATATAGATTATCACAGTAATTGTTGGCCAAATAATTAATCAATAAGCAAAAGATATAATAAATAATTCAATAGAAGCCAACTTTCATTCAATGAGAAGGTTTAATTTAAACTACATATCAAGTTCCGTTGCAATCTTAATGAAAATTTAGTTCATAATAATAATAAAGAAAAACATCATCCAGATTAATAATCCAAACATCCCAGATAATTACAAAAGACAAAACTAGAGAAGAGAAGAAGAAACTCTAAATTTTTTCCAATACTTTCTTTGATCTTCAGCCCTTGAAATTCTCCTTCCTGTTTTCCTTTATTTTTCTCTCTGCAATTCTCTTGATAATTTCGTTGATAAATTGAGTGATAAGTCTTTTCTAAATTCTTCTCCTATTTGTATTGGTCTCAGCCCTCATTCAGATTCCTTGTTGGCTTCAAAAACCCACTTAGCAGTAGAAAAATCCCTCTTTAACTGCACATGAGCGCCTAGGCACTCAACCTAGGTCATTTCCAAGCGCCTAAGCTGTGACGCCCCCAAATCTGTGTCCCTTCGAACCTCGGATCCGGTCCGTCACGATACTACTATCGTCAAACTATTTATATCTTTTATTCATAACTTAATGAATGTAATTTTGCTTATTACAATTTAGAATATAAATTCTTTCTATTTCCAGGATCTATATAATGACCCCAAACTTTTATAAGTTTCAAATCATGGTCATTTACCATTCATGTCTTACATCATACTTGATGTTATAAAAATATACGGAATACTTTAAACTTTTTCAATCTCCTTTGAAAAATCTTTTATTGATTTCCTAACTTGAATCGATTATAAATCCTTGAATCAAATTATGCTATGATTCATTCTATTCAATTACTGTATAAATTTTTACATCTCGATTCAAATTCCTCTATGTACCACATAGTACAACTTTACAACTTAACATGTATTACACATCGTAAACTACTATCATGTACATCTCCTAGAACCTAAACATGGTTCAAGAGCATATATTTAAATAAATAAATAAATCTCCTTAAATACTATTGAATTCTACCAATCAAGTAGCACGTAATCTTTACCCTGAGTCCTTAACCTGCAAAAGTGGTTATTTGCAAGGGTGAGCTCGACAGCTCAGCAATTCTAACAGTTTTCATGCATCACTTAGCATATAATAACATACACAGTTCATGCATTCATAATCAATTAATATTTACTACGTATGTTACTTCTCACATAATAGGCATAGAGATTTACTTCACAAGCATATCATTAAAGATCAACTTTCCACTTTCATACATATATCATATGCATTTCATATATATATACATCAACATTCGCATAACATAATATAGCTCAACTAACAGTTATCGAATTCATATATCAAATAGGAACTGAAAGACTTGCCTGATTCGTAGTTTATCAACTACGACTTAACTACTTATAGTTATCTACACTTTTTGTATTCCTACACAGTTATATAATCATGGATTCACATCCATTAGTCACATATTTTATACATTCTTAATATAATAATAATGTTACATTGTTTCCTAACTAGGTTTGTAAAACCTACATTTCACTTTCTCATCATACTTATAGAATAGCTAGGTATGTATAAGTATACCTTAACCACTTGTACTTGACATTAACATTCATATATTTCTATCACACACTTGACTCGCTATGTGTTCGTTACACATTTAAAACTCATAGATGCATGATTCACATAGTTCTTACATTTTTCAAACCTTAATAAAATTTAACAACTCTGTGTTTAATATAACCATTACACGCTCATATGCTTAAAACATCATTTATGTCAAGTATTATAACTCTAGACATTCATACCTATATGCTTTAAGGTCTAAATCAAGTTAAAATAATCAGGCATCACTACCCTGTGGCTCAACTGCACTACAGTTTAGTTTAGGATGGGCGCAGCTGCACCGTCCCCTGGCTAGACCAGATTTAGGCTTTTTATTACCCATTACAATTTCTATCATAACATGTATTCTGATACATATTGTAAAAATACCTCAAGTAGTTTTTGATCTATTTTCAAGTTCATATTCAATCTACTTAGCTCCATAATGATTTATTTCAATCAATAAGTCTTAACAACTTTCTTTGACAAGATTCGATATTATAAGCTTTTAAACCATATGTTGGATGTAATAAGCCTCTAATAGCATGCTTCACATGTATATATCTTATTTACATAGACATAACATAGTTCATTATTTGAAAACGTATTTTAAACTACACTTGAAAGGTCCAATTCATGCTTAGCTAGATGATGAACATATTCGTTATGTCTAGAGGCATAAGGCGTTCAAGTTCACTTTTAAAAGTCATTCTAGGCCAAGTTAAAGCAACTAGGTGCAACTTTTAATCTCATTTCATTCCTAACTAAGCCATGCATGTATGTTATCACGTTTAGAACTTTATGTACACAAGTTACTTTAAGTTCATTCTCAAAGTTTTAAGTTTTCTTTAGAAATCATTTTCAACTAAGCTATTATAAGTTGATAATAAGTAAAGAAACTTTAAATCACTTCTCATGCTTAGGTATACTCATAACTCAACAATATATATGTGTTAAAACATCATAACTTCAAAGACTCAAGGTTCGTCAATATTCATTTTTAAAACTCCAAGTTTCTTTTCAAAACACCTACGAAATCATGCTAAAGCATTTCATTATGAGTAAAGTACTCTTAGCCATATGACATGTCTATTATCATTCATATTCATGTTTTATCACTTAATATAACATATTTTATTGTCGGGAGCACTACACTTGCATACGTGCATGCCCGAGGCCCTCCGATTGCTTCCTATTACACATTAGTCCTAAAGATGACTATTTTGACCCCTTCTAATGACCTCAAATTGGAAAATCTAAAGACCAAAAGTGGCAGGTCTATTCGTCCTCATTCTGGATCATCTTGAATCACCTCAATCGGAGTTCGTATGAAAAAGTTATGCCTAATTTACTACACTAGGTCAAATCAGTCTACCAGACACTGATGTCCGACGCAGCTGCGCCCCAAATAGCCTTGGGGTCAGTGCATCTGCGCCCAGTGAGGCAGAACAACTTCTCAGGTTTTGTTCTTCACAATTTTACAGACCTATACTCCTTCCAATTTTCATAATATGAGTTATACACATCTAAATTAGTCCGTTTTTGATTCTATAGGTTTGTAACTCATAAAACTACAACATACCAAATAATCAACAATTAACTTAAACATTAACTAACCCAAATATTAATCCAAAACTCATGTTCATACTAAATTTTCATGTTTTGATAAATTTAGCGAATTCATTCACTACGAATTCGTTTTTAAACCAATTTGGTCCGTTTAACTTCCGTTGTTTTCGCATTTAACTGTAGTAACAATATCTATCAAAAATTCACAGATTGCAACAAGTTTTAGTCATCAATTTTGTGACTCAAAAGCAATTATTTCATTATACTTTTCTAATAATTCTTAACTTAAAAATCAAGAACATGTATCTTAGAATTATTACCTCTTGATGCTTGAATTTGCTAACTATAGCTCTTCAAACCTCTGAATGCTCTCCAATTCTATTAAATCTCCATAGCTACTTCTTAGACATCTCAACAAATGAGAAATAAGATGAAGGAGTCTTTATTTATAGAGAATTCAATACTCAGACAATGCATTTACACAATAGTTTTGAACTAGCAGGGAGAAGGAGAAGCCAAAGGGAAATGAAGAGTTGGTAACCCACTCCCTCCTCTTCCATTCCTCTAGCCATCATCAGCTCTCATCTTTCATCATTAACAGTAGACTAAGCCAATGGCCTAACTCACGACTGATATATAGGGGCAATTAATATGGGACAAAAGCTTATAACTCTCTAATTTATTAGTAAAATGGGTCTAATTCTACTAAGGCAAATTCCTTTTGGGCTTGTTAAATCAATTATAATGATTTAACATTACTACATTGAATTAAGTTATGGGCACATATATACACATATATGTACCTACCCACATATAAGAAGTATACTTATATTTTAAATATACACCCATATATAATCTTATATCTCATGTACACTGGGCTAGTCCAAATAATATTTTAATTGGGCTAATTATAATTTAGTTATATTCTCAATCCATCATTTTCCATAAAATTTATCATCTCAAATATACCTAATTATCATAATGATAAATAATATCAATTATTTATTAACTCACCATCTATTTTCTTTTAATACTTCCCATTAAATCTCCCTTTGATTTAACTTCCCTAGTTATGCCACACAAGACATAATTATGTGAACTTAGTAATTAATAGTCCACAAGCTTATAATAATACAATCTCACAAAATAATATTATTCTTAATATTACATCTTATAATGTAATATCATTACATTATATGTTCTCATAGCTTATATACTAGCACTAATTTAATGGTCTCTATTCATAGCCAATCTATTATCCTCCTATGGTCATTACACAAGGGGCAAAGAAGAGTTGGTGTCTAACTCCCACCAACTACTACTATCCATTGTACCCTAGCCATTGGGCTAACCATCATTGCTATCATATGAGCTATCTAGCAAGCTTATTTAACTAAAATTTTCAGCATTTCTAAGGGTTATTGGAGTGGTCCATTGCACCATGTTACATTTTATTATCTCACTTGTATATAATGCTAGCATACTAGTCTTTATACATATGTATTCAAATACTTTCCTTATACATCCATATACGTATATAGATGTATACATGTATCCCTCACATTATATAATCCATGTACATTTGACAGTACCAAATATATTTTAATTGAGTAGTGTCACACCACATTATCATGACTTTATTATTTCAATTATTAACCCTTTTTATATATTACAATACTATATAATATATTAAAAATATCAAATATTAATTAACATATTTCTTTCATCCTCTTATGCTAAACAAATATATATTAATTCACCGTCTTATATAAGTGAATTAATCCTTTCTATTCTATTTAATATCATGCCACTACCACACAAAGCTTCATAATATAATATTCTATAATATCGTTTAATTAACCATATTTATTTCGGGTTAATTAATTGACTCTTATTCAAATTCATTCATGGACAACTTAATCATCATTTAAGATTTTATTATCCCTATGAGTCCTTAGTACCCATTTCTTAATTTTTTTTAAATTCCACAAACTTTCTCAGACATCCCATGAATCCGGCCAAGATCTGCTACCGGGTCATAAGTTTGAAATAATAGCAAATTGCGCCTCGAACATAACAAGTTTTTGTTTTAGCAGAAATAGAATCTACACTCCTAAATACTACACATATACCTCATAAATGGTAACTCATCTAAAATCAACGTCTTCTTTGATTCCACATCATGGATTACTATTTTCTTTAATAATTTAAATATCAAACTTTGAGTTTTAAATCTCTACTTTCTTAACTATAAAATCTCATTTATAGTATTTCTTTCCACCAATAACACAAAATTCAAAATATAACACATATATACATTCCTTTAATCTTCACTTCTCGTGTATCAAATTACTTAATAATTCTCTAACCAATTTAAAGGTATATCGATTTTCTTCTCTCGTCCACAACGTACATGTATACAAGTCTAAACCTAGCACACATCGAGTCTTTAATAGTATTCAATATAGTACACTGAGTGGTTTCCCACAAACAACCAACAAATTGGTTTCCGTCTCGTCTACACTATTTTCATAGTGAGTTAGATCGTTTACTAATTCGTATATACCTCCACTCTCTGAAGGAATTGTTTAGCCCAACTCCTATACATCCACCATTAAAGGTTACGGTTGCACTGCCTTATACTTGATACTTACTCGTACATATACTCAAGAAATTGGTGATTATCAAAGATATTTAATGCCACCAACTTACTATGATAAAATAATTTCACATAAATTATTTAAAATCAATAGATAAATTTTTACCCATCTTATTTACTAATTCATCTCTACAATTTATAACAAATATATAATAATGATATATATTTATTAAACACAACATCACTTATTACATAGCTTATATTACCCTACGTAACACAATACTACATACCTCATATCACATATATATTCTTGTTCGAACCCATCTTATACTTTAAGAATTTTATCAACTAAATTCTTATTTTAATATTTTTTGAACCCATCTCTATTTCTTCTGCCTTTTGCTCCTTGGAGGATTGGCATACTCTGCAGCTCTCCTTCTCCTACCAGCTTCGTTTCTCATGATATATCTTCCAGCTCGCTTTGACTTAGCCTTTCCAAATGATCGTGTCTATTCATGAATGTAAGATTTCCAATTAGCATGTTTAGGCCTGTAGTGGTTACCCCTTGTGAGCTGGGAGAAGGCCTTTGACTCCTTAGCAGTTGCGCCATGATAATTTGCTGCTGTTCATGTCGAGTAGTCTGATGATGAGGCTGTCTTGAAGGACTCCTTGAAGATTTAGCAATGAATTTGCCTTTTCCTCCCCTGTCTTTCTCTCCTTCCTCCCCTTTATTCTTCCCCTTTATGTCAGCATCAAGGGTTTGAATGTCTTCAGACAGTCGATTCATGCCTTGGACGAGCTCGTGGAGCTAATTCTTGGAGTGAACAATGTCTTCACGGTTTTCTTGGACCAAAGAATCAGTTTGAGACTCTTTCTTTTATAGGATGGCCAAGACAGTTTCTGTTTGTTGCATTTGACCCATGGAAAATGCTTGGAATTCTTTCATTTAGGTTTTTAGACTTGTGAGACTTTCCATCATAAGCTTATTTTGAGATTCTTGAGTCTTTCTCAGACGAAGAACTTCTTCCTTGTGCTTCTTGTCAGCCTAAAATTGAATTTGATCCCTTTCATTGATGCTCTGAATCATTTCCTTTATGATCTCCCTAAGCTTCTTTGTAAGCTCAGTACTTAGGTTGCTGGGGAGGGTGTTGGTAGCATCGATCAAATGAGTCAGCCTCAAATGAACAAGGTTTGAGTGAACTTTAAGATCTTTTTGTATGTCCTTGGTCAACTTCTGAAATGCTTTAGACAACTCCGTTTTGGTAGAAAGATCCGATATAAGTTCAAGGAGTTGCTGATTATTTGGAGGAGAGGCTCTTGTATATTGATCTTGCATATTGTAGAGAGCAAGATCAAGATTGAAATAGTTATTGGTTGATGAGGAAGGGATGTCTGATGGAGGAGCATGTGTTTGAGGTTGAGTCTAAAGAGGAGGTGACTCTATGATTGGATTAGGATCAGTAATCGTAGAGTGAGAGATGGTATGAGATTGGATCAATACAAAATTAGGCACATTTGGTTCATCAGTTACAGAATGTTGTGATTCTTTAACTGGAAATTGATTTAGTGGATGTAGTATCACTTCCTACCATCTTGGTAATTCATAGAATTGGTTGAAGGTTGATGGTGGACAGTGACTAACCCTGAAAGAGATGGGAATAGATTGTACCTCACGCCCATTATCTAAAGAGGGACCATTAGTGATCAGCTTTCGGGCAAAAGTGAGGTTGCCTGGGAATCCATGAGCTAGCACGGAGATTGCTGGATAAGCTTTGAAGGTCCAGAACATATGATCCCAAGAGTTGAGGATTTAGGCTCTATGAAAGGGTATCATAGGTAAATAGGAGAATACTTGATTGTAGTTGGCTCTCCTATGTCCATCCCAACCCACTGCAATAATCTCAACTTTTTCATCCTCTTCTTCTTCCATGTCTTCATTTGAAATTTTCACTACATCAATCATCTCCACTTCTCTTCTTTGCTCTTCTGTTATCTCATCCTCCATAACATCAATCCTTTTCTATTTTTACAGTTTCTGAAGCTAGGATCTCTTGAGGGACTGAGGAAGGTTCATGATGATCTCTTGGCAATTCCTCCTCAGCTGTAGCCTTCTTTGACATAGGGACTTCGTGAGGCTCCCCCTCAACTTGATCATCCATTTGAACTTCAAACAGCTCCCCCTTAGCTCGAGCTGTATTCTCATTACTAGCTATGAGTAGCTCTTTCTCAGCAACTATTTTTTGTCTTCCTCCTTTAACACTCCTTCATTGACAAGAATGTGTTTCTTGACAAGTTTTCTCTTTGTCTTCCTAAGCTGAGCCACATCCTCAACATTCTCTTTAACTTCAGCTATGAAAGTTTTGATCAGGTTGAGAAGCTGTTGTAGCATCCTCTTCTGGAGTGGTGTTAAGTCTGGACTCTACGATCGGTGGTGACTCTACGACCGAAGAGAAAGAAGATTTCTTGCACTTATGGCTGCATTTTCCCTTCTTAAGCAGCTGAGAGATGGTAGCTCTATCTTCTTCTTCTTCTTTAGACAGCTGTTCCTTCCTTTTCATTTTCTTTAGAGTTTCAGTGCCTGAACTCCCCTGAGGTGCATTAGTGGTTGAACCTTGAGGCTCCTCTGTTGTCTGAGCCTTCATCTTCCTTTTGCCCTTGCTTTTTCTAACCAAAGCAATGGGTTCTTCTTTATTGATTTCTTCTTCTTTATCAGTTTCCTTCACAACTGACATATTTCCTGGTAGCCCAGACTCCTTTGCTTCACCAGTTCTTCCACTAGATTCAGACATCATTCTGACATTTTTTGCTGGATTTCTTTTCCAGTTTTGAAACATCTGCTGGGTCATCTTTCTGTTGGGATTGATAGATTCTCCTTCATTATCCCTAATTTTGTCACCCAGTGCTGATTGCAGAATTATGCTTATGAACCGCCCATAAAGCCTCTTTCCCGAGCTCTTTGATTTCTTTGAACTGAGTACCCACTTTCCAATCCAATCGATGAGTAGGTCCCCATAGTTGAGTTGAATCCCAAAGCAGATTGCTGTCATAAGCTTCAGTTGAACTTCATTCACATAGTCATTGCCAGAGCTTTTACAGCATATGCACTTTCCAACAATGTTAGCCAAAAACTCATACTTTTGGGGAAACTCTTTCTTCTTGTATCCCTTGACGGTCTGAAACTTTTTGTGATGCATCTTCTTCAGTCCTTCATGAAAGTCGATGACCTCCATAGATAGAAGTCCTTTTGATTTGAAACCTAGGGCTAGGTTTATATCTTCATCCTTGAGTTTAATTTGTACTCCCTTAACCTTTGTGGTGATGATGTCTGTAAGACCCCAACTTTTGATAAATAAAATTAAATTTCCTCTATTAATTATTCTGAAATAGTAAGGGGTGGATTTGGTTAATGTGGTTAGTTATGGGTAAAATGTGCAAATTTTGTGAAATAAGCAAGTGGTTATAAATTATTCATTGTTGTCGGGGAATATTCGTTTGGTCGTGGAATATTCTTGTTGTTGGGGAATATTCGTATAATGGCACAGCCATTTGTGGGTCCCATAACAGAAAATGGTCGGATGAAGAAAACGATAAGTTTGAGTTTTTATAAATGACGGCGTAGTTGTTACCGTTAACATTGTTGGAATAACTGGTGGTTAAAATACAGTAATACACGTGGTTGCACAGTAGCACCCGGTATTGCACAATATTCTTGAATTATTGATTCTTACGTAAGAAAAGGCACTACTCAATAATTGTTACAGTAATTACTGTTCAATATTTTATTTTATTAATTCAATAATTGCTACGTCGATATTTTATATTATTGATTCAATAATTGTCACTGCACAGTATTTTCCATTATCAAATCAATAATTCATATTATTTGAATAATATTATTAGATAGCATTATTGGCAATGTCTAAGGAAGTTCTTTCTAGGAAAGGGGTTTAGTCACCTAATTGCACGCTAGTAAGGAGAAATCCTTATCGGAAAGCCCTCTCTTTCCTGAGAACGATCTGGTTGTCAATATTGTAGTTCTGTTGTAACGACCCCAAAATTCATACAACTCAATTCTCGACTTCGGTCGTTAATAATACATTCAACCTCAAATTTTACATCATTAAACGATAATACAACCATTGAAATTTGTGGAATAATTAAAATTTTCTATTACAAACTATTCTCGTTCCCAAAATCTTCAACCTTTACATCTAAATATCTCAAAATCATTTTAATACTACAATAGTTTACATCGCAAAACGATATTACAATTCAACATTAATACATTATTCGGAACCTTAAACATGGTTCAAATAATAATAACACAACCAAAGTGTATAAATCTTCAAGTATCACATCTGATTCATGTCTTTCAAGTAACACATAACTTTACCTTGAATCTTGAACCTGAAAAAGTGGTTATTTGCAAGGTTGAGCTCGATAGCCCAACAAAATCTAACATTTTTTATGCATC
Organism: Panax quinquefolius; assembly: GCA_020205615.1. Taxonomy (NCBI): domain Eukaryota; kingdom Viridiplantae; phylum Streptophyta; class Magnoliopsida; order Apiales; family Araliaceae; genus Panax; species Panax quinquefolius. The sequence continues at coordinate 45,845,932 of CM035159.1, forward strand.
ACATAACACATAATAACATTCTCAATATATAACATACATGCTACAGTTCATATAACATATATAAAGATTGAGTCCTTACTCAATCAACATGCTTTAATCAATCAACATAGTCATAAATTGACTTTAACATTTCATACTTTCAACATATATATAACACATCATGCTCTTTGCAATAAATATTTAAAACAGGTAATCATTCACTATGAATTCATTCACTACGAATTCGTTTTACATCCGTTTTGACTCATTCAACTTGGGTTATTTTCGTTTTTGAATGTATTAACACAAACCATTGCCAATTTATAGATTAACACATGATTCAACCACTAATTTTGGTCTCAAAGTCTAATATATATATATATATATATATATATATATATATATATATATATAAAGTGTTAATAAACACAAAAAGTTAATGAACATAAAAAGTGTTTTAAATCAAATGAAATGAATATTATAAGATATTGAATAGTGTTAATATAAAACCAATAAGTAGTTAACTGATGAAGCCATATAATTGTACGCTTAATGTTATAATTTAGAAGGTTAATATTTATTAAATAAATATTAAGAATTATGTTGGCTAAGTAAATATTATGTGGATAATTAAAGATTATGATTTAAATTTAATAAGTGTGACATTTGTATACTATATAATAAGCAAAACATGAAAATAAATTAAAAGGAGGGTGGAGAGGGTTTTGCCAAACATGGTCTTGTGACCTTTGGCATAATTTAACTGATGAAGCCATATAATTGTACGCTTAATGTTATATCAGTTTTATATTACGTGTTTTATCTAGTTTAGTTTTATACATATATTTTTCTAAGTCTAAAAGCAATAAAGAAGAATACAGAGAAGACAGAAATTGAGGGAATTGAGAGACAAGGTTGAGAATTAAAGAAAGAGAAGAAGAAGGGTAATCATCTTGTTAATCATCTATTCCAAGAATCAAAGAGGTAATAACCTATTCTACAAACTTTAGTATATGTGTTCTTAGAGTTTTCTTTTTGAAACTTATATTTTATTGGATGATATAATAGAAATAGATATTATATATATGTTGATAGATGATTATAATCTGTATATGTTATCTAGGAATGATTTTTAGAAATCAAAATCCATGAAAACATGTTTAGGATGAAGAACTTGGTTATGTGATAATATATATATATATATATATATATATATATATTGGCTTACTTTGAGACCAAAATTAGTAGTTGAATCATGTGTTAATTTGTAAATTGGCAATGGTTTGTGTTAATACATTCAAAAATGAAAATAACCCAAGTTGAATGAGTCAAAACGGATGTAAAACGAATTCGTAGTGAATGAATTCGCTAAATGTGTTTAAACATAAAAATATAGCATAAACATTGAATTGGAACCCTTTAATTGATTTGTTAAAGTTTTTGAAATGTTAAAATTACTCTGTAGATGAGTAGTTCATTGTTTCACGAGTTCATAGAATCAAAAACCAACTAATTTTGACTTAAAATGAAGAAGTTATGAAGATTTAAAGTTTGTACATTGAGAACACTGTAATCTGGGCGTAGCCAAGCACGGCCGCGCGTCCCAGGAGTGTGGGCACACAGCTGGGCGCTGCTAGGCGCACGGAAAAGGGGCGCGATCGCGCCTCATGTCTGCTGACTGTGACTACTTTGACCTAGTTTGGTAAAACGGCCATAACGTTTTCATACGAACTCCGATTAAGGCGATTCAAGATGATCCGAAACGAGGATGAATAGATCTACAAATTTTGTTCTTTAAGAGTTCTCATTTGAGGTCTTTAGGAAGGGTCAAAATGGTCATTTGTAGGACTATTATATTTTGAAGGCAATCGGATGGCGTCGGGCATGCATGAATGCAAGTGTAATGCTCTTGACGATAAGAGATGTTATTCTAAGTTATAGAACATGAATATTAAGAAGTATAATGATGCTTAAAATTAATAAATGATATATTAGATAAGTTGAATACTCATACTAAGCATACACAAGAGAGACAGATTGGGAGTGTGACGAATAAATGTCGAAACGCCATGATAAGTGTTAATAAATGTAAAAAGTGTTTTAAATCAAATGAAATGAATATAATAAGATATTGAATAGTGTTAATATAAAACCAATAAGTAGTCCTAGAAGACTTAAACATTTGAATGAACTTCAAATATGAAATACCAGTGAGATATAAGTTGAAAGTTAACACAAACAAATTGAACATTATGTATTTGTGATAGGAAGGGTTATGGGACATAGAATAAAGTTTATATTACAACTAATATGCGTTGCTATGTGACTAATAGTTAATGTGAATGATTATATAATTGTGTAGGGCACGTGAAGTGCAGATATCTATAAGCTGTTAAACGTTTATTGGTAAACAACGACCTAGGCAAGTCTTTCAGTTCCTATTTGCTATGTGAACTTGATGATTAATTGTTTTAAATCTTTATTGCAACGAGCATGATGTGTTATATTTATGTTAAAAGTATGAAATGTTAAAGTCAATTTATGACTATGTTGATTGATTAAAGCATGCTGATTGAATAAGGACTCAATCTTTATATCTGTTATATGAACTGTAGCATGTATGTTATATATTGAGCATATTATTATGTGCTATGTGATGCATGAAAACTGTTAGATTTTGCTGGGCTGTCGAGCTCAACCTTTCAAATAACCACTTTTACAGGTTCAAGATTTAAGGTAAAGTTATGTGTTACTTGAAAGACATGAATCAGATGTGATACTTGAAGATTTATACATTTTGGTTGTGTTATTATTATTTGAACCATGTTTAAGGTTTCGAATAATGTATTAATGTTGAATTATAATATCGTTTTGCGATGTAAACTATTGTAGTATTAAAATGATTTTGAGATATTTAGATGTAAAGGTTGAAGATTTTGGGAACGAGAATAGTTTGTAATAGAAAATTTTAATTATTTCACAAATTTCAATGGTTGTGTTATCGTTTAATGATGTAAAATTTGAGGTTGAATGTATTATTAACGACCAAAGTCGAGAATTGAGTTGTATGAATTTTGGGGTCGTTACATCTGTAATATTATTTATGAATAATTAATTGTTGATATATATGATAAGAAAATATTTATTCAATGTAGATTTAAACGGAGGAATTTTTAGCATGTGACATTTGTTGAAAGTTGGTATTTTATCTTTTCCGATAAAATAATTCATTCAAATATATTATTATAATATTACATTATAGTAGTATGATGTGATTATATAATAGTATGATTTTTATAATTTGAGTGGTGACATTATTATAGTAAATTCATGGTATAAAGTAAAATAAGGTGGAAGAGAACAAATTGAATTTGAATTCGTACGATATAAGCAATGATGTCATTGGAGTGATGAGGTATGCAATGATGTCATCTGTAAAAACCCAAAACCTTAATAAGACTTGGATATGTAAATTCAGTTATATTAATAAAATCTCTCCATTCTGAAAGTGTTATGTGTTAATATATACTTTGTTTAACAATTTTGGTCAAATAAATTTGTCCAAAAATTAACGTGCTTGACACCTCGTGTTTAAAAATTTTCTTCCGAAAACAGACTTTTCGGTATATTTGTTTTGACAAGCTGCTTTGTCGTGCTTACATTGACAAAACGCTTTGTCGTGCTTGTTAGAATTTGTGTAAAATCTAGGTTAGGAACCCTATATTATAAACCCTAACCTAGATTACAAACCTTAACCCTAATTTATAAACTCTAACCCTAATTAGCTATACTAAACCCTAATTAGATTATCCTAACACCTAATTATGACTACTAAACTTCAATTAGGTACTAATAAACATCATTAAATAGTCCTAATCATTAAAAACAAAATCCTAATCAAGATTAGTGAGGATTAGGGCATAATTAAGCTACTAATTTGGTCAACTAGCTCACAAGTAGGTTGAGAGTCATCCACATAAGTCCCAAAACATCATATGACATGCTTCCAAACTCCCAAGCATCAGAAGGGTCATAGATCAGATCTTTTAGGAGGCAAGTAGGTGGAAAAATGACCAAAAAGCCAAGTTAGGAAATTCTATAAAAGGAAACCCTAGCTCAGAGCAAACCTACGAAAATTATAACCTATACAAGCCCTGGTGATAACCACAATAAATTCAGAGGCCAAAAATCCAAAATCAAGCAAGAAAGGTGCAAACCCTAATTCATAGCTAGATCTTTGATGCTTTGTTCAAATTATTGTTTAGATGTTTAGAATTATGTTATTGTATGTTAAAAAGTATGTTAGGTTAATAGAACATGTTTTCATAACATCTAGATGCCTCAAATTAGTATTTTTAGTAATCTAGAAATTTTAGAAAAACAAGCCTGACCGTCGAATGTCAGAGCTTGTAGATTCGTGTATGTTAATAGTTAGGTTTGTTAATTGTATGTTATTTGTAGTCTGATATGAGGTCTTTAATCTGGAAAAGAAAATAGGTTCATTAGAACCATATATTGCAAGATATAAGTGGTCAAAGATGGTTAACCGATTATGAAGTTCTGTTTTCTGGGTTACCTAGAAAACTCAAGAACATGTTGAGCTGGCTACTTTGACCAGCTTTTCAATTGCTTTCTGTTTGTTGTTTTTATAACTTTTTGTAATAGATTTTTATAACTTTTTGTAATAGATTAATACCTTGATATACATACTACATATCTATGACCTTAAGTTACTTAAACAATTCATAGGATTACTGGAATTAATGGTCAAAAGTCGTTGACTGAGCTTGACCAAGTTTTCTGGGTTACCCAGAAAACTGATGAACACGAAGAACAGCCTTTGGCTGTACTTTGACCAACATAGATCGAGACCTTAGAGTTATGCTTTATCCAAACCAGTGATATATATATGTACCTTGACATATAAACTACAATTACAACAAAAACATCAGAAATCTATTACACATAATCAGAGATATGAAAGCCACAAAACCGTTGACCGACCATGACCATTGTTCTGGGTTACCCAGAAACCCAAGAACAACTCTGACAGTAACTTTGAGCCTCTATAACTTCTTGTTATATGTAGGTTATAGCACGAAATTTGTCTGATGTTGTACTACTGTATGAGTACTATAACATCCATACTTGTCCAAACTCATAATCATTAACAGTAGCAAGATAGATCGTGGTCAAAGTGGTCCCTCGACCATGACTGGTCGAAACCCAGAAGCTCAAGAACACATATAGCGATAATTCCTGTCACTATAGGGCTTTAGCGACAAACAGTAATTATTTTTTTAAAAAATTAATTAATAAAAATTAGAAATAATTAATAAATAAATATAAAAACAGTTTTAAAAATTATAATAAATGTTTATAATTAACTTTTGATATTTTTACATAAATTCAATAAATATTTTATTTTATTTGGATATTATTTATAATTAAATTAATAATAAAGTAATTAGAATAATTACTTATAAATAATAAATAATTATTAAAAAAATAATATTAATGATTTAAAAATCATAATAAATGGTTATAAATTATTTAAAAATAGTAAACAAAGTTTTTATAAAATTTTAAGTAAATATTAATTATTTAAAATAGAAATAAATTATTTAAAAATTATTTAAAGGATAAATAATTACTTAAAAAATATTATAAGCTTCTAGAAATTATTATAATGGATATATAAATTATCTAAAAATATAATAAAGCTTATAAATAGAATTGGACTATTTATCATATTAGTTAATATTCGGTAAAGTCTTTGAACACCGAAAACCATATCTAACTTAACCCGAACATATGTTAATCTTGTATTTGAGTATTGTTATCAATACTAATGTGTTAAATTTATATGTATGAACATCTTAGGTGTTTATTAACAAATTGAGTAACATTACTTGACTGATCTCCGCTCAGGCAAGTTTCCTATACCCTAATTACTTTCACAAGTTTACTAAACCCAACCTTGTTTATTCATTGAACAAGATTTTTATCTTGAAATGCTGTTGATATGATATACTACACCTACACTTGAATTACCTCTTATTGTAAGGTTATTGCTATAGCTTCAGCATAACTAAGAAATGAACTATTTATTCATATGATATTATTTATTGAGCATAAATTATTGTGTTAAACCAAATTATTTTGGTAAGACATCCTATTCTGAAGTTGGGTATCCCATAAGGGATCGAGGTTTGGTCAATAATATATTGACATTAATTTGGGTGCATTTGAGCACTGGTAGGATGAGATGCATACTCTTAGGATATTGAATAGGCTGATCCCCTATCTCATATCTAAAACAATGTTTCTAAGTCTGTGTGACTGACCAAAATAAAAAGTCTAGAAATAGTTGAATTTTTTTTTCCAGAAATGGTAACAACTATCAGTCGAATTTTGAATTGTTATACTTCTTCAAATCGTATATTGTTCTAAATATAAAACCTGCTGAGCATGTCATAGCTCACCCTTGCAAATTATTCCCTTTGCAGTATTAGATGCTAACCTTGTAACATCTGGAGTAGATAAAAGGAAGCGTCCCTGCTTAGATTAACTTATATATTTTTTTTGTCTAGTTGAATGTAATACTTTGTAATAAGAAATTCTTTATGAAGAATCATGTAACCAAACCTTAATATTATGATATATATAACATCATTTATTTTTGCAACCATGTTTTGTTACATATATAGATGTAATTAGAATCTTCAATATTGTTTGAGATCCTTGGGAACTATTTATCTGAGTGAGGGTATTGATAACATGGGATGTTCATGTTGTTGTTAATACTCTGGATTTTGGATAAATAGTTACTATCGATAAGATAGTGTAATTCGCATAATATAGACTATACATCTGGGTGAGGGTACTGGTAATATGGACTGTTCATGTTATTACTGATACTCTGGATTTTGGATAGATAAATACTATTCACAGATACAGTTCATATATCCAAGTGAGGGTATCCAAACATAGTAATAGTTATCTTGAGAATTTTCATCTGTTATGGGAACTGTGAATATTAGATATATAGGAATTTTATCTGGATATAAATTATATAGTCACTCAATTAGATATAAGCATATAATCAGATACCATGGGTGTATAGATTTAAATGCGTTATATATATTGATTCATAGTAAGCACCATATCGAATACCGTGGGAGTATAGATATGGGGGCATTACATCATCGGAGCAATGAGGTATGCAATGATGTCATTAGAACTATGAGGTAAGCGACAATGTCATAGATTATGGTGAAAATACTATTTTACCCTTACTCTGCCAAGACTATAAATAGAAGCTCATTTCTTAATTATTTTTCACTAATTCACTAAAGCTATAGAGAGAGAAAGTATAGAGAGAATAAGAGAGAAAGAAGAAGCGTATTCTGCTATTACACTAGTGCAGTCTCCAAATTTTTATTAAGGTAAGGGGTATTATTTCTTTCGTATTCATGAAGAGAGTTATTTCTTTCAATACTCGCAAGGGTTGTTATTCTATTCTTTATTATTCCGTTGGAATAACATGTCTACGCGGACTACCATATGCATGGTGAAATCCTTTTTTTATTCCATTCTTTATTATTATGTGGGAATAGCCTGTCTATGCGGACTACCGCATGCCTGGTGAATAACCCTTCGTATTTATTTATTATTAAATTATGGAAATGATCTGTCTTTTCGGACTACCACATGACAGTTGAAAATCCATTTGCAGTTTTGTATATTGTTCATTTTAGATTCCTAACTCTAAACTTACTATGGTAAGTATTGCTTCTATAATTCCTAAAATGATCAGAAATTATTTGAGTTTTGCGCTTCATCTAATGTCATTTCACTAGAATATTGGTCTAAACTTTCTTTTGAAAATTTTTAACTTTTTATATCGAGGTTACTATTTGCGTATATGACACTATTCACGTATACAACACTATTCATGAATACGACACTATTCACAAAAAAATTAAATTTTCTTTTCTTTGTCCAAGTTATCTATTATGGTTACTATCTTTGATTGTATCCATGTTTTGATCTTCATTCCTGAATTTTGTTCCACAATTGATTATTATAGAGTATTTTTGAACTTGGATAAACTAAAGTACGAATCCCTAATCTTTGTCTTTTTATCTCATTGGATTTGTTTTCTTTAAAAACATTTTTCATCATCCTCAGTCCTAAATGGTGATATAACTGAATATCTTTGGCCTGTAGTGCAAAGATGAATGATTACTTAATGAATATCTTTGGCCTATAGTGCAAAGATGAATGATTACCTGATGAATATCTTTGGCCCGTATTGCAAAGATGGACAGGTGTTAAGATAAACATGACCAACTAATGAATATCTTTGGCCCATAGTGCAAAGATGAATATTTGATTCAAGATATATATTGATTGATGTTACAGGGATAAAGTATTGATGATGGACTTTTAAATCATAGAAGATAGTAGATTTCATTCTCTACTTAACTCTTCTAATGAATTATTATTTTCGCTGTGAATAGTGATCTAAAACTTGTTGTCCATTATATTTTATCTAATTTATTGAAGGCTAACGATAATTTGTTCTACTTTATCTTAGTCATAATATTCTTTAGTGGGCTAGTTGAGCTCACCCTTTTCCTTTTTATTCTATTTTTCTTCTTAGGAAGCAAGAATATAGCGGGAACCAGTCGGGGTATAGAGTGATTTTTCAAGATAGTTGTTTTAGCAGTCCTCACTATTTTGTAAAATAGTGCATCAATAATTGTAATGAGGACTTATTTAAGTGTGGATATTGTCTAGAAGACAATATTTGTATTTAAACTCACAGTTTATGTGTTGTCGTATTTTGTGCGATAATTGTATTAATTAAGTTGTAGTTGTTTCTATATCATGTATTTGGAGACTCAGAATGGGTGGTGTATACCTATTTTGGGGGCTTCACAGTTGGTATCAGAGCTTAGGGATATGGTCTCTGGCGGAGATCGGGGAATAGAACTAGGAGGGGAGAGACGAGTAAATCCTTCGCTAGTGTGTCCTACCTAAGCTTATTTGTTTGGGCTCACGTAATATAGGGGTATTATGTGATATGTTAATTTGTTTAATTAACCCTTGTTTTATGGAAGTATTTGAGAATGGCAGCTGAAAATGTTAACAATAGAGTGAATGAGACCGTGGAGACACCTCTAATCACCAACCAAGATAATGTGATGTCAGGTGAAGAAGAAATTAGAAATATCCATGTGGTGAGTGAAGAATTAATAGTTGCACCAGAGCTAGTCGCAAAGGTAGCAGTTGAGAGTGAAGAAGAAGAGGAACCCGAGGAGGATTTATTAGGAGAACTTTATGATCAAAATGTAGAATTGCAAAATCGTATTCATGAGTTAGAAGATCAGGCTGAAGAACGGTAGGCGGAAACATGGGTTAAGAAAATTACCAAGATATTTGATGTCTTGGGATGCACGGAGGAATAGAAGGTTCCATTCACCACCTTTATATTCCGTGGTGAGGCAGATTACTGGTGGGAATCTGTGAAGCGTAACCAGCCATCCGCACTCAATGTCTTTGGAAACGTTTCAAAAATTATTCAATGACAAGTACTTTCCTGAAAGTATTCATCATATGAAGGAGGTAGAGTTTATTAAACTGGAACAGAACAACATGACTATGTCCTAGTACGAGGCTAAGTTCACGGAGTTATCTAGGTTTGCACCTCATTTGGTAGAAAATGAGGAATGTATGACGCGGATGTTTCTAAGAGGTCTAAAACCTCAAAATTCGTCAGTACCTTATTTCTCACAAATTTTCTCTATATTTAGATGTTGTCAATATGGCTCAATTATTAGAGCGAGATAATGAGTATGTTCAACCGAGGGACCACAACCAGGGTCATACCGATGGTAGCAGTCATCGGAGTATAGTCGGTAACCAGTGATAACGTTTGAAGCCGCCATTGATTTCTTTCACTGAGGTTAGTTGTTCGTTTTTGAAAGCTAGGGTTTCTGCTGGTAGAGAGAGAGAGAGGAATAAGCTTTTTGAACTTCTGAGGTGAGTTTTCAAAAAGACTTTCTCAAACTGTACTTGTAACTTCCCTCCTCTCGATTTGCATAGTGGAGCATGTGGAAAGTACTGATCTGCCCTTAGCTCCCCCTGAGCCAGTGTATCTTTTGGGAGGACTATGATCGTCAAGGTTGTACTAAGATCGTTGAGGTTGCACTACGATCGTTGAGTTTACTTCTAAATCTGCTCTACGAACGTTGTCTGCCCTGGTCCTTGTGATGAAATTTGACTTAGCATTCCTTCTGGGTTAAGGTAGCTCAAGAAGGGCCAACCTCTTAAAATGAATTAAGGGTCAAGTTTTTCCCCGAGGCGCTCATCAGAGGGATTACTTGGATTTGTTGGAAATGTTGTCATCACAGGATGCTTCTTTGTCATGTCGAGGCAGCTCTACGATCATGGTCCTTCTTTAATCATCTCTACAATTTTGAACATAGCCTTTTATATCTGCATGGTTAGCATAAACTAGAGCATAGAGTTTATGGTTATAGATTTAGCATGCCTAACTCACTAATCAATTTATTAAATCTGGATTCATCTAGAGGCTTTGTAAAGACATCAACAAGTTAATTTTCAGTAGAAATGTATTGTAAAGATATAGTTCCATTTTGAGCATGATCCCTAATGAAATGATATCTTATTTCTATATGCTTAGTCCTAGAATGCATGACAAGATTATGTGTTATTGCTATGGCACTTGTGTTATCACAATGAACAAGTATAGATTTGAAATCAAACCCATAGTTTGCTAGCTGATTTTTCATCCATAAGATTTGAGCACAACAGCTGCCAGTAATAATATATTCAGCTTCTACTGTTGAGGTAGATACTATTAGGTTTGTAATATTCATGAACGCAATCAAATTGCAAAAATTAAGAGGAAGCGAGATAAATCAGAGTTTAAAAATTTTACAAACCATATACCCGGATCACCTTTTATGCACAATTATTAATTAAACGAAAAAGATAACGAATAAGAATCATACCCTTGAAGATCGAGCTTCCTCAGGTACAAGTTCACCTCCAATCCTTTTCGCGTTCAACTTGAATCCACCGGGTTTGGTTCCTTCCTTTGATCAACGTTAGCCACCCAAATGTTTGGCCTCAGAGGTGATCCACCAAGGAAAAGAATTTTCAAGAAGAAGGGTATTGGCTCAACCCTAGATTTTCTATCTCTATAGAAAAGAACGTCTTTCTCAACAAATTGAAATTATGTCGTATATTCGTGATATCGATATAAGACTCATCTTATAAAGATATCAAATAACCCTATTAAAATAAGGTATTATTTAATTAAACTCTTTTAATTAAATGGGCTCCTAATCTTATTAGGGATAATTAATTAAACTCCTTTAATTAATTTTCCTCCTAATCTTATTAGGAATAAATGAGAGTACTTATATTAAATTAATTCCTAAACTCTTTTAGAAATTAAAATAATAATAATAATTGTAATAATATTAATAAGACTCCTCTTATTAATTTATATTTAATATTTCTAAAATATTAAATAATAAATATTAAGCTATTTAATTTATTCTATCACCATAGATTAAATTAAATATACATAACATATTATTACGATTATGCCATTAACTTCTTAAATAATTATTCTTCCTTTTATGGTGTGACCCTTTAGGTTCTCCATATTAAACCGGTTATGAATAAATCAATTAGAACAATTCTAATCTTATTTAAATAAATAAATTAAACAATTAATTTAATTAAATAAATAATATTTATTCTACAATAGGGATAAGCCTCCCCTGCGATCAACGACTTTCCGGATAATATAGATTTCAACATTAATCATAAAAGAACCTTTGAGTAAATAGTTCTGCATACAATTCAATCCTTCCACCATACAATGTCCCAATTAAATATAAGACATGGAATTCTTTGTCAAGTCTTATTTTATTTAATTATATGTATTTCGATTCTTAAATGCACAACTCCAAATAATGCAAATTAGAAACTCCTTTCTAATTTCATTACGCCTTCGCCAAGGACTCTTGGGTTGTCATTTATCGAATCACATAGGACATTCTCTTCTTTTAATAAGTGGTAGATTCTTTATTGATCATACATTATCTCCATGTACAACTTATTATACCCAAGCATATCCTTTGATATACCCTAAGGGTCTTAAGGAATAAGTCAAAGTATAACTCATCATACACAAGATACTATGATGATCTCAAGTCCAAGGATCACTTGTACTACTATCACTACTGAGAATTCTATTGACAGCAAGTAAAACTCCATTAGGTATTCCTTAGCGAGCCAATGCGTTCAAATTGAACTTATTCTCTAATAAGCACCTACATACTTGCTTTAGTGTCTCCACACAAATGATCATGAGATCAATCATCCTCATCCAATGAGCAAGCAACGTATGTACCAATCTATCCGGATTCACTAATCCCCAATTTAGTAATCCAATGATTGGGAACTATTTTAGTTTTAAGCTTTCTAAGAATTTAGATCTCATTAGAATGATCATCATCATTATTCTAAAAGCATTGCTTAAAACTATGGGTTTATCACATATAATAAAACAACATCATGTAGATAATTAGAAGCCTTTAATAAATTAATACTTTTTATTACTAAATGAATAAGATTGTTACAAAGTATATGCTTTATCATCAAACATGATTGGCTTGTGTGCATACTACTTTCAATCTCCCACTTGCACTAAAGCCAATCGTCATGGTAACTCATACTTCTTCTCTAAGTGGCGATTATCCCATTGTTGGATAAGCTTTAGTTAATGGATATGTAATGTTGTTCATGAGAGTCCACTATCTCTATAGTGATTTCCCATCTTTCAATGATTCTAATAATCAAATGAAAGTGCCACAACTTATGTTTAGATCCAAGATGAGACTTAGGAACTATTCCTTCAGAATGAACTTTAATCCAAACAATCAACTTGCGCCTTCATTTATAGCTATATACTTTGGTTTTATCACTAAACCAAAGAAACTCTTTCATTGTTTGGAACCTTTCCAATTCATCGCACACCATGTCAAGACCTACCCAACAGCAATATTCGAGGTAACCTTTACCTTAAAGTGGATTTTTCTCCCAGGTCTCATCGTGAAATCCAAACACGTGTTGCGGCATAAGCACAGAATTTCATTTGATCGGAGAGATCATTGAAAGAGGAGACGCCACCGAGCGTGTGGACTCTCAAGACAATGTGCAGATCCATTTACTAAAGCGTTAACAACAACAGCGCTTTGATCATTCACTTAGAAGATGGGTATGAGATACCACTACGATGGCTTTTAAGGTGCAGTGGGAGATTGAAAGTATTATGCATACAAGCCAATCATGTATGATGATAAAGCATATCTTGAGGAGGATTGTGTAATCAATCTTATTTATTTATTAATAAAAGAATTATTTATTAAAGGCATTTATTATCTACATGGTGTTGTTTTAATAATATGTGATAAACCCATAGTTTTAAGCAACGCTTTTAGAATAATGATGATGATCATTCTAATGAGATCTAAATTCTTAGAAAGCTTAAAAACTAAAATAGTTCCCAATCATTGGATTACTAAATAGGGATTAGTGAATCCGGATAGATTGGTACATCGTTAACTTGCTCATTGGATGAGGATGATTGATCTCATGATCATTTGTGTGGAGACACTAAAGCAAGTATGTAGGTGCTTATTAGAGAATAAGTTCATCGAGCGTGACTCACTAAGGAATACCTAATGGAGTTTTACTTACTGTCAATAGGAATTCTCAGTAGTAATAGTAAGTACAAATGATCCTCAGACTTGAGATCATCATAGTATCTTATATATAATGAATTACACTTTGACTTATTCCTTAAGACTCTTAGAGTATATCAAAGGGTATGCTTGGGTGTAATAAGTTATATATGAAGATAATGAATGATCAATAAAGAATCTACCACTTTAGTAAAGGAGAGATGTCTATGTGATTCGATAAATGACAAACCCAGAGAATCCTTGTTAAGGTGGAATGAAATTAGAAAGTAGTTTCTAATTTGCATTCATCGGGAGTTAAGTTTCATTTAGGAATCGAAAATACATATAATTAAATAAAATAAGACTTGTGAAAGAATTCGTATGTCTTATATTTAATTGGGACATAGTATGGTGGAAGGATTGAATCAGATGTAACTATTTACTCAAAGGTTCTTTTATGATTAATGTTGAAATCTATATTATCCGGAAAGTCGTTAATCGCTAGGAGGCTTTATCCCTATTGTAGAATAAATATTATTTATTTAAATAAATTATTTGTTTAATTTATTTATTTAAATGAGATTAAATTGTTCTAATTGATTTATTTAGGGTTTAATATGGAGAACCTAAAGGGTCACACCATAAAAGGAAGAATAATTATTTAAGAAGTTAATGGCATAATTGTAATAATATGTTAAGTATATTTAATTTAATCTATGGTGATAGAATAAATTAAATAGCTTAATATTTATTATTTAATATTTTAGAAATATTAAATATAAATTAATAAGAGGAGTCTTATTAATATTATTATAATTATTATTATTTTAATTTCTAAAAGGTTTAGGAATTAATTTAATATTAGTACTCTCATTTATTCCTAATTGGATTAGGAAAGAAAATTAGTTAAAGGAGTTTAACTAATTATCCCTAATAGGATTAGGGAACCCATTTAATTAAAAGAGTTTAATTAAATAAATAATACCTTATTTTAATTAAAATAGGGTTATATAATATCTTTATAAGAGGAGTCTTATATTAGATATGAGAATACGTAATTCCAAGAGTTGAGAGTACACCCCTTTCTTATTCAGATAGAAAAACTAGGGTTTGAGCCAAATCCTTCTTCTTGAAAAAATTCTCTTCTTGGTGGATCACCTATAGAGGCCACACACTTGGGTGGCTTACATTGATCAAAGGAAGGAATCTACAGGAGATTCAAGGAGATCGCGGAGAAGTAGGAGGTGAACTCTGCACTGAGGAAGCTCGTTTCTACAAGGGTATGATTTCATAATTTCTTATTCTTCGCTTTAATTAATAATATGCATAAAGGATGATCCGGGTAATTGGTTTGTGAAAATTTTAAATCGATTTTATCTCGCTCGCTACATTTTGCAATTTGATTCACATTCGATTTTCACGAAAACCTAACATTAGGAACTATTCCTAGTTCGTAATGAACTTTTAATCCAAACAATCAACTTGCATGCCTTCATTTATAGCTATATACTTTGTCTTTATCACTAAACCAAACTCTTTCTTTGTTTGGAACCTTTCAATTCAATCGTTTCAAACCCTTTACCTTAAAGTGGACCTTTTTAAAGTGGATTTCTCGTCGTGCATGCGAAAAACTTGAGTCTGTTAAGCCCTCTAGTTTTAATTTAGACCCACCATGAATATGATCACATCCTTAGTGCTTGGGTTAAGCACTTTAAGATATTTTCACTAACTCATAGTGAACTTCTCCATAATATGGTGATCAACATCGTGTCTCAGTATATTTCATTGCATACATGATTGTCACTCATGCGATCTCTCTTTTCGAGAGTCGTGGGGACTATTAGAGAGATACACTCCATAGCTCATCGATATGAGACATCTCTTGGAGTTTGCCATGCTAAACGACTTTAGCATCAAATGAATATACGTTCCTTGGGTTAAGTCGAGCATCCTTTTGAATCTATCTATATAGATTTGCATCCCCAATAATGATACTCTTCCCAAATCATTCATAGAGGATTGTTTAGACAACTTTATCTTTACTGATTGTAGCATTGGTATGTCATTCCTTATCCGTAGTATATCAACATATAGTACTAGGAATGTCACGATGCTCTCCCATCGACCCTTTTAGACGCACTAGGTTCATTCTTATTTTGATAAAATCAAACTCTTTTGATTGCCTCATCAAAACGAATGTTCCATATTTGAGAAACTTGCTTCAATCCATTTCTCCGAAAGTGTCTACAACACTTACCTCATCGATGTAATCTGGATCATCATCTTCTATGATGTGTACCTCATCATCATCTATGATGAATCCATACCTCCTAGGTATCTTGGTACTATTCAGATTTACGATTCGGTTGTGGTATAATAGGTTCATCTACTGTGTTCCTCTTATTTGACTTATAGTATTTTGTGGTTCTTGAACTCTTCAAGATCTATTATCCTCCCACTAGCCCCCTTTTAATGATAAACACCTTTATCTTAGAAGCGGCGATTTTCGTAACAAACACCTTTTGCTAAGTAGAATTATAGAACATATACCCTAAACTTACTTTAGGATGTCCCACAAATCAGTACATGTCAAATCTTGTCCCAAGCTTATCCTTTGAAACCTTTTCACATAAGTTGGACAACCCCTTATCTTAACATACTTAAGATTAGGAATCCTCCACATCCATAACTTTTATGGAGTCTTGGGGCCGGATTTTGAGGTTACCTTTTTCGTAGATATGCGACCATTTCTAGGACATGACACTAGAAGGATACGGAATGTTGGTAAAATCATTATGGATCGCACTATGTCCAACAAGGTACGATTTTTCCATTCAAATACATCAATCAATTATTGCGATCGGGAGGCGCCCATTATGAAAAAACCATTTAAGATGATCTAGAAACTTATTTCACAAGTATTTATTCCTTGATCTAATCAAAGAATCTTAATACATTGTCAATTTGTTTCACTTCGAATTCTTTGAACCTTTCAAATAATTCATAGTTGTATTTAGCAAAAATACACATTCAACTCTTTGAATGATCATCTCCTTTTCTTATACTAATTTGTTCAATATGCAAAATTATTTTCATGTAAGTCAAGTATACAAAATTTATTAAGTAATATTCCAGTTCTATACAAAACATTATTATTATAAATAGAACAACAATTGTTCTTAATTATAATACCAAAGATTTCATTGTCCAACAATAAAATGGAAATAATATTTTCAACAAGAACTGGAATACAATAACAACTTATTGACTTTATAGATTTGCCCGTAGGCATTGCTAAACTATAAGTTTCTATGGCTAATATGGCAACCTTGCTACATTTCCCGAACATAGGATTACTTATATTTGTTTAACTTTCTACTTCTGCTTGGTCCCTTCATAAATCTATATTTATGATAACCAAAGTCGATATCCAATATCCAAGTAGAACCTTAGCTTAAAGAAAAATTTATTTTAAATCTTGAACAAAATTGTATTTGTAACCGAAACTTCATTAAGCTTCTTTGGTTAGCCACTACAAGGTGCTTCTCGTAGTTTCTTTCCAGTGTCCATGCTTATTGCAGTTGAAGCAAACTCCTTTGCTATCCGTATCAGTTTTGTTCTTATTATCCTTTGTTTTTGCTTTTTCATTTACCTTCTTTGAATCGTTCTTCTTTTTAGAAGATCCTTTGGCCCCTACCAGTAAGACTTGATCTTTCTTGGTTGGAAAGTGACTCTCAACATTTTTCAATATGTTAAGCAAATTAGCGAGGCTGGTATCTAGCTTGTTCATATGAAAAATTCACAACAATTGTGAAAGGAGTCCGGGAGTGAGTGCAAGATCAAATCTTGGCTCAACTCTCCATCTATGACAAAACCAGTTGTCCTAATTGATCAATCAAATTGATTATGTTAAGAACTTTTTATGCATTTATAGTGCCATTGGCCATTCTAGATCGGAAGAGCTCCTTAGATATCGATATCTATCGGTCCTACTTTCCTCACCATCAACTACTTGATGTGCGGGAATATAGTAGGAGCATCCATAGTTTCATCTTTGTCAAGCTCGTTACTCATGGATGCGAGCATGATGCATTGAGCTAAATGTGCATCATCTTGCCACTTTCTAAAAGTAGCAATCTCTTCCTCGAGGCATTATCTCGCAACCATTGCGAGGATAGGCGATTAAGGACATAAGATAACTTTTGACCATGAGAACTATTCTCAAATTCCTTAACCAATCCGTTTAATTGATGCGGTTAATTTAGCATCTAATATGCTTCGCAATGATAGTAATTTTAGACATTGTAAAATTCGTAAATGAATTTGTAATTAACAACATTTTAACATACATTCTTTTATTAATTACCAAAATAAATTAGGTCTTGTTTTTAATTGGTATCTCCCACTATTTTCTTCAAACTATATTACCTCACTTATATAGTTCGCAAAATCGATTAAAGATTTGCTAGTGAGAATAAGGATCCCATTTCAAATGTATATAGCCTTGTGGTGACACAACAAACTATATATAAATAAATAGGTAGACAACTCTTGTCAATTACATCAACTATGCAACTCCTTGTATTTTGCCTCTTAGATCATTTTGATCAGTGGTGGCACATCCGAATCAAAATTATCAAGTTAAGTCCGACCTAGCACTCCATATATTCAAAAAGAAAATATCATCCTTGTGGTGACACAACAAAACAATATTGTTCAATTTTCTTTATAAGCATCAAATGTGATAAATTAACATCTTAAATACTTAATACTTGCCTTGTGGTGACACAACAAACTCATATTAAATATTTAATACTCTATTAATTTTATCATGCTAGAAAATGACGTTCGATATTCCAAATTTCTTTGAATGCTTAGGACTTATTATAAAAAATTGAGGGTTTGTTATTAATTTGTCTCATCTTGTTTTAGGCAAGCATGCACACATATATATAAAAAAATACGCGTCATATTAATGAACATGCAAGTATGTTTGATAATATATAATATATATAGTATAAGCATGCACATATAGAATACTATATTCTACCCGGATTGATTATGGACTTTTATTCTAGTTTGGTTCACTAGAGCCACCAAGTGAACCAAAAAAGGTCAAACCTTAGGGGTGCAAGAATTAATATTTAAATATAACTATTACATTTAAACCCGGGCTCCATTACAAACGGGTCTTCAAGCGCTCCTTGATCCTTGATCTCCAATTCTTCAAAATTAATTCTAACTATTCCTATTACATAACTATTTTTAAAATAAATAGAAACCTTGATCGTGAGCGAGGGAAGTACATAGGAGGGAGATAGAATTTACATTAAGAAAAAAATTAGAAAAGGAGGTACGCAGACCCCATTTAATAAAACCCATACATTCATGCATCCAACTAAAATAAAATTCAATCACATTGGTCAATAGTCCATAATCAATTCCATTTATTATCATACACATCAACATATGCATCAATAAATAACATTCATCTTATGAATAATAAACATTTAATATATATATTGATATCATTTAATGGGCAAATTTAGTTAGTATAAAATTTATTTTTTTTGAATCAAAATAAACTCCTTTATTTTAATCCAAATTTAAATCAAAATAAAACTATTTTATTTTAATTTATCCAATTTTGAATAAAATAAACTATTTTATTTTAATCAAAATCTTTAATCAAAATAAACTCCTTTATTTTAATTAATTATGGAATCCAATTCCATAAAAAAAAAAATTTATTAAAGGAAACACGGATTATCTTTCCTATTCACAAATAAACTCCTTTATTTTGAATAATATGAAATCTTATTTCATATCTAAATAAACTCCTTTATTTAAGGAAAGACTGATTCTTTTTCCTATTCACAAATAAACCTTTTATTTTTGAATAATATGAAATCTAATTTCATATCAAAATAAACTCCTTTATTTAAGGAAAAATAGAATCCAATTTCAACTCTAATTAGTTATCTTGAAATCCAATTCCAACTCTAATTAGTTAGCATGAAATTCTAATTTTAAAATTAAAATAAACCTTTTATTTTAATATTAAAATAAACTTTTTATTTTAAAATTAAAATAAACTTTTATTTTAATTTATAATTAATATATATATATATATATATATTATATATATATATATATATATATATATATATATATATATATATATATAATATCCGTACCTTAGAGGATTCACGTGGCCACGTTTTTGAAAAACAAAAGGTTATCCTGTAACAAACAAAATGAACCAAAACGAAACTGATTCCTCCTTTTTCAAAAAAAAATTGATCCCTTGATTTCCGCAAATCAGCAGCTTATTATAATAATTTTATTTTTTTTTGAGATTCATGTGCAATAATCATTATCCTGAGCCACATGAGTTCATCCAATTAACTATACAAATAATCATATATATATATATAATTAACCGAAGCATCAGGCCACCAGCAAATCTGCTAATCCGTGAATTCAAGCTTCCGGAAAAACAAAAAAAATGCGGCACCCTTTTTTTTTTTATTTATTAAATTTTATACAATAAAATTATACCCAATTAAATTGTTCTAAACACATATCAATATACATATCAAATTAAAATAATTAATAATTCGCATAAAGGTTTGGCTCTGATGCCACTGTTAGGTTTGTAATATTCATGAACGCAATCAAATTGCAAAATTAAGCGAGCGAGATAAATCGAGTTTAAAAATTTTACAAACCATATACCCGGATCACCCTTTATGCACAATTATTAATTAAACGAAAAAGATAACGAATAAGAATCATACCCTTGAAAATCGAGCTTCCTCAGGTACAAGTTCACCTCCAATCCTTTTCGCGTTCAACTTAAATCCACCGGGTTTGGTTCCTTCCTTTGATCAACGTTAGCCACCCAAATGTTTGGCCTCAGAGGTGATCCACCAAGGAAAAGAATTTTCAAGAAGAAGGGTATTGGCTCAACCACAGATTTTCTATCTCATAGAAAAGAACGTCTCTCAATAAATTGGAATTATGTCAGATATTCGTGATATCCGATATAAGACTCCTCTTATAAAAGATATCAAGTAACCCTATTAAAATAAGGTATTATTTAATTAAACTCTTTTAATTAAATGGGCTCCCTAATCTTATTAGGGATAATTAATCAAACTCCTTTAATTAATTTTCCCTCCTAATCTTATTAGGAATAAATGAGAGTACTTATATTAAATTAATTCCTAAATTCTTTTAGAAATTAAAATAATAATAATAATTGTAATAATATTAATAAGACTCCTCTTATTAATTTATATTTAATATTTCTAAAATATTAAATAATAAATATTAAGCTATTTAATTTATTCTATCACCATAGATTAAATTAAATATACATAAATATATTATTACGATTATGCCATTAACTTCTTAAATAATTATTCTTCCTTTTATGGTGTGACCCTTTAGGTTCTCCATATTAAATGGGTTGTGAATAAATTAATTAGAACAATTCTAATCTTATTTAAATAAATAAATTAAATAATTAATTAATTTCAATAAATAATATTTATTCTACAATAGGGATAAGCCTCCCTAGCGATTAACGACTTTCCGGATAATATAGATTTCAACATTAATCATAAAAGAACCTTTGAGTAAATAGTTACTGTGACAATTCAATCCTTCCACCATACAATGTCCCAATTAAATATAAGACATGAAATTCTTTTGTCAAGTCTTATTTTATTTAATTATATGTATTTCGATTCTTAAATGCACAACTCAAATAATGCAAATTAGAAACTCCTTTCTAATTTCATTACATATGGCCAAGGACTCTTGAGTTATCATTTATCGAATCACATAGGACATTCTCTTCTTTTAATAAGTGGTAGATTCTTTATTGATCATACATTATCTCCATGTACAACTTGTTACACCCAAGCATACCCTTTGATATACCCTAAGGGTCTTAAAGAATAAGTCAAAGTATAACTCATCATACACAAGATACTATGATGATCTCAAGTCCAAGGATCACTTGTACTACTATCACTACAGGAATTCCTATTGACAGACAAGTAAAACTCCATTAGGTATTCCTTAGCGAGAGCCACGTTCAGTGAACTTATTCTCTAATAAGCACCTACATACTTGCTTTAGTGTCTCCACACAAATGATCATGAGATCAATCATCCTCATCCAATGAAAGCGAACAACGTATGTACCCAATCTATCCGGATTCACTAATCCCCAATTTAGTAATCCAATGATTGGGAACTATTTTAGTTTTAAGCTTTCTAAGAATTTAGATCTCATTAGAATGATCATCATCATTATTCTAAAAGCATTGCTTAAAACTATGGGTTTATCACATATAATAAAATAGCATAATGTAGATAATTAGAAGCCTTTAATAAATTAATACTTTTTATTAATAAATGAATAAGATTGTTACAAAGTATATGCTTTATCATCAAACATGATTGGCTTGTGTGCATACTACTTTCAGATACTTAGTTTTGCTTCTTGCTAAACCAGGACACAAGTCTGTTTCTTAGTAGCTGACAGGTGCCACTGGTACTTTTTCTATCAATCTTACAGCCTGCAAAATTAGCATTTGTATATCCTGTTAGTTCAAAAGAGGACTCCTTGGGATATTAAAGTCCCAAGTGAGGTGTGCCTTTGAGATATTTGAAAATCCTTTTTACAGCAGTTAAGTGTGATTCCTTAGAATTAGCTTGGAATCTAGCACATATGCATGTTGCAAACATTATGTCTGGTCTACTCGCAGTTAGATATAGAAGAGAGCCTATCATACCTCTGTATTGAGTTATTTACCTTTCTCATCTTTGTCAAGCTTGGTTACTGGAGCAATTGGTGTTTTCATGGGAGAGGCAGACTCCATGCCATACTTTTTAAATAAATCTTTAATTTACTTGGCTTGGTTTATGAAGATACCTTCATCAGTCTACTTTACTTGTAATCCAAGAAAGAAATTCAGCTCACCCATCATGCTCATTTCGAACTTGCTCTGCATAAGCTTGACAAATCTCTTACACAATTTTTCATTAGTAGAGCTAAAGATAATGTCATCAAAATATATTTGAACTAATAGGATTTTGTATTTGTGCTTTCTAAGAAATAATGTGGTATCTACTCTACCTCTAGTGAAACCATTTTTAATAAATAAATTAGTGAGTGTTTTATACCATGCTCTTGGTGCTTGTTTAAGACCATATAAGGCTTTGTCTAATCTATAAACATAATTAGAGAGAGTTGGATTGATGAAACCTGGAGGTTGCTCCACATATACTTCTTCTTGAAGTTCACCATTCAGGAATGCACTCTATTTGAAAGACCTTGAACTTCATGTGTGCAACAAAGGCAAGAAATATCCCGATGTCTTCTAATTTGGAAACAGGTGTGAAGGTCTCGTCATAGTCAATGCCTTCTTCTTAAGAGTAACCTTTGGCTACTAGTCTTGCCTTATTCCTTATTATCACCCATCTTCATCCATCTTATTTTTGAAGACCCACTTGGTGCCAATGACTGGGTGGTTTCTTGGTCTTGGAACTAATCTCCATACTTTGCTTCTTTTAAACTGATTTAGTTCCTCTTGCATGGCTTCTATCTAACTTGAGTCTTTCATAACATCTTCTATCTTCTTGGGTTCCATTTGTGACAGAAAGCTTAGATAGAAACACTTATTTTGGGTGGAAGATCTTATCTTGACTCTTGCATTTGGATCTCCAATGATTAGGTCTTGAGTGTGATCTCTTGCCCATCTATTTTTTGTTGGAATATCTGACTTGATGCCTTCTTGTCTGAGTTCTTCAAGATCAATCTCTACTTCTTGATGTTGAGGTTCGTTTTCTGTCATATCTCTTTCTACGATCTCCTCTAAAGGCTCGAAAATTTCATTTTCTGGAACTATGATCGTGGTGTTAGCCTCGACTGCCTTGTTCGTAGTGTCTGAGTTGTCGTTCGTAGCGTTTGAGTTGTCGTTTATAGTGTATGAGTTGTCATTCGTAGTGTCTTGAGACACAGTTTTGTCCAAGTCTGTTTCATTAAAAATGATTTGTATCGAGACTTCTACACTTAGTGTCTTCTTGTTAAACACTCTATAAGACTTACTGTCTATGGCATATCCGAGAAAAATTCCTTCGTCTGACTTGGGTTGGAACTTTGTCAGATACTATTTTCTATTATTGAGAATATAGTATGCACAACCGAATACATGAAAGTAACTGACACTTGGCTTTCTTCCTCTCCACAGTTCGTAGGGGGTCTTCTTTAAGGTAGAGTGTACAAGAGATCTATTCTGAGTGTAGCAGGCAGTGTTGACAGCTTGACCCAAAGTATTCAAGCAGATGAGTTGCTGCTAGTAAAGTTCTTCCAGCCTCTATCAACGTACTGTTCTTTCTCTCAGCTACTCCATTTTGCTAAGGAGTTTATTGAGCTGAGAAGTTGTGACTGATTCCATTCTCTATGCAGAACTGGTCCATCTTAGAGAAGTCAAACTCTCTACCATGATCACTCCTTATAGCCTTGATGTTCTCCCCAAGGCTTGTTGTTGGAATTGGCCCAAAAAGATCCATGTGAAGTAACTGCAGATGTTTATCAATTGAGTTGACAGTTTTACTTTTGAATGAGCTTCTAGTCTGTTTTCCAAGCTGACAGGCACTGCATGGCCTTTCTTTGACAAAGTTGAGCTTGGGTAAGTCTGCTACTAGATCCTTGGAGGCCAGTTTTGACATACTTTTGAAGTTGAGATGAGACAGTCTTCTATGCTATAGCCAGCTCATTTCTTCAGAAGCTTTAACCAGAAAGCATATTGTCTTGTCAGAACTCAGTTGACCAAGATTAACAGTGTAGACGTTCCCTTCTCATGATCCGATTAGCTTTATAGAGGAGGTCTTCAGGTCTCTGACTTGGCATTAATTGTTGAAGAAGGTGACTTGATGACCCTTGTCGCAGAGTTGGCTTATGCTCTGAAGATTATGTTTTAGTCCTTCCATATAGGCTACTTTACTAAAGGACACTGCACCATTCCCAACGGATCCATATCCTTTTGTTTTGCCAGAACCGTTGTCTCCAAAGATGACTATTGGACCCTTCTTCTCTATGAAGTTAGACAGGAGGGCTTTGTTTCGATCATGTGCCTTGAGCATCCACTGTCCAAAGACCAAGTTATGATCGTGGAGCTATGTTCCTGTGGCAAGATTAAACTTTCATTTTGGTACCCATACTTGCATGGGTCCTACCTTGTTAGTACTCTTGGGAACCTAAATCTATTTGACTTTGGGTTTGATATGTAGAGAGTTATTGTAGCATATTGCAGCCTTATGACTAATTTTATGACATACATAACATCTAGCATGATGCATGCTTGTGTGTATGTGGATTCTTAATACATTTGGACTTATGTGGGTTCTTAGCAATCTTTCCTTTAAACTGACTCTTCTGTTTCCATGTATCCTTGTGATTCATGATTTGTGAAGAGTGAAACTTAACTCTACTGTTCCTACCGAGTTGGTTCGTGGAGTTGATTTTACTCGACTCTACGATCCTTCGAGTTTGGAGAGTAGTGACTAAGTTACTCTTCTCTTTTACGAATCCTAGGCCAACATGGGATCCGTTATGCCTAGGAACATGGATTGGATCAGAAGAGCAGGGATGGACTGGTTATTCGTTCTGTGAGGATTTCACAAATGTAATGCTTCTATTAAAATTTAAAACATCACTAGAGTTAGTTTCCTTTATCTTATCCATGGATGAAGAGGATCTATTCCATATTGATATTGTCTTTTCTAGTTCCTCAATATTGGAGGTTAGATTTGACTCTCTTTGTGTATTGAGTTCATTGGTCTGTTTTAAGAGTTTATTCTCAGCTTCAAGTTTGGAGAGATAGAGAGTTAGTGCTTAGAAGAGTTATTTCCAATTCTTCTTGAACTTTCTCTTTCTCTTTTTGAAGAAGAGAATAATCTTTAGACATAAATCTAAACTACTTCATGTATTGATGCAGATCAGATGTTATGCCATGTAGTGTAGTTCTTAAGTCCTCAATATCATTATTAGGAGAGTTAAAGTCGAATACCTCATCTATACTTACTTCATGATTGTCATGGCTTTTTTTATCCTTTGCATGTTTGTCCATTAGACATAGATTTTCCACTTGAGGATCCTCATAATCACCAGACTCAGGAGTTGTGTTATTGTCTGAGTCACTCCATGATCCTCCGACCACAAGACCTTTGTCTTTCTTCTAGAGCCTCTTGTTGCCTTTGAATTCTTTCTTTGAATTTGATTTCCTCTTCAGTTCTTCTCTAAGTGGGTTGTTACAGTTAGCAACGAAGTGGCCAGGCTTCTTGCAATTGTAGCATAAGTCATTTATCTGCTCCTGGCTGTTGTTGTTGTTGTTGTAGAATCTTTTAGGTTTGCTGCTTCTGCCTTTACGCATGAACCTCTTGAGTCTTTTTACCAGCATTGCAATATCCTCATCATCATCTTCCTTAGAGTCAGAGTCATTTTTAATGTTAGCTTTGGAGATGTTATCTGTTGCTTTAAGAGCAACTCCTTTCTCCTTCTTTCTTCCTTCAGATAGAGTCTCTGCTCGCTGAGTCAGCTTTAGTTCATAGGTGAGAAGGTTGCTATACAATTGTTGAACAGTCATTTCATGGAGATTCTTTGATTCTTTGATGGCAGTGGTTTTGGCATCCCACTTGCAAGGTAAAGCTCTCATGAACTTTATGATCAGATCTTTATTTGGATAGATTTTTCCAAAAGCTCGAAGAGAGTTGGGCAGAACGTTGAATCTCTCATAAGTGGAAGTGATATTTTCACCTGGAACATGGGTAAACATTTCGTATTGTTGATTCAGAAGAGATTGTTTGTTTTCTCTGACTTCTTCAGTTCCTTCGTGCATAATGAACAGTGCTTCCCATACTTCCTTTGCAGTTTTGTTGTTGACCACATTTTGAAACAGATCATCTTCTAGAGATTGGAACTAAATGTTTTTGGCCTTTTTGTCGAGTTGGACAACTTTCTTTTCATTGTCAGTCCATTCTACTTTGACCTTGATTTGAACTTTGTTTAGATCATCTGGAGTGGGTGCAAGCTTTGTTGGAACGTAGGAACCATTCAGAACAGTTTCAAATAGATCTTCATTTATTAAATCCATGTAGGCTTGCATACAAACTTTCAAGTTGGAAAATTTATCTTTGTTGCATATTAGTGGCTTGCTGCCTCCTCAAGTCTTTGATTCGCTTATCAGCTGTGCCATTAGATCTACTCAAGCTTTGTTGGCTGATTGAGAGAACCTGCTCTGATACTAATTGTTAGTTCCCAGAGGCACAAAAGTTATCTAGAAGGGGGGGGGGGGGGTTTAAATAGATATTTTAAAATTTCTTTCTAAAAACAACTTGTTAGTTTGATAATGATTTAATCACAACAGAATTGAGATTTGTTTGTTTTCCCTTTAAGATATAACTAATTAATTGGATATAAGCAGTTATAGCAGATATGACAGTTATGGCAAGAATATAAGAGACACAGTGTTTTAAGTGGTTCAGAGCACTCAAAGCTCTTAGTCAACTCTTCTACTCCTTGAGTAGGAAATCCACTAAGGATATCTTTACAATCTTTGAATCTCACATATTCCTTCAAGACTAATAGTCTTGGAACTTCTTAGTTCACTTTAGAACTCTTCAAGTTCAGCAGACTTGGTACTTCACAGTCCACTTAGAACTCTTCAAGTCCTTCTGACTTGGAACTTCTTACTTCACTTAAAGACGGTTGAGTTATTGAATGATGCTACTCAGTTGCCGTTAAGCTTATGTTCATAAGAACTGAGTAGCTGAGCAAGCTTTCTTCTCAGATCATAGAGTTGAGCGTTGAGTGTTCTTCAGCGTTTCGTTGTATGCTTGCTTGATTTTTGCATTTGCTCCTCTTTTGCATATATGATGCCTTTGAAATATATCCATTTGAAGACATCCGTTGAAGCATTAATTGTATTTGACATTTCTGAGCACTGATGGAGACTTTCTGGAAATCTTACGTCGGTAGTCTAGCCCAATCGACAATTGCGCAGATTGCTATATCTCACCTAACACCTGAAAAAGTGTTTTCTGCTGACCCATAGTACTTTCCTTAGCTTCTTCAATATGTTTCTTAGTTTCATACTAAGGATGACTGTTGTGTCATTGGGACTCCCGATAGTCTCAACGTCTATAATCCATTCAGTATTTGTTAACTTTTATTCTTAAATAAATGGACAAGGCTCGATGCTTCTGATGCAGATAGATGATGCACTAAGATCATGATCATGTTGTCTTGCCACCTTGGAGCTTGATCTGGTACTAATGGATGAGAACACTAAGATTTCTCTTAAGTACTGTCACACTACGATCTTTACTTGCTTAACTTGCAGACTCTACGCTTCTGAGAGCACTCTACGATTCTTGAGTTTGACTCGGCAGGCGTTTGGACCACTCTATGATTTCATGAGAGGCCCTCCAAAGAAGACAGACTATGATTCTCGATGCTCTACGATTCTGCCTTGGTTTCTTCAATCTTTTGACCAGATTGATAGACGACGATTCTGTTGAAGCCTATCTATTACATCTCAAGATATAGATCAACCCAACAACTTTGATCTTTTCTTTTATACATTCATTTATAGAATGATAAACATTAAAGCTCAGATCAACCTAACAAGTTTGATTTACCACTAAGTCCTTGTACATGTGTTCTTTGAAGGACTTTACATATAATCATGAATATTGACTTTCAACATCAAATTTAAATATGCAATCTTCTAACAGAATTCTAGCACAGTTGAATCATTAGATAACTTTTCACTAACTAATGCGGTTTCAAGAGGGTCTTCATTCACAGATTCAATAAATACCTCCATCGTTACTCCTTCAATTAGATCAACTCTAAAGCACTCTTCCTCTCCCTTCGAAAATTTCATAGTTGAAAACATTAAAAGTTACTTCTTCATCTTCGACTCTCATCGTTAACTCTCCCTTTTGTACATCAATTAATGTCCTTCTAGTGGCTAAAAATGGTTTACCAAGGATAATGGGTATGTCTTTATCCTCTTAATAGTCCAACCTAATGAAGTCGGCTGGAAATATGAATTTGTCCACCTTCACTAATATGTCTTCCACAATGCCCCTAGGGTATGTCACTGATCTATCCGCGAGCTGTAAAGAGATATTTATTGGCTTTGGTGCTGGTAATCCCAACTGAGTGTAGATCGAAAGCGGCATCAAGTTAATACTCATGCCCAAATCACATAAACATCTATTAAAGAACTGGGGTCCAATTGTGCACGGTATAGTGAAGCTACCCAGATCCTTCAACTTTGGTGGTAACTTTCTTTGTAGAATTACGCTACATTCTTCTGTCAACGCTACAATTTTAAACTACCCTAGCTTCCTCTTCCTTGCTAAAATATCTTCATTAATTTCGCATAGCTAGGCATTTGTTCTAAAGCATCTGCGAATGGAATGTTGATTTGCAGCTTTTTAAACACTTCTAAAAATTTTGAAAACAGTCTATCTAATTTCCGCTTTTGCAATCTTTGAGGAAATGACACATGTGGTATACGACTACTGTTTTCTTATCTTCTTGTTATTTTTTCACAACTTTTTCCCTAGATTTACTTTCCAAATTTCCACTCTTTTTTCACCATCCTCAGTAGAAATTATTTTCTTTTATCCTTCTAAATCTGTAGTCAACTCCTTCCCACATCTGAGTGTAACTGCCTTACATTGTTCATTTCCATCCTTCCTTGGATTTTTCTCCGTATCACTAGATAAAGAACCTGGAGTTCTTGTATTCAAAGCACTAGCTATCTGCCCAATTTGGATCTCAAGGTTCTTTATTGTAGCTGATTGGTTTTTCGTTGTGGCTTCAAGCTGAGTTGCCAATCTTGCCAACAATTCTTCCATCTGTGATAGCTTATCAGGTTGTTGAGGTTGTGGGTGTTGTTGGGATTGTTGATGTGGCTAAAATCTAGGTCGATATGATTTCCTTGGAGCTTGTGCTTGAGCATGTGATTGATTATTACTCTAAGAAAAATTCGGGTAGTTTCTTACTCCTGGATTATAACTGTTTGGATAACTACCCTGCTGCTTGTTATAACTAGACATAAACTGGACTAACTCAGGATTTTTTGCACATTGATCACTTGAGTGCCTACCCACACATATTTCACAAATCGTTTCCATTTTCTGAACTGGTTGTACCCCAAGTGCATCTATCTTCTTTGTAAGAGCAGAAATCTGAGCTGTCACTTAAGCTGACAATTCATAAACCCCGATTGTCCTTGGCTGAGTCGTTCTTGCTATTGACCACTGATAATTATTAGCTGCCATGGTTTCAAGTAACTGATACCCCTCATCACAATTCTGGGCCATAATAGCTCCTCCCGTTGCAGCATCTATACTTGATCTCACTGTGCTGAATAAACCGTTATAAAAAGTTTGCACCTGAAGCCATTTAGGAATCCCATGGTGTGGACATTTTTGCAATGAGTCTTTGAATCTCTCCCACACTTCATATAGTGATTCTGAATCGTACTGAACGAAAGAGAAGATATCGTTCCGTAACTTTGCTATTTTTGCAGGCGGGAAAAACTTTGCAAGAAATTTCTGGGCTAGGTCGTTCCATGTAGTAATCGAGTCTGGTGGTAGTGAATGGAGCCAACTCTTAGCCTTATCTCTGAGAGTAAATGGAAACAGCCTTAGCCTTATTGCATCCTCTGACACATTATTGTACTTGAAAGTATTGCAAATTTCTATAAAGCTTACTATGTGATCGTTCAGATCATTATTCGGTAACCCTCCAAACTGACATGAATTTTGAATCATCTGTATTGTCCCCGGTTTTATCTCAAAACTTGTAGCAGTAATGGCAGGCCTCTTAATACTCGACTGAATTTCAATAACCTACGGTGTAGCATAATCCAGCAGTTCTTTTTACTCTTCTTCAGCCATAGTATCTTTCATATGAAGTGCCTCTTTGGTTTATTTAACCCACTTACGCAACCGCTGAAACCATTTTTCAATGTCGTCCTCGTAAGGAAATAAATTTGGCTTCCTCGATCGCGTTTGCATACACTAGTCAAGAACACCTAAAAAGAACAGAAAAGAAAAAGTTTAAATTAAGATTAACTCTATCAAAATTAATAATGACAAAATATTAAACTAACTTACCCGGCAACGGCGCCAAAAACTTGTTGCCTAATTTCTTAATAGCAATTAACATGCAAGTATACGCGTTCGTTCGTAATATTCAACAAGCAAGGATATCGTTCCCACAAGGAAATAGACTAATATTTATCAATTACTAATTCCAATGCAATTAATCCTATTTTAAGCTACGAAATATTATTTGTGATTTGAAAATTAAACTTAACAAAACTAATAATTAAAATCAGAATTTCACAAGAGTAACTACAGATTTAACAGGTTAAGATTACAACTTCCCTTGGTATTTCATTTAAATCAATTTACTTCCCATTTAAATCAATTAATTAATATAAATCATTATCCAAGAATGCTTTATAAAATTCATGCACTCTTTTGCAAAAACACGTAAACAAATCCTCTTAAATCCGACCCTTAAGACACTGAGTTATAAGGAACACCCTAGTTAATTAATTCACTATATTCCTATGTGAATCAAGTTAATTAGGGTTTTACGCACAAATTCTTTCAATGGATACAAAAGACACATATGTATATTCCCATCCTACATGTTAATCATATTAACCCTATTCAGATTATATGAATATATGCTATTATATCCAGATCTAAATCTATATTCCATCTTCCAATTTTATATAGATTATCACAGTAATTGTTGGCCAAACAATTAATCAATAAGCAAAAGATATAATAAACAATTCAATAGAAGCCAACTTTCATTCAATGGGAAGGTTTAATTTAAACTACATACCAAGTTCCATTGCAATCTTAATGAAAATTTAGTTCATAATAATAATAAAGAAAAACATCATCCAGATTAATAATCCAAACATCCCAGATAATTATAAAAGATAAAACTAGAGAAGAGAAGAAGAAACTCTGAATTTGCTCCAATACTCTCTCTTTGATCTTCAGCCCTTGGAATTCTCCTTTGTGTTTTCCTTCGTTGTTCTCTCTACAATTCTCTTGATAATTTCCTTGATAAATTGAGTGATACGTCTTTTCTAAAGTCTTCTCCTATTTGTATTGGTTTCAGCCCTCATTCAGATTCCTTCTCGGCTTCAAAAACCCACTCAACAGTAGAAAAATCCCTCTTTAACCGCACATGAAGCGCTAGGCGCTCAACCTAGGTCATTTCCAAGTGCCTAAGCGCTTAACCAGGACCACATATTTACAAAAATGCCACTCAGCTCTAATTTTAATGACTTTTTCTCTTTTTCTTCTCCCAAATGACCAATTTGTCCCTCCAGCTCCAACCTTCAAGAAATAAACACAAAAGCAATTAAATGGCTAATACCGGTATCTAAGGTGCTATAAGCTAAGATCATAACTTTCCCCACCACGCAAGCATTCTTGGTTATGACATAGAAGGTTGGTGGGCATTTCATCACTAATCACACATCTAATTAATAATGGTGATTTACAAATGATAAACAATGACAATACCAGTTATGAAGAAGAGGAGATATTTCCTCCCGGAACACAGAAATGGAGGGAAGTTGTAGCAGTCATTTCCTCTGAAGGAGACATGCATACAACACCTTTAGTAATTCAAGAATTGGGTGATAAAAGAGGAAAGAATCTTATGAAGATAGCTGCACTAGAACCACTGATGTTGATATATCTACCCCAATATCCCATTATTAGTTTGAAAAGAGTCCCATGGAACTATGAGGAGAGTGTGGGATCAACATCAAATTGTACCGCTGTCCTTCCAAAGGATAATCCGCTATTTTTACCGTAGTGTGTGATAAATCCCATTATCAAAACTCCGGACAAAGTACCCGAGAAGAAGGTTGCAGAATTCCTCAGGAAAATGGGGCATAATGAAGCAAAAGTGGTGCAACGTTTAAAATTAGTGCCCAGGCAGATCTCCATTATGGATTTAATCTTATCCTCAGAAGATCATTGTAAAATTTTGGTGCAAGTACTAGAAGAAGCACATTTTGGTGTAAAATCTAAATACGCACATCACGTAAGTATACGTGATCAACAAGAAAGAAAGTGATAAGTCAAGTATTGTTCCCACATAGAAAAATATTGAATTTTATCCTAACAATATACCAATCTTGTATTATATCAATTTTATTAAACTAATGATTAAATGATGAAATTTATGAAAATCTACTAAGTAAAGAAAAATCTGTTGGGAAATTGCATATTTAAATTTGAATTTGAAAGTAAATAATCATGCTTATATGTAAAGTCCTTCAAGGGACACATGTACAAGGACTTAGTGATAGATTAAAAAATTATTAGGTTTGATATGTGCTAAATGTTTATCATTCTGTAAATGAATGTATAGAAGAAAAGATCAAAACTGTTAGGTTGATCTATTTTGAGATGTAATAGATAGGTATCAATAGAATCATAGTCTGTTGAGCCAGCCGAGGGATTGTAGAAGCCAAGGCAGAATCATAAAGTATCGAGAAAGTTGCTACAGAATCGTAGTCTGCTTTGGATGGCCTCACTTAGAATCGAAGAGTTGGTCCAAACGCCTGCCGAACCAAATCAAGGATCATAGTCTGTTCTCGGAAGCGTAGAGTCTGTAAATCAAGCAT
This sequence comes from Panax quinquefolius, assembly GCA_020205615.1. NCBI lineage: Eukaryota > Viridiplantae > Streptophyta > Magnoliopsida > Apiales > Araliaceae > Panax > Panax quinquefolius. The sequence continues at coordinate 45,879,475 of CM035159.1, forward strand.
GCAAGGATCGTAGTCTACCAGTGCTTAAGAGAGATCGTAGTGTCTCCTTCATAAGCTGAATCAATCATGAACAAGACACCACGATCATGATTGTTGGTTGTTTTCATAATCACTAAACACGCGCAAGTATGCACGATTTAACAAGTAATACAGTGATAAGAAAAGTGTCGTACCCACGAGGAAATATCACTAATATTTACCAAATACTGACTTTCTATCGCTTAAGTCTTATTTGAACAGTAAAATAATAGATGTGTAATTAATCTAGTTGTATCTAATTATCAAAGCAAGTAAATGGATAATTAATGGTATCGAAGGTGCTAAAAGCTAAGGTAATAACTTCATCCCACACTGGCATTTTGTCAAACACATGGTGTGCTATGTTTCATAAAACTTCCTACCCTTCTCTCTCTGGTATTAGTGGTCATGACAGTTTGTCGACCAAGAACACACAATTTCTCATACACCTCTTCCGAGGTATGTACAAACATATCCTCTCTAGATCCACCCGATAGGGAATAGAACATGAAGAAACATCCAAGCTAGGCAATAATCCTACACATGTCTACGCAAATTAACCATAACAAGGATCTAAAGCTTAAGTTCTCAATGAGGTCACAAATGGTGCACAGATATATGTCTATTCTATACACAAATTAGGCAGTCGAATCAAGTCGACAACTCCTAATCACATGCCAATATATTAATGCGTAAATCTAAAATCCTTCTTTCAATATCAAATAGATTACCAAAATCATCACTAATTTCTTAGCAAGAATCATTAAGCATGAATATATTGAACCAAACCATAAGGTGTCAACCAAAGAGATAAGACATTCAATTCAAAATAACAAAGGATTCCAATATAACCTTAGAGCTAATAATTAGATCATAGCTATTGAACAAAATATAAGTAGCAATAAAAATAACATTTATGGATCACAAAATCAAAGGAAACAAATGGATAAGAATAAACTCTATCAAAGCTCTTCAGTCTCTAAGAATTCTAATCCATTCAAGCTTTCCAATCCATGTTGCTAATTTTTCTTGAGCTCTAAGAAATCCCAAGCATCTCCCTAATCTAGCTAATCTATATTTACAAGCATTACCTAAGAGAAAAAGGGAGAAAAACTACAACAGAGAGAAAAAAAGATCCATCCCAGAGTGGGATTAGATATCCATTAAGGAGGCTAACTACCCCTTTTTATATCAATATTTTCTTCTTTAGGCTAGGTTAAATCCAGCTCTTCTCAATTCGGGCACCGGAGGTAGTGATGATGCGAGGCTGAGTTTAAACTGGCATAAGCGTACTTGGCCAAGTCAAGACATAAAATATACGAGAGCTCGCTCATGACACCAATTTATAAAGGAACTAGAGGCATTATAACGCCACTTCGATGTCACCGTTAACCTAGTTGGGGCGTTGCATCACCAGGTTTAAGTCTGGCATAGGTGCTGCAACGCCAATGTAGGAAAATTAACAGTTTTGCCCCCTGCAAGCTGGAAAAGACTTAATAAGCCCTGCAATACATATGTTAAGCAAAATAATACTAAAATAATATAAAAGCTATATACAATCTATGAAGATCAATCAACTTTTTAAGTAATAAAGGATCCGATTCGCGGGTATAAATCTCACTCATTAAATACCCCCAAACTTAAATCTTTGCTTGTCCTCAAGCAAACTATCTAACACAAAAATAACGACAGTAAAATAACACGTGAATGAAGTATAAAACTATATACTAGCATCATGGCTTCTAAGCTCAATCCTAGCTACTCCTAGAGAACATGACAAACACAGATATGAATAAGGGTTCAATCAATTTCAAGCATAGACTGTATTCGATCCATTCTATGTGTGTGTGTGTGAAGACCAACTGTAGCGCCCCCAAATCTGGGTCCTAATTCACCACAGATCTTGGTACACTAATTCTAACTATTGCAGAAGATATAAACATAAATTGTTTATACATTAAACATTATATACTAATCCCAAGGCCGAGTAACCATAACTTATACACAATTCATTATCCTATCTGACATACAAAGATTTTATCATACATTTTTGTTACCATTCTATCTACACATGTAAACTAAAGTTGGAACTGTCTTTAACCTTTCCTTATATCCAACACATTCGCTTTAATTTGCAATGTTTTATCATGATATAGTAAGGGTGAGCATGAAAGTTGCCTAGCAAGTTTAAATTTTATTTAAGGATATATCATGATTGAAAGAGTCTGAATAATAAGCTGGCTATAATTCAACAAAGTAATTGTGAATTAGCACGAATAAACTTTTGACTGAACAAGTATTAAACATGAACAAATATATCTGAACCGAATAGTAATGAAGGTAATAAGCCTTTCATACCTGACTTATACATATAATATGTATAGAGTACAATTCTACATGGCAATCAGGAATGATTAACCATAAGCATATCTGAATGAAACAACTCTTAGTAGAGTTAAGAAAAAAAATTGCATGTTAAGATTGATTCAAGAATTCTGAAATATAACTTAGCTTTATCCAGAAGACCTAATATAAATAATCTGGATTTCCAAATATTAGAATAATATCATCACAAATATAAAATAACCTAAACACATTTACATAATCCTATCACGGTCTATACAAAGACATAAGACCTAGCATCAAGTCAAACTATTGCGATGCGAGTTGAGTTCGGTACTAATAATACATCCCGACAGCCTAGTCGGACAATTATCGAGTTTAAGTTCAATTAAACTCTGCCTAAACACTTAACAATATCTTAGATAATTTTCTAAGCAGTTAAAATGTTTTTCATAGACTTGCAATAAGTTTCAGATAATTAATATCATTTATCAAAATTTTCAATCACTTATATCATATTTAAATGAATTAAATACCACATAATTCCTTAATCATTAATATTTATTTAAAATCATAACATAATATTATAATATATTTATAATATCACAAAGTATTTTAATACTTTAAAATTATTTTATATGATTTTAAACACTTAAATCCATTATCCAGATAAGCGATATTAATATTAAAATATTAATATTTCATGACAAAATATCAAAATTTATACTTTTACAACTTAAAATATTTTTATAACACTTAAATTATTTTTATATAATTTTTAAAGCATTAATCTTATTTTTCCATAATTTATCTAATATATTCATTAAATAAATTAATTACCATTAATAATAATTTATTAATGAAATTCATCACAAAATATTAAAAGTCATTAAAAATAACTTAAAATATTTTCTTATACCATAATATAATTTTAAATTATTTTTCAAGTATTAAAATCATTTTTAAATAATTTATTTAATATTATAATTAAATAAATAAATAACTTTTATATTCCAAAAATATTAAATATTTTTGAAATATACTCAAAATAATTAAAACTATTTTTCAGGCTTTAAAATAATTTTTCATAATTTATTATATATTTTTAATAATTAAAAACCATTTTTTCTATTTATTTAATAAAATAAATCATTTTTCAAAATTAAGTGTCGCTAAAGGTGGCTTTAGTGACAAAACTGTCGCTGATTGTGTTCTTCAGCGAAACTAGAAACTCATACTCAGTTTCCAAGTTATGTAGTTTGACCAGCATTAGATTCGTGTTCTTAATGTTTTCTGGGTTGCATAATGTGATAATGTTGTAGTACTAATGTAGTACTACAACCCTAAACAAACTACATGGCCAAAACTTGAACAACCTGCAAGATCTAAGCTACATAAACACTTGTTAGACATGTTCTTGAGTTTCTGGGCTGCCCAGAAACTCAAGCAGTTCGAAGGGTATAACTTTGCAGCCTTGAATCTTTGCTTTCATGACTTGTTTAATGTGTTATAAAAGTTCAATCATGTAGTGGGGATGTCAGACTACAATAATATATCAACAGATCTGTCTAACAACAACTAATTCACAAGATTCAAGCTGGTAAAAGTAAAGGTCAGAAACGTGTTCATGAACAAATCTGGGTTTTCCAGATTGTTCATAAAGCAGTTCGGTCAACAACGTTTGACCAAAAAATTTATAAGATTTGGCTACGGATCTGAGTGATCTTATGCCTTTAAAATGTAGTATTCATGACAGCCTACAACGACAACACAATAACTTAGCCAAAACATATAACAGTAGCAAGATCTAGCGCCTGCAAAAGGCTTGTCAGAGGTTACTAGAATTCTGGAAATTTTCTGGGTTTTCCAGAAAAAGTTTTCGTGCTCGGTCAACGCACTTTGACCTTTAATAACTTTTAATCCATAAATGATATGGGCTTGATTCAAGTTCCAGATCAAAGACCTTACAACATACTACAAGTACAAACATTTAAACAACCAAAACTATAAATAGGTAAAGATCTATGGGGTCTGACATATGGCTCTCAGGCCACTTTTCCAACTTTTCCCAGATTTCTAAAAACTAAAATTTCGAGCACTTTGATGTTATAGATATGGGATTTAACAACCTAGATCACTAATTAACATCTTATAACACACTTCTAAATAACAAATCATAACATCTAACATTAAATCTAAGGATTTCAAGATTTAGGGTTTTATACCTTATGAATGCTAAATTTTTTGAATCTGATCCTTGATGTTTGATCCTGGCAAGCTGACACGTGATTTTGGCTTAGCTTATTATTCACTCTCACTCTAAAATTTTGAATGGGAGAGAGAGAGAAGGTTTGGCTAGGTTGAGAAGTAAAGTAAGTGAATTTTGCTTACTTTTAACTTTGATCTTAGGTTCAATGAATTTGTAGTATGCAAGATGGCTGGTATTTGATGATTAAAGTTGCTTTCTAGACCACATAGCTAGCCTAGGGTTGTTCACCAACCACAAGTAGGGCTAGATCTACACTCCACCTTATTAAAGTAATAAAAAGGGTAGTTTGATCATTTGACTTATAAAGTGAATGACAATTTGGTAACTTCTCACAACCATTAGGTTTTAACCCTTAGGGTTTGACCCTAAGGTTACAAAAATTGATATTCTAGGCTTTTCTAATTAGGTTTTAAAATAGAAAATTATAATTAGGGTTCCGTAATTATAATAAAGTTTACTAATCACATTCAAGCTTGCTAATTAGGGTTAAGGCTTCCTAATTAACATTAAACTCTATAAATTAATAATTAGGTTTTCTCTAATGGTACATTAGGATTTCCAACATTAGAAATTAGGGCTTTCTAATTAATCAATTAGGGTTATCCCTAATTATACTTACAATTAATAACATAAAAACTTTATACTTATCTTCAAGCTTCCCAATTAGGGTTTTAATATTCCGAATTAGGGTTTCAGATTCCCGAAACTGAAATTAGGGTTTCCATAGTCGGTAATAGGGTTTTTATCAGTCGATAAGGTTTTCTAACTGAACGTCGAGGCTCTTAGTATATTATTAGGGTTTGTGACTGATATAGTTTATCCGGTCAACCCTTAACACTTAACCACATACTGTACACATATATGACCACATACACATATATTCTTAACACTGTAAACCTTCACCAAGAGTTTTTAAATTCGCAAAATTCATTCCCAAAAATGTCAAATACATACACTTATTTTCTGTCTAGGTCTATTATTTAACCTCTATTCTATCTTTTAAGATTTTATTAAAATTGTCTAAATTCTCGGGTTGTCACACCAACCATTCAAACTAATCATAGCTCAAAATAAGATCACATAATCAATTACAGAAACCAATATGAAAACTCAGTAACTTAACATTCAACAAACAATAAGAACAAGACAAAAATACAAGAAAGGATTAAAAGGCTCTAGCATGAAGACATTAAAAACTGACTCGGATAGTGCTTAATTACCTTAGGCTATTCAGAGCTACCCACTAATGAGCTTTTGATCAGTGACTCCCAAGCTAGATGGCTTTAGGGCACTAGGTGTAGAACACCCTTGTGAATCTAATAACTTGAGCAACAAAGGCCACATAATCAAACTAAGCTAAATTACACTTTACGAAATCCGAGGATTCTTAGGCGAGTGCATTTTATGCTCCATTTCACCCTACGTTTGAGTTTAAGGGCGAGTGCGTTTTATGCTCCATCTCGACCCACCGCAAGACTTTCGATATTTTTTTTTCAAATGAAAACATGCCAGAACCCAAGATTCAAAACTGTATAAGCGTATAAGTCTTTTATTACCTTGTAATCATGAAAGTTTAAAAGAGTGAACATATTCTCAAAGCAATAAACACATAAACTATATCCAAAATATAACTAGTTAAAACCGTTGGTCGGTGCTTGCTAACAAGGACGGATCAATAACAGTCTCAACTTATCAACTGAACTAACTCCTCATCCATACATGCTTGACACAAACGCTAAGAAATAGACATAATCACCTGGCGCTTATCATTAGCCACAATCAAAAATTTATAAATTATATAAAACCCTTGCATAATAGTAGCTCAAAATAGGGTAATAAAGCCATTACCATGACATAAGCATACAAATCTGTATAAGTCCCAAAAGATGGCTATAAACCAAATATACATGCTGATAAAAATCAAAGTATCTATAAACAAATAACAAAAACTATTCATGACATCCATCCATAATAATACCAAAACATAATAAACCAAAGGCTAATAAAGCCCAAAATAATGTCAAAAACGCATTTCATACATGACTGTACTACAATACTGATAAAACATAAGCAAAATACTAATATGGCAATCTATCATGGGAGTAGATAGAATAAAACAGATAACAAATAATTCTCCCAAACTTAAGATGAGCAATGCCCTCATTGCTAAGCATATATAAATCAATACAAGAGGGTTTCCCTGAAGTCTAGTCACTCGGCATCATCATTATCCTCGCCAGCTTCTGCGGGCGGTGATGGTGAATGTAATACCCGAGAATTTCCTCATATTATTAAATAAATATATTAATGAAAATAAATATTTATTTGAATATGAACAATTTCGTGTTATGAAATGAGATAACTCAATTATATTAAATAAATGAATAGTTGAGAATACGTGGAGTTTGTGGTAGACTCGTTGAAAGCCTTGTGTGGCATGGTGATGGAAATACATATAGTAATGATAAGCGATGAAGAAATTATGAGACAAGAAATTAAGTAATATTAATTATAAAGTGTTGTTGTAGTATATTTATGGATTTTTAATTGATATTAATAAGGTCGGTTAATATGTGATTAATAATTGTTATTTAATTGATAATGGTTGTGGTGGAATATTGATTTCTTGGCAATTATTAATAATAGGTGATTATTATATGGATAAGTAATGATGATGGAAAACCCATAAATGGGTGGATTAATTAATATTGATGTTAATTAATTAAGGAAGTGCATGATTAATTTATTTAACATAAGTGAGTACGTTAGTAATATAATAATATTATATTGATAGTTATGTGTATGTGAACAATAATACTAATATAACTATATAGTATGGTGTGACATTTATATGGCTATATATTAAGTCTTATAAAACTATATTGTAGGGGCATTGTAATTAAACATATTTGAAACTATATGGTATAAAAATATCATGAAGTGTGTATGTAACAATATGAAAGTGAGTAGACATTTAAAATATGATTATATGAGTGGTAGGAATAATTATGGAACTACCCGGACAATAATATTAGACTACATTATTTTATTGCGTATATTTACTATACATGGACTATATGACGTGAGGGTATAATTTATCCCTAAAATTCCTAATATGGTAACAATTGTACATTAAGATTACATTATGGGAATTTAAATAGACCAAACTAAGCCTAGATAACTAGATTGTTGAGTTCTTTCCTTTTGTCCCAAAATGAAAGTCACCAAGTACAATGCACAGTAACTCAAAGCTATAATACGTATTCTCCACAAGGCTAAATACTAGATGATCATTGCTAGCTATGAAGTTGGTGTGGAGTTGTTAAACCACCCTTGAGCAACCATTGTTTCATTGCATTACACCATGAGTTCAAGTTTTGTGTAACACCAATGCCCAGTCCAAAACTCTTCTATAAATAGCAGTCATGTTGATCAATTGGCGTTGCTTGAAATTGTCTGAGAATTGTCAAGTGTGAGGGTGAGAGTTTACAAGCATTCTTAGAGCTTAGGAGTTCAATTGGAGCAAGTTTCAAATCACATTACAGAGGTATAACTCCTTTTTCCTTGTTTCCATTTTCATTCTCTGTAAAAATGGAGTTTTAGTTTTGAAATTTCAAATTCTTGAATTCATGGAATTGTATGTTAAGGAGGTTGAGTAATGTTTAATTAGTGGTTATATGATCGTATAAGCATGTTAAAATTGATATATGAGTGTTTAGGAATAATTTCGTGGGTAAATTATGAGTTTTGGCTGGATAATTCTTAGAAGTAAGTATTCTTCGCTTTGAACAGAACTGCATGGTAGCAATTGCGCCACATTTATGATTGAGTATGGTAAAGTAATGCTGCCGGTTGTTGAGTTCAGTTTTTAGTTTCTGTTTTGTAATCTGATATAGTACTAAGACTCAAGCTAGCATGTAAACATGTGTATAATGTATATATAGATATATGAACCTAATGTGAGCATGTTTAGACTAGATTCCCATTAATAACAAAAGTGTATGATTTTAAATGGATTTAGAAACTTAGAAGCGAACTTAATGTGTATGTATGCCATGTACGTATACTGACTTTGAAAATATTTTATTATAACTTAGAAATGCATGAATAAACATTTAGCTTGTGTTTATATGATTGGCAATAAAGCATGAACATGTTGAGCAAATTAGTATACTTTACAAATGAAAATATGACCTTTGAATAGGAATATTGTCATGTTACCTTAGGGACTAGAATTTGACATTTGTGATCATGTTTGATGTCACTATTAGACTCACTCATGTAGTATAAATGTATACATACCATGCATGTGTGGCATATTTCAAGAAAAGCATGAACGAAGCCTATTTCCAACTAAAGCGGTGTTAGTTTCACATATGTGTTATGAATATACACAAGCATGCCTAATATGAGTGTTGTTACTATCTTGTATGATTTAGAAAGCTAGCATGCTAGACTTTGTGGTTTTATGACCTTGAATGACCTTAATTGTTGAAATGATAGAACTTAGAATCATGTTATGCAAGAAAGGGCCTAGATTGATCTAAGAAGCATGTGAAAGCCTTTAACATGCCAAAATACATTTGGTATGATTGTGCGTTCGAGAATAGAGACGAGAACCCACAAGGCAGCAACGGTGAGTCTTGTCAGAGTCGGGGGACGGTAGCATTCTTTTGGTCCTAAAAAAGCTTAACCATATGAAAGTATGTGCTTGATCGAGAATCGAGAAAATGAATTACGATCTCTTGACAAGAATAACTTACATGATACTTATGATGCTAAATGTGATCTAAAACCTACTGATGTACATATATATGTGTCGGTGCTGCATTGAAATGAAAAGTCCATGAATAGGAGGTCTTAACCTTGAGCATTCTTGATTTATTTGTGAAGTAACTAATTAGTTGATTCATGATGACTTATAAACTGATTTTGTACCATATGTGTATATACTTGAATCGTGTCAAGCTTGATTAAAGACTGTGTTAGGTAATTAACATCTTGAACATATAATGCGTTATAAATAGGATTCGAAAGTGTTGATTTATTAAACGTGGATAAACTACACTTAAGGCAAGTTTCCTTGAACCTTACTTTTATTGAGCAAGTATCCGAAACTTACTATTATTGTTGTGCAATACTATTGCATTATTTATTCGAACAATACCGTAAGCTTATCCCTTTGAATACAAGTTATTTTACTTTCTCGTTCAAATGAGTTAGTATGTTAAACCCTTGTGAAGGCTATTATTTAGGTTGAAATTGGTATTGCCCTTGAATATTGTGAAAGAGTCGATGCCATTTGATTCGACTAGACTATATGCATGTTTATAAAAACTTTCCAAACCAATTAATTGGTGCGGAAATCTTGAAAACTGAGTTGGACAACCCTCTTGGTAAGGGGAGTGTATGTTGTTGGAAACCCTAACACATGAATAAATATTATTGTGGTGTTATGCATAACGTAAAGTATTATAGACTAATCATCTATAGTACTTGATATTTTCGGTTATCAGTTTAATATTGGTAACTCTAGTGGAAGTTCCATAGTCCTTAATGTCTGCTTAGTATAAATTGCTTATCCAGTTGGATACTTTGTTAGCCGTTGAATTCATATATATTTGTTAATTTATATTGAATTGTTATATCCCTTATTCATGATGTTATTCTGACACTTTGAACTATCCTAGAAATAATCCTTCGATATTTCAAACCTTATGATATTATATCCTACACCCTTGTTGTATATTACTTGCTGGGCAATTTGTGCTCATCCTTGCTTATTTAAAACCTTTCAGTTAAGGAAGAACAAGGAGGTGTCTTTGGAGCAGAGAAGGGCAAGGGCAAGGCTACCGACTAGCTTGTCCTTTTTATGTTTAAAGCTATTATGTTATGTTAAGATTAATTGTGGACTATGTTTAAACTTAAGTAGGATTATGTAATAGGTCCTTAATTTGATGCTATTATGTAATCTATTAAGTCATCAGAGGTTCTTGAGACTTGGGGAATAATTATAATAAATCATTGTATATTATTCTAAAGTAGATTTTCCGTTGTGTATGCGTTATTTTAGTTATTATGATTTTACCATGAGAACGTGATGAATCGAATTCGAGTGACCATGTGGAGGTCCAAATTTGGGGGCGTCACAGTGGAGGGTATGTGTAAGAACCCGAATTTTATAAAATAAAAGTATTCAATTTTTTTTAATTACTATTCATGAGTTACTATTCATGAGTTACTATTCACGAGTTACTATTCATGAGTTACTATTCATGAGTTACTATTCACGAGTTACTATTCATGAGTTACTATTCACGAGTTACAATTCACGAGTACTATTCATGAAGCATGATATTTTTTTTTTCGTAAGAAGGCATTAGTCAATAATTGTTACAGTAATTACTGTTCAATATTTTATTTTATTGATTCAATAATTGCTACGTTGATATTTTATATTATTGTTGTTTCAATAATTGTCACACACGACAAGATTTTCCATTATCTGAGCAATAATTCATATTATCTGAATAATATTATTGGATAACATTATTGGCAATGCCTAGAAAGTTACTGTCAAGGAGAGGTTTGGTCACCTAATGCGCTGGCCAAGAAGGAGAAATTTTATCGAAAGCCCCTCTTTCTGAGGAAGCCGCCGGTTGTCAATATTGTGATTATGTAATATTATTTGTGAATAATTAATTATTGATTTATATGATGAGGAAAATATTGATTTTATGTGGATATAGATGGAGAAAATTTTAAAATGACAATTGTTGAAAATTAATATTTTATCTTTTTCGATAAAATAATTCATTTAAATATATTATTTTAATAATATATTAATGATGATATTTTTACGATGAATGTGGGATATATGAGTATATATGGAGGAGAAGTATTTTTGTTACCAAAATATTTAAAACATGTTTTATGTGTGGTGGACCCCATTTCTTGATCGAAATTTGATTATACTTGTAAAATCGTCTGCTTGTGGATTTCGGTCAATTTTTGTTTGAAATTTGGAAAACTTTCTTCTGAAAAGTTGTAGAGAATTGAATTTCCTATAAAAACTCGCGAGATTTGAATTTTCTGATAAAAGGCTATTTATTATGAATTATTGAAGTTCAAGTTTCAAATAATTGATTTTTGAAAGTTTTAATTAATTTTAATAACAAAAACGTTTTTTTTGTTTTTGTCATTATTAGTGGCTGAATTCAGATGGTCGATGGTTAGAGTGGGCTTAGGAATTTAATATATATTATATTAATATTTTATTAAATTTTTCGCTTTGGTGTTCTAAGCATTTTCCTATAAATATGGTGCTTAGGTTAGAATTGAAAATCACACCGTAAACTCAAGTTTTCTCTCTATATTATCGAGTTTATTCTTGTGAGTATTTTGAGTATACTTTGAGTATTGCTATCTACGGTGCAAGTTCGTTCGGTCAAGTTATTCCAATGTAAGTAATCGCTTCTTTTGAGGTAAGGGATAGTAAGAGATTTTAAGGGTGATTATGTTTTTCAGTTTTGTATTTTTCCGGACCTTCAAAAATTCTGGAAAAATTTGAAATGATATTTTGATGAGTTTTTTAGATTGTGTCCAAAAATGGTGATTTTTGGATGTATAGATTAGAGTTATGGATTTTATGAGAAAATACTATTTTAAAAGTAACCGCTTATAACTCCTTGTGATTAACTCCAAAATTGATGAAATTTTTATTAGGAGTACATCTATATAATATCAGTATATCGTGTAAATTTCAGAATTGTTGGACAAAAGTACAATTTATGATAAATGTTTAAATATTCGGTGGTTTTGGCCATATGAAAAATAGTAAATGAATTTTTAAAATTTTGAGAAAAATATATGTTCAATATGGGACTATGTTATGCTAAATCTCAGAAAAGAAAAATTTTTGGAACTGATTTGGTATTTTCATGAAAATATTCTAGTTATGAGTAAATGAATTAAATATGTTATGTGAAGTAAGAAAATTGGAAAATATGATTTTATGGCTTGAGAATCATATATGAGGTATATGCAGATTTTTGATGAGGGTTTTGGTTATTGGTGATGAAATCTTATGAGTTTGGCATTTTATGATGATTAAATGCATTAATTAGTAAAGTGTAAACAATTTAATTAAATTGTTTATAAGTTTTAGAAATGATTAAAATATTATTGTAATATTAATAATATTAGATTATGAGATTTCTAAGTGATTTATAACATTTGGATTAAGGTGTTATAAATATGGATATGAATTTTATTATGAAACTTTATCTTTTCGTTGTCGAGGTTACTTATGCGACGATACTACGGTACTATGTATGAATACGGGTACTATTCACTTACAAATTGGTTTCTTCTCCGACCAAATTATCGTTGATTTATGAATCTTACTTTTGAAATTAAAACCATGTTTTGATTATATTATTTTATATAACATTCTTATAACTCTAATGATGATATTTCTTCGACTTGAGTGTAAAGATGAGTAGATTATTGGTATGATCGTGACTATAGGTTCTCTTTGGCCAGTAGTGCAAAAGTTGAATTATTGACTGGTATGATCATGACCATTGAATTTACAATTGAATATTTTTAGCTTAAGTGCAAAGGTGAATCGATCAACATGGTTATAATTATTGTTATATAACTTCAAATGATTATGTATTTCTTTGATACATGAATATCTTTCGCTCAGAAGTGCAAAGATGACTTGTTGATGAATATCTTAGCTCTGTAGTGCAAAGATGAATTATTGATGAATATCTTTTGCTCGTAATGCAAAGATGATTGTTGTTGAATATCTTTAATTCAGTAGTAAAAAGATGAATTATTGATGAATATCTTTGGCTCGTAATGCAAAGATGACCTGTTGTTGAATATCTTTTGGCATGTAGTGTAAAGATGAACTCTGTTGATGAATATCTTTGGCCCGTAGCAAAAAGATGAATTTATTAGTATGATTATGAACAGAACCGTGATTTGGTATAACCATGATATTTGATGTTTCGTGTAAAGACAGTGATGAAAATTATCTTCGCCCTAGATGAGAAGAGGAATTTAGAATCAATTATGATTATGAAGTTATTCATATGATTGTGGAAAGGAACCGTTGATTGATGATGTTACAGGATAAAATATTGTTGGTGGACTTTTAACGTGGAGAAGATAATAGACTTTATAGTCTATTTGACTCTTTTAATGGATCGCTTTCTCACCGCAACTATGGTTGAAAAGTTTTATCATCTACCATATGTTCTAAATCTCTCGATTCATTACCGATGAAGACTATTGATAATTTATTTATCTTTAGTCATAATATTCTTTACTGAGCTAGTTGTGCTCACCCTTTTGTTTCACAATTCCTTTCAGGTAATAAAAGTGTAGCTGGGTTGAGAGGGGATAACAAGGGAATAGAACGGTGGTCTATAGTTGTTGAGGTTCTCCCTAAAGAGTATGAAAATAATTTTATTGAGGGCTTTAGTGTGTCAGATTTTATACATCATTTAATAGTTATTTTTGGTGAATTAAATAGGGTGAGGCGAACCCAACTTTGGAAGGGTGTTTTGCCACTATCATACAAGATGTCTAATGACATACAAACTCGTGTTATCATAAGACATGGTTGTGCTCATCCACTTGCTGAGTATATTTACAAGCACTACCTATATAATCTTGGTGTTTGTTTGGAATATAATACCCAATTAGAGACAGTGGAGATAATGATATGTCAAGAGAAGACTCACCATTGGGAAGAATATGATAGTAATCTTCTCATTTTTCTTTGGGGTCTATTGGGTCAACCAAGGATAATTCTGTGGCCATATGATATCTACCATAACCTAAAAGCATGACCTCCCATGTATGAAGGTTTCCTTGAGCACTTCCCAAAGATTCTAATTTCTAAAACAGTTTTTGACTATACCTTTATGTAAGGTGTCATTGTGACGTGCTATCTAAAGTTGGTGTCCAGAGTTACAATTGGTATATATTTAATTGTATTCAAACTCACAGCATATGTGTTGTTGTATTTTGCACGACAATTGTTGTAATAAAGTTGTAGTTATTTTCGTACCATGTATTTGGCGACTCGGAATGGGTTGGATGGAATGGACCTATTTTGGGGTCGTTACATTTGGTATCGTAGCTTAGGGATATGATCTCCCATGAGATCGGGATTAGAACCAGGAGGGAGAGATGAGTAAATCCTTCGCAAGGTGTCCTACCTAAGCTTATTTGTTGGTCACCATAATATCGGATATTATGTGATATGTTAATTTGTTAAATTAACCCTTGTTTTGAAGTCGTATTCTAGAATGATATCCTCAAATACGTGAGATGAGCAATGGAGAAATCATGATGACGGGGAGATAGAATCAAATGAAAACAAGGTATTCTCAACTCTTTGAAATACTGTGTAACGTAAATTTCTGGGGACTAAATTTCATAAGGAGGGAGATTGTAAGAACCCGAATTTTATAAAATAAAAGTATTCAATTTTTTAATTATTTGAGTTACTATTCATGAAGTTACTATTCATGAGTTACTATTCACGAAGTTACTATTCATGAGTTACTATTCACGAAGTTACTATTCACAGTTACTATTCATGAGTTACTATTCACGAAGTTACTATTCATTTAGTACTATTCATGAAGCATGATATTTTTTTTTCAGAAGAAGGCATTAGTCAATAATTGTTACAAGTAATTACTGCTCAATATTTTATTTTATTGATTCAATAATTGCTACGTTGATATTTTATATTATTGTTGTTTCAATAATTGTCACGACAAGATTTTCCATTATCGAGCAATAATTCATATTATCTGAATAATATTATTGGATAACATTATTGGCAATGCCTAGAAAGTTCTCGCTTTAAGGAGAGGTTTGGTCACCTAATTGCGCGCCAAGAAGGAGAAATTTTATCGAAAGCCCTCTCTCCCCCGAACCGCCTCGGTTGTCAATATTGTGATTATGTAATATTATTTGTGAATAATTAATTATTGATTTATATGATGAGGAAAATATTGATTTTATGTGGATATAGATGGAGAAAATTTTAAAATGACAATTGTTGAAAATTAATATTTTATCTTTTTTTCGATAAAATAATTCATTTAAATATATTATTTTAATAATATATTAATGATGATATTTTTACAATGAATGTGGGATATATGAGTATATATGGAGGAGAAGTATTTTTGTTACCAAAATATTTAAAACATGTTTTATGTGTTGTGGACCCCATTTCTCGACCGAAATTTGATTATAAATTGTAAAATCGTCCGCTTGTGGATTTGGTCAATTTTTGTTTGGAATTTGGAAAAACTTTCTTCTGAAAAGTTGTAGAGAATTGAATTTCCTATAAAAACTCGCGAGATTTGAATTTTCTGATAAAAGGCTATTTATTATGAATTATGAAGTTCAAGTTTCAAATAATTGATTTTTGAAAGTTTTAATTAATTTTAATAACAAAAACTTTTTTTTTTTTTGTTTTTGTCATTATTAGTGGCTGAATTCAGATGGTCAGATGGTCGAGTGGGCTTAGGAATTTAATATATATTATATTAATATTTTATTAAATTTTTACTTTTTGGTGTTCTAAGCATTTTCCTATAAATATGGTGCTTAGGTTAGAATTGAAAATCACACCGTAAATCAAGTTTTTTCTCTCTATATTATCGAGTTTATTCTTGTGAGTATTTTGAGTATACTTTGAGTATTGCTATACGGTGCAAGTTCGTTCAGCGTTATTCCAGTCAGAAGTACTGCTCTTTTGAGGTAAGGGATAGTAAGAGATTTTAAGGGTGATTATGTTTTTCAGTTTTGTATTTTTCGGACCTTCAAAATTCTGGAAAAATTTGAAATGATATTTTGATGAGTTTTAGATTGTGTCCAAAATGGTGATTTTGGATGTATAGATTAGGAGTTATGGATTTTATGAGAAAATACTATTTTAAAAGTAACCGCTTATAACTCCTTGTGATTAACTCCAAAATTGATGAAATTTTTATTGGGAGTACATCTATATAATATCAGTATACCGTGTAAATTTCAGAATTGTTGGACAAAAGTACAATTTATGATAAATGTTTAAATATTCGGTGGTTTTGGCCATATGAAAAATAGTAAATGAATTTTTAAAATTTTGAGAAAAATATATGTTCAATATGGGACTATGTTATGCTAAATCCCAGAAAAGAAAAATTTTTGGAACTGATTTGGTATTTTTCATGAAAATATTCTAGTTATGAGTAAATGAATTAAATATGTTATGTGAAGTAAGAAAATTGGAAAATATGATTTTATGGCTTGAGAATCATATATGAGGTATATGCAGATTTTTGATGAGGGTTTTGGTTATTGGTGATGAAATCTTATGAGTTTGGCATTTTATGATGATTAAATGCATTAATTAGTAAAGAGTAAACAATTTAATTAAATTGTTTATAAGTTTTAGAAATGATTAAAATATTATTGTAATATTAATAATATTAGATTATGAGATTTCTAAGTGATTTATAACATTTGGATTAAGGTGTTATAAATATGGATATGAATTTTAATATGAAACTTTATCTTTTCGTGTCGATGTTACTATGCACGATACTTGTATTTATGTATGAATACGGGTACTATTCACGACAAATTGGTTTCTTCTCTGACCAAATTATCGTTGATTTATGAATCTTACTTTTGAAATTAAAACCATGTTTTGATTATATTATTTTTATATAACATTCTTATAACTCTAATGATGATATTTCTCTTCGACTTGAGTGTAAAGATGAGTAGATTATTGGTATGATCATTTATAGGGTTCTCTTTGGCCAAGAGTGCAAAAAGTTGAATTATTGATCGGTATGATCATGACCATTGAATTTATAATTGAATATTTTTAGCTTAAGTGCAAAGGTGAATTGATCAACATGGTTATAATTATTGTTATATAACTTCGAAATGATTATGTATTTCTTTGATATATGAATATCTTTGGCTCGTAGTGCAAAAGATGACTTGTTGATGAATATCTTAGCCTCAGTAGTGCAAAGATGAATTATTGATGAATATCTTTTGCTCGTAATGCAAAGACGACTGTTGTTGAATATCTTTAGCCTTTGTAAAAAAGATGAATTATTGATGAATATCTTTGGCTCGTGAATGCAAAGATGACCGTTGTTGAATATCTTTGGCATGTAGTGTAAAGATGAATCTGTTGATGAATATCTTTGGCCCGTAGTGCAAAAGATGAATTTATTAGTATGATTATGAACAGAACCGTGATTTGGTATAACCATGATATTTGATGTTTCGTGTAAAGACAAGTGATGAAAATTATCTTCGTCCTAGATGAGAAGAGGAATTTAGAATCGTAATTATGATTATGAAGTTATTCATATGATTGTGGAAAGGAACTGTTGATTGATGTTACTGTGGATAAAATATTGTTGGTGGACTTTTAACGTGGAGAAGATAATAGAATTTATAGTCTATTTGACTCTTTTAATGGATCGCTCGTTCACGCAACTATGGTTGAAAAGTTTTATCATCTACCATATGTTCTAAATCTCGATTCATTACCGATGAAGACTATTGATAATTTATTTATCTTTAGTCATAATATTCTTTATCGAGCTAGTTGTGCTCACCCTTTTGTTTCACAATTCCTTTCGTGTAATAAAAGTGTAGTCGGGTTGAAAGCGGGGATAACAAGGAATAGAAGCGGTGGTCTATAGTTGTTGAGGTTCTCCCTAAAGAGTATGAAAATAATTTTATTGAGGGCTTTAGTGTGTTGTATTTTATACATCATTTAATAGTTATTTTTGGTGAATTAAATAGGGTGAGGCGAACCCAACTTTGGAAGGGTGTTTTGCCACTATCATACAAGATGTCTAATGACATACAAACTCGTGTTATCATAAGACATGGTTGTGCTCATCCACTTGCTGAGTATATTTACAAGCACTACCTATATAATCTTGGTGTTTGTTTGGAATATAATACCCAATTAGAGACAGTGGAGATAATGATATGTCAAGAGAAGACTCACCATTGGGAAGAATATGATAGTAATCTTCTCATTTTTCTTTGGGGTCTATTGGGTCAACCAAGGATAATTCTGTGGCCATATGATATCTACCATAACCTAAAAGCATGACCTCCCATGTATGAAGGTTTCCTTGAGCACTTCCCAAAGATTCTAATTTCTAAAATAGTTTTTGACTATACCTTTATGTAAGGTGTCATTGTGACGTGCTATCTAAAGTTGGTGTCCAGAGTTACAGTTGGTATATATTTAATTGTATTCAAACTCACAGCATATGTGTTGTTGTATTTTGCACGACAATTGTTGTAATAAAGTTGTAGTTATTTTCTGTACCATGTATTTGGCGACTCAGAATGGGTTGGATGGAATGGACCTATTTTGGGGTCATTCACAAGGGGGGGAACAAGAGGCTCCAAGGAGGCGGAATGGCGTGAAATCAACATCCTCACCACTATAGGCTTTGTAGATGCTCTGCATAGTGTTGACCAGCTTAGCTTGATACTGCATCATGATGTCCTACCTCTGGGCAACAGCTGCTATGTGCCTCTGCTGCTTCTGAGTAATAGCATCTTGATTCTGATGTAGTAGGCTCAGGGATGCTAGAATTTCTGCCAATAGTCCTTGTGAAGATGAACCTGAATTTGGTGGTTGAGATTGTCCGACCTCTAACGTAGGAGGCGGCTCAGTAGGTGGCCCGTACCCCTCACCTCTGACATGTGAGGCTGCCCCATCCCATACATTGAAGCGTGAGATGACTTGATGGTCGATGACTGACATAGGCGACAAAGCTATCTCTTCTGGTCCCCAATGAATACTTGCCTGCTTGCACAATTGGGTGATCAAGGATGGATGTGGAAGTCCCCCAGAAGTGGTACTCTTGATCGCCTTCAAGATGGACTTCTGAATGAGAACTCCAATATCCACATCCAAACCTGTAACAATGCCAAATAATAGGATCGCTCAATCTTTAGTTACGTCGCTAAGGTGACGAGTAGGGATCATGTTAGCACATACAAAACTGTACCACGCCTTCCCACAGCGACTGAGTGCATGATGCGGGAAACTGGTCTTCTCACCCATTGTGTCATTGGTTTTCCATGTTGTCTCGGGCTGGTAGATCCTTCTAACAATATCGTCCAAGTCATAGCTACAAAGCCCCTGCTCTAAATAGTCCTTGCCATCATAGCTAGGTGTCGTAAAAACTGAATTGATGGCTTGACTGTCATACACCACTGATCGCCCCCTGACTTGAACAACAACAGGACCGTCGGCACTGGCATTTGCATAGAACTCACGGACCATGGAAACGATAGCCGACTCAAGTGGTTTTATGAAGTGCACCCACTTGTGCCCAAGGATCACGTCCGTTAGCTTGCCATCCTTTGTTTGATCTAGCCGAAAACCCGTTCAGGTACCAAGTTTCATTTGACAAAGGAGTGCTTGTACTGTTTCCATGCTTCTTCGGTAATGAATTTGGCATTGTCCCAACTTTGTGGTGCTGCTGACGAGGATTCGCCGACGCTAATTCATTGCCTCTTTATAGCCATTTCAGAATTCAGCAATTGGTTTGAACAAAAGAAAGAAGACTCAATCCCACAAGCCCTAAATTTAGGCCAGACCCAAAAAATTCCAATTTCAAAGCAGCCCAAATAATTCAATTTCTGGTTCAAGAAATCTGTCGAACACCTATAGTGCAAATTCCAGAAACCCATTTTGATAACCCTTGCTTGAAAATGCTCTATCCAGATTTCTGTCAGTGGAAATCACCCACACAGACAACAAGAAATGTTCAAACCCAATAATTAAATCAAAATATATTTCTGATCGAATGAAATCCATAAATACCTTGAGTGGAAAACCATAGCTTGATTCTGATCTCTTTTTGGATACACACCTGACTTGTGGTCCACTTGGGGTCGATCGATGGCTAGGGCTTAGGGCACTGGAGGTGTACGGTTGGGCTTAGCTGATGCATAGAGTCAAAAGGAAAGAGGGGGATGGGTTATGCGCGAACAAGGGAATGATTTAAGTGCAGAAGCCGAGTTCTGCCTAATTACGTCAACAAAATTTCGCTGATGGCACTGCAGCACGACCATTGTGACGCCCCCAAATTCGGACCTCCACTTGGTCACTCAAATTTGGTTCATCACGTTCTCATTGTAAAACCATAATAACTAAAATAACACATTCACAACGGAAGATCTAAATTAGAATAATATACAATGATTTATTATAATTATTCCCCCAAGTCTCACAACCTACAGTACTTAATAGATTACATAATAGTATCGAATAAATACCTATTACATAATCCTAATTAAATTTAAACATTGTCTGGAAATAGTCTTAACATAACATAATAGTTTTAAACATAAAAGGAATAAGCTAGTCGGTAGCCTTGCCCTTCCCCTTGTCTGATCCAGAGACACCTCCCTGTTTCTCCTTAACTGAAATGTTTTAAATAAGCAAGGATGAGCACAAATTGCCCACCAAGTAATATACAACAAGGGTAAAGAGTTTCATAACACGAGTTTGAAATATCAAAGTATCATCTCTAAGATAGTTCAGAGTTTCAGAATAATATCATGAGTAATGAATATCAATAATTCTTGGAATAAGAACGATAATTTAATATAAATCAACAGAGATATATGAATTCAACGACTATCAATGTATCCAACTGAATAAACAATTTATACTGAGTAGCCACTAAGGACTATTGAACTTCCACTAGAGTTACTAATATTAAACTGATAACCCAAAAAAATCAAGTACTATAGATGATCAGTCTACAATACTTTACGTTATGAATAACACCACCATAATATTCAATAATGTGTTGGGGTTTCCAACGACATACACTCCCCTTACCAAAAGGGTTGTCCAACTCAGTTTTTCAAGATTTTCGCAACAATCAATTAATTTGGACAGCTTTTATAAACATGCATATAGTCTAGCCGAATCAAATGGCATTTACTCTTTCACAATATTTAAGAACAATACCAAGTTAAATATGAATAATAATTTTTTACAAGGGTTTAAACATACCAGCTCATTTGAACGAGAAAGTAATATAACTTGTATTCAAAGAGGTAAGCTTACGGTATTCGCCGAATAAAGAATGCAAAGATACTTGCACAATAAGAGTAAAGTTCAAGGAAACTCGTTTAATAATAATTAGAGCAAGTTTAAGGAACTTGCCTTAAGCGTAGTTTATCCACGTTAATAAATAAACACTTTCGAATCCTAGTATAGCGTATTATAAGTACAAGATGTTTATTAGCTAACAAAATCTTTAATCAAGCTCGACACGATTCAAGTATGCACATATGTAATACAAAATCAACTTATATGCCTATTATTAACCAAGTGTCTAACAATTTATAACGCTCAAGGTTAAGATCTTTCTACCCATGGACTTTCCTATTACAAGGCAAACACCAACTTATCATCTAAGCATCACATACATATATACATCAGTAGGTTTTAAACTCCTTTTAGCAACATAGGCACCATACAAGCTAACTGCCAAAGATCATATCTCACCATCCCAGATTACGGACTAAAAGCAGTTATTCTTGGCCATGGCTAAGTTTAGGGATCGGCAGCAATTCTTGGCTGATCCTCCGCCAAGCCAAGACTTAGTCTTTCGCCTTGTGGTTTCGTTGAAACTTGCTCAAAACAATCATACATGATATACTTGTCATGTTAAGGGTCTTTTCATGCTCCTTAAGTTAATCTAGTTTCCTTCTTACTTAATAGAATTCTAAATTGATTATTTCAATAAGTTAAGGCCATTCAAGGTCATGAAACCACAAAGTCTATCATGCTTGCTCTCTAAACATATAAGGTAGTTATAAAGCTCATATTTAGGCATGCTTGTGAGTATTCATAACACATATGTGAAACTAACACCGCTTTAGTTGAAAATGTGCTTTGTTCATGCTTTATTTGAAATATGATACATAAGCATGGCATATATATGTTTATATTATATGAGTGAGTCTAAGAGTGTCATCAAACATGATCACAAATATCAGATTTTAGTCATCATGGTAGCTTGACAATATTCACATTCAAAGCTTACTAGTAGGTTCAACATGCTCATGTTTTCTTACTAATCGTAATACACGTAAATTTTATGATTTAATATTAATATTTATAAATAGAGCACTGTGATTATTTATTTTATAAATGCTTACATGGCATGAGGTGAGTAACTTCAATTGAATTAAAATTTAACTTTTAATAATTGATAAGATGTGGAGAATTATGATAGGTTTATGAAATGTCTTGTGTGTGTGACTGATGATGGAATTAGTGAGGAATAATTAAGAAGGAATGCATTACTAAGTAAAAAGATGACAATAAGAGGTGGTATATAATTAATTTTAATTATTATACGGAGTAATAATAAATCATTGAATTGGTTTTGAAAGCATGCGGATGGACTAAATCTTTTTATTATTATTAAGTGAGTAACTTAAATTATGTGAAATAACTTGACTTATTAATAATTATTAAGGTGGTGTATAATTTAGTGTTATTGGGTAAATTAAATTAATTAAATTCTTTGCCATAATAATTAAGTATTTACATGTTTATAATCAAATAATAAATTGGGAGTCTAGCCCGATAAATTAATTTGATGGACTTTTGAGTTAGTGATAAACTTGGGTTATTTAAAATCGATTCGGAACCCAACATAATAGTTAGCGATAGTACAAGGTGTTGGTTTAATAAAATGTGGCGTGGGGCGATGGGCGGCCAGGCTAGCCCTTATACATGTACGAGATCTATTCTCTTGTCCCAAATTAAGGGTCACCAAGTACAAGGAGCGAGTAGCCTAAACTCTCTTTACATAAACTTTCAAAATTTGCTAATCCTAGGCATGAGAGGGGGCTAGCTAAGTGGTTTGGTATGGAGTGGTTAAACAACTCCTTAAGTAACCATTGTTCATTTCTATTGCACCATGAATCCCAACATTGGGTAAAACAAGTGTCTAGTCCATGCTTTTCTCTTTAAATACAAGCCACCATGGCAGTCTGTTATAGTGATAAGAGTGTTGGAGAAATCTGAGTAAAGAATTCTTAGTTGCTAAGCATTACCAAATCAGTGTGTGAGATATCAAGGTTAAAGCTCGAGAAGGTATAATTTCTACTTCGTTCTTAACTTAAGTCTTGTTTGATTCTCGGTTTTCCTAAATTAATAGGTCAAGTATGATGAATTAGCATGATATAGGGTGTTTAGAAAGTTTACTTTCGATGCGTGAATCGTTAATAATTGCACGGAATCAAGTTGTGGCTACTACTGAAAAAAAGCAGAGCATGTTCTTTGCTTACGAACTCCATAGAAGTACATTTGCACTTGCCGTGCTTAGGAACCGGTGATGGGTTCGATCGTGTTAGACCATGTATTAAAAATTCCCTTTAAATTTGTATGCATATAGTAAAGTCTTAATGAAATTAACCGACAAACTTAGACCTTGTCGAAATAGTGTAGGCAGAAGTCTACGAAAAGAAGTGACTTGGAGATGTCTTCGGACAAAGCGTGTTGTCTTGGACAAGTCGTAATATCTTCGGACATGGCTAAATGACTTGACCGTACATGCCATATATGTCTTCATCTTTGGACATGGCGAGACGTCTTGGAAGCGGACATGGCGGATGTCTTGACTTACGGACATGGCGAGATGTCACAGGACTCGGAGCGACATCATAACTTGATATAAGGATGGATTAATAAATATTCCTATCTTTGCTATAAACTATTATTACGAATGAGTTCTAAGTAGAAATTTTACTAACCGGAAAATAAATCTAATGCTGCAAACATGCGTAGAAAAGGGGTCGGTGGGATTAATAGATGTTATGGTCTACTTAAAGCAATGAACCTCTTGGAACTCTGAAGAAGAAAGATTATGAATAAACTAGCGGTGGTCAAAAGTATGAGCATGTTGGTGTACAACTATGAGTTTTGATGGGTGCGGCGGTATACGTAGACGTAGAAAAAAAAATGTGTTATGTGTACATGTTGTTTACATATGTATATTAAGTGTGTTTGGCTAATGAATACCTATACTTACATAAATAGGACAAACATAGTTCATTGAGGTGATTTTCGCTATAAGTAGCAATCAACGCTAAAAGCGAGTTCCCTAACCTCACTCAAATTTACATTGAGCAAGTATCAAGAACACTATTATTATTGTGTTGCAAGTTCCTTACTTCTTACCTTTGTATACATTGAATTGTCGTCTCAAGCAAAATATCATTTCTATTAGAAAATCATTTATATACCTTGGCGTTGTTGCAAACATTGGATTTATTGTTCTTAAATGCATGATAAAAATTGTACAAGCCTTTGATTCGACTAGACTATTATTATGCTATCAAACCAATTGACTTAGTGCGGACTATCGTAAATCTCTTGAGATGAACAACCCTCATTGAAGGGAAATTATATATTGTCGAGAGGCAAGCGTGCATGTATGAGTATGATTAAATGTTATGCATAGCGTAGGGTACTTTTTAATTTGATCACTGTTGTACTCGTTTACATTGGATTACAGTGTAATACTGTTAATTCTAGTAAGAATTCTTAGTCCTTAGTGACTACTAAGTACTCATTCATGTTGAACCTCGAAATGAACAAATCCTAAAATTTTGTTGATATCCTTCAGTCTATAGCGACACCTATTGAATACTCTTGATATTCCTTGATATCCTTGAACTACCAATTATTATTATACCCTTGAAAGGTTTAAATGCTATAGCTTGCTTGTTCTTACGGCTATATTACTTTTTGGGCAAACTCGTTGCTCATTCTTGCTTCCTAAAACATTACGATTAAAAGCGGAGCAAAGGCGGTACTTGAGAGACGAGGACAAGGGAAAGGGCAAGCTGACAGAATAACTTAGTCCTTAAGACTAGAAGTATTATTATTATTGTTATGCTTGTTATGATGTATTCAAGAATGATTAAGTTATGTTTAAGTTAATCTTTGAATTATCGTAGTAATGGTTATGGTACCTTGGGGACGCAAATATTTATATTATATCAATGTAAATTATTCTAGTATTTAGTTGTTGATTTTAGTAAGATATTCGTAGTTATGCGTGATGCCTGTAGAATTCGAGATATGGGTGTCGAATTTTGGGGCGTCATGAGGTTAATATCAAAGCCATAGTTATAAACCTTAGGAGGCGAGAGCCCTTAGATTATAACTTAGGAGAACTTGGAAGATAGAAAGGGATGAAACTCATATAGAGTTTTCATAGAGATGGACTTAGCGTGTTCTGAGAATATAACTTCATTCTATCTGATGAACTTATGTTATTTAACATTCTAATGGAGTTGTTGTTTGTTTTTGTCTTGTGTTGGTGATTGTGGGATGGTGACATGGGAGGACCTAATAGAGAGTAGTAGAAGAGAGCAGCGTGACATACACGTGGTATATGAGGCACCATTGATAGCGGAGCCTATATTAAGCTGTAGTCCTATCGATGATGATGATGAGGAAGAGGAGATGGAGCCAATGCAGGAGTGCGATCCGGAGGAGGAGCTATGGAGGAGGCGTATGGTGGGCGAGCCCATGGGGGACTCAAGCGAGGCTACTTTTGAGGATAGGATGTTGGGGGAGTATGAGGGGCGATTTTAGAGTTAGGGTGCGAGTTGAGGAGTTAGAGGTGAGGCTGGGGACGGAGTCCGAAATTCAAAAGGTGAGGGGCGAAGACCACGAGAGAAAGTTAGTGATGCGGGAGATGGAGGTAGAGATTGCTCACCGTAAGGAGAGCGGGAATCGGATGGGGCTTTGTTTCGCAGGCGGTGGCTAGGAATGTAGAAGCTGGCGGGGAAGTTGGAAGAGATGGAAGCGAGAGAGGAGTTGAGCGAGAGGACGGAGAGAAGGAAGCTATCCGTACTCGATTAGGGATGGAGGTAATGGATAGGATCCATTTGAAGAGAAGTGGGAAGGGGCCAATGATAGGGCTAACGATCTAGAAGATGAAGTGAGGTGCAAAAGGAGGAAGATGAATAGGATGGGCTATCACGGTGCGCATGACCATGGAGAGAGGCCCGATTGATGGGGTAAATCACTACCGTGAGCGAGCGAGACGGGACGACACACACCATAAGTAGAGATTTGGTGGTGCACATTACTCGGGAGAGGAGTACGAGGCGTTGTGGGGCTAGCGGAATGATAGATTAAGTCTAGGCGTTAAAAGTTATTAGTTGTAGTTAGTTATGTAGTGTATTATCATTGTTGTAATTTAGGTCTTTTATGTAGAATGTGAGATAGTTGTAAGCCCCAAACTTTTGAGTTATATTAGAGGGTAGTATGTTAATGGTTGTCCCCATCTTTTGTGATATTAGGGGATAAGTTGTGTCATTTATAGAAGTATGCTAGAGATAATCATGTAAGGTAACAATTTGGCATATGAATATAAATGATCTTGTACTGAAATGTATTACGAAATCTTATTCCTTTTATGGAGAATTGTTTAAGTAATATAATTAGATAATAAAAATGGAAGTTTTATGATGCGAGAAAAAATGCCGCCCAGGACGTAGATTAAGCGCCTTAGGAAGAAGTCGGTTAATGATGAGAGAGGACAAGTAGATCCCATTCGAGGAGGCTTGTAGATTTGTTAGGGGAGGCTCTTTAGGGAAGAAATGAACAAGTAACACTTTTGATCCCCAAGTAGCTCGATTCATGAAACTTGAGGACTTTAAGAGTGTAGGACCTCAAAATTCATAGGTACTCTAGATCCTATTGTAAGCATAAGCGTGGATCGAGGAAATGGAGAAAGCCTTCGCCATTGCTCGTGTGGGTGAAGACAGAAAACCGTGTTCGCTACATATATGATGAGGGTGAAAAAGCAAACTCTTGGTGGGAAGCAAATCAGCGAGAGGCGGGAGAAGGGACTATAACACAGGAAAGGTTTAAGACTTTGTTCTTGAGAATTACTTCGAAGAGCATGAAGAATAGGATGGAGGTAAAGTTTCTAGAACTAAAACAGGGGAGATAGCGGTGGCACGATGTATGCGGCCAAGTTCAATGAACTCACACGATTCCATGACACATCAAGTGAACCTTGAAGAAAGGAAATCTCGGCGCTTGAACTTGGACTAAAACCTTGGTTGTTCAACAAGGTGTCGGTCCTTCAAATCGACTCGTTAAGCCACATTATTGGAGAAAGGCGATAATTGCTTTGAGGGAGGTAGCGAGGCATTGAGGCAATACAACTGAGGAGGAGAAGAAGAACAAGAATGTTGGGGAGAAACTTCGTGGAGGGAGTAGCGGTGGTGGAAGTTATCACGGAAAGAGGAAATGGGATAACGCGCAACAACGACAACAACAACAACAACAACAACAACCAACCGAAACATCAACTAGTCGAGAAAGTTATCAAGGAGGGTTTAAGAAAAGAAGTGAAGCTTGCGAAATGTGGGAAGAACCATTAAGGGAATCTTTGGAAGAAGCGCGGCGTCTGCTACAAGCTATGACAAGAAGGGCACATTTCACCCAACTACCCAAAGCGAAAAAGATCGAGGATGTTTAGCGTGTGGCTGTTGAGCATCAAATCAAGGATTGCCCAAAGAAGGGGAGCAAGCGGAGGAAGCGGCCAACAAGGAGGGGGCGACAAGGCGATGATCGGCGGGACAGCATAATCAATCAACCGGCCATTGCCGAACCTTTAACATGACTATCAAGGCGCGATATTTGCAAGGGACGTGGTGTCGGTATTCTCCCAATCGATAATATAAATGCCTATGTATTATTTGATTGGTGCTACCTATTCCTTTATTAATACGAAGAATTTGCTAATCGACTAAACATACCTCACGAACATTTAGAAAATTCATTGAGCGTAGAGATTGCGAATAAGGAAGTAATTCCCATAGAGTTTGTTTATCAAAACTGTTGTGCAAACATTAGAGGTCACGAACTAAGCGTAGACTTAATTCCGATTAAACTGGGAGAGTTTGATGTGATATTAGGAATGGATTGGTTATCAAAGCCCGCGCTGCGATAATCGATTGTCAAAAGAAGAGTGTGAACCTTCAGACCTCAAATCGGTCTAAGGTAGTGTTTTATGGTAGCTCGTCGCTCAAGCAATCGTGTTGCCTTACGATGATGCAGGCTAAGAAATTGTTAAGGAAAGGATGTGTAGGTTATTTAGCCTATATAGTGGACACTCGACAAAGGGAATAGAAATGAAAGATATATCGGTGGTGAGAGATTTCAAAGCGCGTTTTCAGATGATTTGCACTGGTCTTCCGCGAGACGGAGAAATCGAATTCATAATAGACTTAGCAGGGAACCGCACCAATTTTGAAAGCCCATATATCATATGGCACGGTAGAAATGAAGGAATTGATGATTCAATTGCAAGAGTTACTAGATAAGGGTTACATTCGCCAAGTGTGTCTCCTTGGGGAGCACCGGTGTTGTTTGTAAAGAAAAGGATGGATCGATGAGGCTCTGTATCGATTATCGGGAGTTGAGCAAGTGACAATTAAGAATAGATATCCATTGCCAAGGATAAAGCGACCTTTTCGATCAACCTGAGGGAGCAAAGTGTTTTTCAAGATAGATTTTGCGAGCGGGTTATCATCGAGTTGAAAAGTGCGAGAGGAGGACATACAAAAGGCGGCGTTTGAAATCGCTTACGGACATTACGAATTTTTAGTGATGTCATTTGGGTTAACAATGCTCGTGACATTCATGGACTTGATGAGCCGAGTTTTGGGCCATACTTAGATAAGTTCGTAGTAGTATTTATCGATGACATTTTGATTTATTCAAAAGGCGAAGGAAAACCTGTAGAACACACGAAGATGGTATTGGAAGCATTGAGAAGGAAAAGATATCGCTAAATTTTCAAAATGTGAATTTTGGATGGAAAGGGTTCAATTTCTAGGACATGTGATAGATTAAAATGGAATTTCCGTGGATCTGCAAAGGTGGAAGCGGTAAATGCTTGAGGAACATAGAAGAGCCAATGAAGTTAGGAGTTTCTTAGGTTTAGCCAGGGTACTATCGAAGATTTATCAAGATTTTTCTAAGATAGCAACCCATTGACCAATCTAACGAGGAAGGCAGAGAAGTTCGTATGGACGGACAAATGCGAGGAGAGTTTCAAGAATTGAAGAGGAGGTTGAGTGAGGGCACTGTATTATCATTACGGATGATACGGGAGGATTTGTGGTGTATAGTGATGCATCGCATAGAGGACTTGGTTGTGTGCTAATGCAACATGGCACAGTCATTGCATATGCCTCATGAAAGTTGAAAGATTTTGAAAAAGCGATACCTACCCATGACTTGGAGTTAGCGGCGGTAGTCTTTGCATTGAAGATTTGGAGGCACTATTTGTATGGAGAAAAATGTGAGATATATCACGGATCACAAAAGTCTGAAATATATCTTCACACGAAGGAGTTGAACATGCGACAAAGAAGGTGGTTGGAACTAATCAAGGATTACGATTGTGAAATTCTTTATCACGGGAAAAAAAATGACGTTATGGCCAAGCGCTTTGAGAAGAGAAAAGGAAGGAGAAGTTATTCAAATTGACAACTAAAGAGGAATTAATAAGAGAAATGGAAAAGTTGGAAATAGAGGTGGAGGAACCAAAAGAAGCGGAAGGAAAATTACTCATGATGAGAGCTCACCAAGCGTTATTGGATAAAATAAAGGAAGCCTGAGAAAGATGAAGAATGTGAGAAGATAAAGAAAGAGAATAGTAGAAGATAAGGAAGAAAGGTTCAAAGTAGATAAGGGCGGTATATTGAGGTTTGAGAATTCGAGTATGGGTGCATTTGTAATGTGAGGCGAGAGAGAGGAAATCTACGAAGCACCACAATCTGACGTATTACAGTACATCCAGGAGGCACAAAAATGTACGGGATCTTGACACCATTTTTGGTGGCCTAATTTGAAAAAGAGAGGTTGCGAGAATGTGTTAGCGAGATGTCTTACTTGTCAAAGAGTCAAAGCGAGAACACGGAGACCAAGTGGACTACTTCAGCCATTTGGAAATTCGAGAATGGAAATGGGAGCACATTCGATGGACTTCGTGGTTGGACTTAGGTTTACGAGAGAAGGGTTATGATGCCATTTGGGTTATTGTGGACCGACTAACAAAGGATGACTCATTTTCTACCCATCAAGATTCGATTCAATTTGAACTAGTTAGCAAATTTGTATGTAAAGGAAATCGTATCGCGACATGGAGTGCGGTGTCGATTGTCTCCGATCGAGATCCGCGTTTCACGTAAAATTCTGGAAAAGTTTGCGAGGAGCGAATGGGAACTCAATTGAGATTAAATCTTGCTTATCACCCTCGGCCCGGCGGGCGAGTGAGCGAACCATACAAGCGTTGGAGGACATGCTTAGAGCTTGCGTGATGGACTTGAGGAAATTGGGACGACCATTTACCATTAGTAGAATTAACTTACAATAATAGCTATCATGCGAGTATCGGTATCTTGCATATATGAAGCTCTTCTGGGAGAAAGTGTAGAACACCATTATGTTGGGATGAAGTGGGAGAGCGGCGACTTTTGGGACGAAATTAGTCCGACAAGCGGTAGGCGTGGTAGCAACAATAAGGGGCAAATTGGTAGCGACTCAAGATCGCCAAAAAAAGTATCTTGAGCTTGCATCATCGAGCAAGAGACTTTGAAGTCGGTAGTTTTGTGTTTTTGAAGGTATCTCCTTGGAAGGAAAGATCAGATTAGGAAAGAAAGGAAAATTGAGTCAGAGGTTCATAGGGCCATTCGAGATATTGAAGCGAGTGGGGAAGTGGCATACAAAGTTGCTTTGCCACCAAGCTGGAACACATCCTGGCGTGTTTCACATTTCGTACTACGTCGTGATAAAGTCGACTATAAGCACGTGATTTCTATGAGCCCATTCAAGTAGAGAAGAATCGGCATATGAAGAAATTCACGATCGGATAATAGATAAGAAAGAACAAATGCTAAGAAACAAAGTTATATCTTTATAAAGGTTGTTTGGCGAAACCACGATGTCGAGGAGGCCACATGGGAATTAGAAGATAGGATGAGGAGAGACTATCCCCATCTTTTGTGTAACCTTGTATCGATTTAGGGCGGAATTTTTATAAGGGGAGAGGATGTAATACAAGTAAATTTTATGATTTAATATTAATATTTATAAATAGAGCACTGTGATTATTTATTTTATAAATGCTTACATGGCATGAGGTGAGTAACTTCAATTGAATTAAAATTTAACTTTTAATAATTGATAAGATGTGGAGAATTATGATAGGTTTATGAAATGTCTTGTGTGACACAATGATGGAATTAGTGAGGAATAATTAAGAAGGAATGCATTACTAAGTAAAAGATGACAATAAGAGAGGTGGTATATAATTAATTTATTTAATTATACGGAGTAATAATAAATCATTGAATTGGTTTGAAAGCATGCGGATGGACTAAATCTTTTTATTATTATTAAGTGAGTAACTTAAATTATGTGAAATAACTTGACTTATTAATAATTATTAAGGTGGTGTATAATTTAGTGTTATTGGGTAAATTAAATTAATTAAATTCTTTGCCATAATAATTAAGTATTTACATGTTTATAATCCAAATAATAAATTGGGAGTCTAGCCCGATAAATTAATTGATGGACTTTTGAGTTAGTGATAAACTTGGGTTATTTAAAATCAATTCGGAACCCAACATAATAGTTAAGCGATGGTACAAGGTGTTGGTTTAATAAAATGTGGCGTGGGGCGATGGGCAAGCCAGACTAGCCCCCTTGTCTATATATGCGAGATCTATTCTCTTGTCCCAAATTAAGGGTCACCAAGTACAAGGAGCGATAGCCTAAACTCTCTTTACATAAACTTTCAAGTCTTTAATCCTAGGCATGCGGGGCTAGCTAAGTGGTATTTGGTATGGAGTGGTTAAACAACTCCTTAAGTAACCATTGTTCATTTCTATTGCACCATGAATCCCAACATTGGGTAAAGCAAGTGTCTAGTCCATGCTTTTCTCTTTAAATACAAGCCACCATGGCGATCTGTTTATAGTGATAAGAGTGTTGGAGAAATCGAGTAAAGAATTCTTAGTTCTTTAAGCATTACCAAATCAGTGTGTGAGATATCAAGGTTAAAGCTCGAGAAGGTATAATTTCTACTTCGTTCTTAACTTAAGTCTTGTTTGATTCTCGATTTTCCTAAATTAATAGGTCAAGTATGATGAATTAGCATGATATAGGGTGTTTAGAAAGTTTACTTTCGTGCATGAATACGTTAATAATTGCCTGGAATCAAGTTGTGGCTACTCTGTAAAACAGAGCATGTTCACTGCTTCTGAACTCCATGGGGTGCAGCTGCACCGTACTTAGGAACCAGCTGATGGGTTCGGTCGTGTTAGACCATGTATTAAGAAATTCCCTTAGGTTGTATGCATATAGTAAAGTCTTAATGAAATTAACCCGACAAACTTAGACCTTGTCGAAATAGTGTAGACCGAAGTCTCTGAAAGAGCTGACTTCGGAGATGTCTTCGGACAAAGCGTGTTGTCTTCGGACAAGTCGTAATATCTTTGGACATGGCTAAATGACTTGACCGTACACATGGCCATATGTCTTCATCTTCGGACATGGCGGATGTTTGAGACGTCAAGGCATGGCGGACATGGCGGATGTCTTGACCGGACATGGCGAGATGTCACGGGACTCAAAGAGCGACATCATAACTTGATATAAGGATGGATTAATAAATATTCCTATCTTGCTATAAACTATTATTACACGAATGAGTTCTAAGTAGAGAATTTTACTAACCGGAAAATAAATCTAATGCTGCAAACATCGTAGAAAAGGGGTCGGTGGGATTAATAGATGTTATGGTCTACTTAAAGCAATGAACCTCTTGGAACTACGAAGAAGAAAGATTATGAATAAACTAGCAGTGGTCAAAAGTATGAGCATGTTAGTGTACAACTATGAGTTTTGATGGGTGCAGCAGTATACATAGAAAAAAAAATGTGTTATGTGTACATGTTGTTTACATATGTATATTAAGTGTGTTTGGCTAATGAATACCTATACTTACATAAATAGGACAAACATAGTTCATTGAGGTGATTTTCGCTATAAGTAGCAATCAACGCTAAAAAGCGAGTTCCTAACCTCACTCAAATTTACATTGAGCAAGTATCAGAACACTATTATTATTGTGTTGCAAGTTCCTTACTTCTTCTTTGTATACATTGAATTGTCGTCTCAAGCAAATATACATTTCTATTAGAAAATCATTTATATACCTTGGCGTTGTTGCAAACATTGGATTTATTGTTCTTAAATGCATGATAAAAATTGTCTAAGCCTTTGATTCGACTAGACTATTATTATGCTATCCAAACCAATTGACTTGGTGCGGACTATAAATAAATCTCTTGAGATGAACAACCCTCATTGAAGGAAATTATATATTGTCGAGGGGCAAGCGTGCACACATGAGTATGATTAAATGTTATGCATAACGTAGGGTACTTTAGGTGATCACTGTTGTACTCGTTTACATTGGATTCTGAGTGTAATCTTTATTAATTCTAGTAAGAGTTCTTAGTCCTTAGTATTTGCTTTCGGTACTCATTCATGTTGAACCTCGAAATGAATGAAATCACGAAATTTTGTTGATATCCTTGGTCTATAGCGACACCTATTGAATACTCTTGATATTTCTTGATATCCTTGAACTACCAATTATTATTATACCCTTGAAAGGTTTAAATGCTATAAGCGCTTGTTCTTACGGCTATATTACTTCTTTGGGCAAACTCGTTGCTCATTCTTGCTTCCTAAAACATTACAGATTAAAAAATGAGCAAAGCGGTACTTGAGGACAGGGACAAGGGAAATAACTTAGTCCTTAAGACTAGAAGAATATTATTTAGTATGCTTGTTAAGATGTAAGAATATTATTATTATAATCCTTTGAATTGTCGTAGTAATGGTTACTTGTTATGATGTATTCAAAGAATGATTAAGTTATGTAAGATATTTAAGTTAATCAGAATTTGAATTATAGAATTTAAGTAGTAATACATTAAATTACGGTACCTTATCTCTACCACTCATATAATCATATAAATATTTATATTATATAAATAAATTTATGTAAATTATTCTTAATAGTATTTTACCGTTGTTGATACCTTTATATTTTAGTAACTATTTATTTATGTTAAATAAATTATGGTATATACACTATATAGTATAGTTGTATTATTACTCATATGCATATAACCATCAATATAATATTATTATATTACTAACTTACTTATAAATAATTTATTCACTTCCTTGATTAATTAAGATCAATATTAATTAATCCAATCATCGAATTGATTATTATATTTATGGATTTCCATAACCATTACTTATCTATATAATTCTTATTATACTTTTATAGTTATATTGCAAACAATAACAATCACATATTATTAATTAATTACGAAGTAATCAATTTTCTACCACAACCATCATCAATTAATTAATATGACAATTAACAATTAATATTGGTTATTTGCGAACTTTATTTCATAGTTTATTAATGTCACACACATCATATAATTGTTTCATTTAATTTTCCAAAGTAGAAGAATTAATTTTTCTCCAACTGACCACTAAGCGTAGGCTTGCTTGATTTATCTTTCTTTGAGACGAGGAAATGCTATTGCGTGCCTCGACAGCGATTGCTTAAGACTGGTTTAGCTTCAGCCCATGTCAATTTTCATCGCTAAACTCGCTTTATACGACATGAATTAATGTCCACAAGAGTGTTACTACAAATCTACGAGTGTATTGATTACTTATATGAAATCAACTGATTAACACGATTAATCCTCTTAATTCTGGTTTTAATCTACTTAATGGATTTCCTCATTTCACATTATGCCACACAAGGCATTTCACAAATTCCATTGTCACTTTATACATCTTAATACACATTGATCTAATACGAATCAATTGAATTAACCGACTCTCAAAATAATAACACTTATATTCACAAAAATTTTATTTCCATAAATATATTTAGTTAATAATACGTGAAAATTCTCGGGTATTACATCCTCCCCCCCTTATAAAAATTTCGTCCCAGAATTGCTACAAGGTTACACAAATAGATGGGGATAATCCCTCATCATCCTATCTTCTAACTCCCACGTTGCCTCCTCGACATCGTGGTTACGCCAAAGTACTTTTACAGAAGAAATAACTTTATTCCTTAAGGTTTGATCTTTCCTATCAAGAATTTGGACATGAACTTCTTCGTATGCTAAGTTCTTCTCCACTTGAATGGGTTCGTAAGAAATCACCTGTTTGTAGTCAAGCTTGTACGGACGCAACACGGATATATGAAACACGTTATAGATGTTCTCCAACTCATGTGGTAGTGCAACTTTGTACGCTACTTCGCCCACTCGCTTTAGTACCTCAAACGGTCCTATGAATCGGGACTCAGTTTTCCTTTCTTGCCGAAACGGATCTTCCCCTTCCACAGAGATACCTTTAAGAATATGAAACTGCCGACTTCAAAATCTCGGTCTTGCCGATGCAAATCTGTGTACTTTTTCTGGTGATCTTGAGCTGCTACTAGTCTGGTTCTTATTACTGCAACCACGTCTGCGGTTTGTTGTACTAACTCTGGTTCGAGTATTCGTCGTTCTCCAACTTCGTCCCAACATAATGGCATTCTGCACTTTCTTCCGTAAAGAGCTTCATACGGAGGCATGCCGATACTCTCATGGTAACTATTATTATATGCAAATTTGACTAAGGGTAGGTGGTCGTCCCAATTTCCCTTGAAGTCCATCATGAAGTCCTAAACATGTCCTGTAACGTTTGTATAGTTCGCTCACTTTGTCCATCTGTCTGAGGATGATAAGTAGTACTTAACTGTAACTGTGTTCCCATCCTCTCTTGCAAGCTTTTCTAGAATTTTGACGTGAAACGCGGGTCTCGGTCAGAAACAATCGACACCGGTACTCCATGTCGTGAAACAATTTCCTTTATGTACAGACTCGCTAATTGATTTAAACTGTAGTGGATCTTGATAGGTAGAAAATGTGCGGTCTTCATAAGTCGATCCACGATAACCCAAATGGCATCTAAACCTTTCTGCATGACTGGAAGTCCTACCACTAAATCCATCGTGATATGCTCCCATTTCCACTTTGGTATTTCCAACGGTTGTAGTAAACCACTCGGTCGCTGATGCTCTGATTTTACACGTTGACACATAAGACATCTACTAACGTACTCCGCAATTTCTCGTTTTAGATTTGGCCACCAAAAATGTTGCTTCAAGTCCCGGTACATCTTTGTGCCTCCTAGATGAGCGGAATATGTCGTATTATGAGCTTCGTACAAAATCTCCTCTTTTAACTCGGCCACTGCCGGTACCCACACTCTCCCTTCGAATCTTAAGATGTCGTCTTTATCTATTCGAAATTTTTCTTCCTCTTTTTCCGTGATCTTTCTCCTATTTTTCTCACATTCTCCATCTTTTTCCTGGGCTTCCTTTACTCTATCCAACAATGTCGGACAAACTTCTATTACAAATAACTTCTCTTCAGACCTCTTGGGTCCCTTCACCTCTATTTCCAACTTCTCCATATCTCTTATTAACTCTTCCTGAGTTGTCAGTTGGAATAATTTCTCCCTTCCTTTCCTGCTCAGAGCATCGGCAACTACGTTGGCCTTCCCCGGGTGATAAAGAATATTACAATCATAATCTTTGATAAATTCCAACCACCTTCTTTGACGCATATTCAACTCCTTCTATGTGAAGATATATTTCAGACTTTTGTGGTCCGTGTATATCTCACATTTCTCTCTGTACAAATAATGTCTCCATATCTTTAACGCAAAAACTATGGCCGCTAACTTTAGGTCATGAGTAGGGTATCGTTTTTTGTAATCCTTTAGCTGTCGTGAGGCATACGCAATGACTTTGTCATGTTGCATATATTAGGTTTGTAATATTCATGAATGCAATCAAATTGCACAAATTAAGTGGAAACGTGGAAAATCAGAGTTTTAAAATTTTACAAACCATATACCCGGATCATCCTTTATGCACAATTATTAATTTAACGAAAAGATAAAAAACAAGAATCATACCCTTGAAGATCCGAGCTTCCTCAGGTACAAGTTCACCTCCAATCCTTTTCGCGTTCAACTTGAATCCACCGGGTTTGGTTCCTTCCTTTGATCAACGTTTGTCACCCAAATGTTTGGCCTCTAGAGTTGCTCCACCAAGGAAGAAGAAAGATTTAAAAAGATGGGTGTTTGGTAAAACCCTAGTTTTTCTATCTCTCATAGAAAAGGGTGTGCTCTCCCAACTATTGGAATTACGTATTCTATGAAAAACTCAACCCCACCCATAATAAGACTCCTCTTATTAATAGATGTGGGAAACCCTCCTTAACAATTAAGGAATTGAGTTTTATTTTAATTAATTAAATTCCTTTAATTAATCAGGCTCCCAATCTTATTAGGAATAATTAATTAAACTCTTTTAATTAATTAGCCTCCTAATCTTATTAGGATATTTGAGAGTACTTTTATTAATTAATTCCTAAACTCCTTTAGAAATTAAAAATAATAATAGTAATAATAATAATAAGACTCCTCTTATTAATTTATATTTAATATTTTAAAATATTAAATAATAAATATTAAACTATTTAATTTATTCTATCACCATAGATTAAATGAAATATGCTTAACTTATTATTATGATTATGCCATTAACTTCTTAAATAATTATTCTTCTTTTTTTATGGTGTGACCCTTTAAGTTCTCCATATTAAAGCTTAGGTTGTGAATAACTCAATTAGAATAATTCTAATCTTATTTAAATAAATAAATTAAACTATTAATTTATTTAAATAAATAATATTTATTCTATAATTGGGATAAGCCTCCTAGCGATCAAAGCGAATTTTCGGATAATATAGATTTCAACATTAATCATAAAAGAACCTTTGAGTAAATAGTTACCGTACAATTCAATCATTCCACCATACAATATCCCAATTAATTATAACACATGGAATTACTGTCAAGTCTTATTTTATTTAATTATATGTATTTCGACTCTTAAATACACAACTTCAAATAATGCAAATTAGAAACTCCTTTCTAATTTCATTCTGCCTTGGCCAAGGACTACTGGGTTGTCATTTATCGAATCACATATAACATTTCTATTCTTTTACTAGAAGTGGTAGATTCTTTATTGATCATACATTATCTAGATGTATAACTTATTATACCCAAGCATACCCTTTGATATACCCTAAGGGTCTTAAGGAATAAGTTAAAGTATAACTCATCATACACAAGATACTATGATGATCTCAAGTCCAAGGATCACTTGTACTACTATCACTACAGGAATTCCTATTGACATGTAAGTAAAACTCCATTAGGTATTCCTTAGCGAGCCACGTTCAGTGAACTTATTCTCTAATAAGCACCTAATACTTGATTTAGTGTCTCCACACAAATGATCATGAGATCAATCATCCTCATCCAATGAGCAAGCAACGTATGTACCAATCTATCCGGATTCACTAATCCCCAATTTAGTAATCCAATGATTGGGAACTATTTTAGTTTTAAGCTTTCTAATAATTTAGATCTCATTAAAATGATCATCATCATTATTCTAAAAGCATTGCTTAAAACTATGTGTTTATCACATATTATAAAACAGCATCATATAGATAACTAAAAGCCTTTAATAAATTAATACTTTTTTATTAATAATTGAATAAGATTATTAAAAAGTATATGTGTGACGCCCCCAAAACAGATATACATCACCCATCTTGATTCGCCAGATACATGGTACATAAATTCAAATACTACTTAATTATACAACAGTCGTATAAAATACGACAAAACATAGCTGAGAGTTTAAACAAGAATATTGTTATCTAGACAATATCCACACTCAATGGTGTTCTCATTACAATTATTATAACATTATTCCGTAGAATAGTGAGGACTACTAAAGCCATTTATCCTGGACCATCACTCCATTCCCCGACTCATCCCAGCTATATTCTCATTTCCTGAAGAGAACAAAGAAAGAAAGGGTGAGCTCAACTAGCCCCTTAAGAAATATTATGACTAAGATAATGCAGAATAAATTATCCTTAACCTTCAACAGTATCTCCTTCCTCTTGACCAAAATCTCATAGGCTTAATCTCTCAATTTCCATTGTATTTCCTCTCTTCTTCCAAGCCCTCTTTCTAAACCTTTATTATTTCTCCTTAGAAAATAAGATGCGTATAAGAAACTGGCCATCCCACGTACTCTTCTTTTAGAAAATAACAAAAGACATCAGTCGAACAAGCCAAATGCCACAAGGCATTGTTTGGCTACCACCTCCCCCCCAAACTAAATTATTTTTATATTATCTTATATTATATAGTTTCATGTCACACCCTTAGTTGATTAATTTAAATAACATAGTTTAGTTAATTTAAATAACTCATATTAATAATAAAAATCTTATTATCATTATACTTATAATTAATAAATAATTATATATCTAATTTAATTGATAAATTAGAAACATCACTTTATTTAATTTATTCATTCCTATAATATTTAAAAATTCATTTAATTTAATTAATTCATTAAATTAAATCTTCAAAGAATAAAATTTACCTTTGCTTTAATTTAATTATCATACACACATAACTAAATTATTAAACCACAATTTCATAAATTATTTATTTTTCTCAATAAATAATTTATTTAAAATATTTATTTAATTCAATAAATATTTAAAATAATTACCAAATTCATTTAATTTCTTCAATAGTTAACTTAACTATTAAACCTCACTTTCCTAATATATGAATATATATATATATATATATATATATATATATATATCTCTTCACACCAGATCACCTATTTCAAAATATATAGCACGTATATATACCTACTCAAACTCAAACATCTCATAATAAGAATTTTAACTATTAAATTCTTATTTTAATAATTTATAAAAATTCGGGTTGTCACACCACTGTCTAAAGCTTAGGATTCAGACAAATGCTACCGTCTCTCGCTGTACTCAAGACAGAAAGCTTTGCACTTCCTGTTTTCAGACCATACTTTAATACAATTAGACACTTACACTTAACATGCATACACGCTAGGGGTCTTTACATACTTGTATGACCACTTCAAGTTCAACCTTATATGTTAGAGACTTTAATTTAGGATTTCCAAGAATCAAATCCAAATAGGGTTATGTAATCACTAGGTGTACTAATTAGTCTTATGTTCACATAAAGAGGTCACATAATCTTTACTACATATGCTCGTACATATTCACATCTATTACTCATAGCTAGCATCGTTTAACACTTTAAAACATGCTTTAACCTCATGCTTGGTTTACTTCCATTATGTTTAACATATAAGACATATGTTTAGTGACATAATGAAATATAACATGGCATCTCAAGCCTTTAAAATCTAAATACTAATATGTAATACAACTTAAGTTTGACAACATGCTCGAGGTTGCCTTTGAAATCATTTTTTCATAAATGATGCAATATAGCACATATAACTCATATCTAGGGATATTATAGACATAACATCACTTATAAATCCTTTAGAATCTAGATATCCATGTGATGCAACTAGATTTTAAAAATATGTTCAAGTTTGCTTTTGAAACCACTTTAAACTTGAACAATGCCACTCAACACATACAAGACAACTTTAACGCTCTATTCATATGTAGTCAAGTCATGTTAACATGCTCGCAAGATCAAAATGTATATCAAATAGCCTTCATGCACCTTAGTTCTATAATACCAAGTTTTCTCAAAAACTTCTTTCACACAAGGTCTAATGAGTTTGATTATAAACAAAGGAACCATGCACACTAAGGATGCTTATTTATGTGTAAAATCAGTCATGTGTATATACCACTAAGTTCAAAATCTGTAGAACATGAATTTAACAAAGTTTATTTCCAAAACATAAAGTCCCAAAATTCCATGTACCATACGCTTTCGTTAATCATGTATGCTCATCTAATCATGTTCACTTTAGGTTAATATATTCGTGTTTACACATTACACATACTTGCGTGCTAGCTTAAGTCATAGTACTATACCAACATTTAGCAGATTTTAAAACAAAAGATTCAACTGAAATCAGGGACTGGAGCAGCTGCATTGCGCCTCAGTGTTAATCCGTGGCAATTTGCTAGCGTACTGGTTCGAAGTTAGTAATAGTGCCTTCAATGAACTTCAAATTTAACCATATAAATTACTCATGAATTCGTTTTTAAACCATCATGTATCAGTTTAAACATGCTTATATGGTCATATAACAATTATATAACCCAAACCCAACCTTATTAACATATAATTCCACAAAATCAAGAATTAAATTTCAAGAACTCAAGAATTCATTTGACAGAAACTGAAAATGGAAGAATTTGATACCTCTGCAATTATGAATTATCTTGTTCCTAATGAACTCCCAATGTTCTAGAATGCTCTCAATCCACAGACTTAGCAATTATTAGACAACTCAAGCAATCATAGAGAATGAAGGGAAGTGTTCAATTTATAGAAAATTCCTTGACCATGCCAAGCCATTGCCCAAGAAATCACACCAATGGATGGAAGAATTGCATGAAGGTCAGAAAGGAGTTGGTAGATGGTTGTTGGATTTCATCATGGCCACCAGTCCCCCATTATTATTAGCTAGGAAGCTTGGAAGAAAAGAAGAACATAGGCCTTAGCCTTTATGTTCTACACGTGACTGAGAATTGAGTGTAAATGGAACACTCAATTTGGGACAAACCAATTATCTCAGTATGCTTGCAACACTTAACCCATACACATATACACATTTCTACTCTTATGTTATATCGACCATACATTAGCTATAACTTAATGTCACAATATGATTTACACCTTTAATATTTCAAGGTAGTTGATACTAATCATACCTATAATTCATGTACACTTTATTTTAATGTTTCCCCACATGCATATTGTCACATACACCTCTTATGATGTATTCCTATCATATAGTTTCAATAAATCTTGATATATGGTTACTATATATAGTATAGTCACATAAGTGTCGTACTACACTATACAACGCAGTTAGGCATTATTGTCTGAGTAGTTCCAAATTTTTTTTACTACTCACATAACCACACTATAACCTTATTTAATATTAATGTTTTACAACTACATATGATTTCTCTGTACCACTTGGTACCTTATGTCATTAGTCTCAATTAAATGTCACACTTCATGTATTCTTAAGCCGTAGGTATTATATATTACTACTATTCACATTTTCCATATTACCCACAATAATATTATTTAATGATTATACCCACATTAATATTTTAATTGGGCTAAATATCATTTAGTTGGGTATTTTCAACCTACACAATAATTAATTATTATTAATCATTTCTTTTCAATAATTATTATGCATTCCTTTAATTAATAAAATATAATATTCTATAATATCACTTAATTAATTAAACCTTATTCAAATCCATTCATGGACAACTTAACCCTCATTTAGGATTTTATTATCCTTTTGAGTCCTTAATACCCATTTCTTAGATTTTAAATTCCAAAAACGGATATTACAGACTGGCTCAGCTGCGCTGGTCACAGACTTGGAAATGGCACAGCTACGCCATACCAAATTCTCATGCAAACAAGTTTTACATTAGCAGAACTAAAACCTTACACTTCTAAACACTTTACACATCCTCCTTAAACGTTAACTCGACTAACATCAATCCTCTATTTGGTTTCGCATCATCGATTACTATTTTCCTTAAACATTCAAGGATTACGCTTCGAGTTTAAAAATTCTATCTCCCTTATTAGTTTAACCAACTATACATCTCCTTTACGGTTTCATACCACCAATAACACCACACTCAAATCTAACACATACATGCATCACTTCTCACCGTGTATCAATTTACTCAATAATTCTCTAACCACTTCAAAGGTATATTGATTTTCTTCTCTCGTCAACAACCTACATATATACAAGTCCAAACCTAACACACATCGAGTCTTTAATAGTATTCAATATAGTACACTGAGTGGTTTCCCACAAACAACCAACAAATTAGTTTCCGTCTCGTCTACACTGTTTTCACAGTGAGTTAGATCGGTTAGCAATTCGTATATACCTTCACTCTCTGAAGGAATCGTTTAGCCCAGCTACTATACATCGACCATTAAAGAGTATGATTGCACTACCTTTGACTTGATATTCACTCGTACAAATACTCAAGAAATTGGTAATTATCAAAGATATTTTAATGTCACCAACTTACTATAATAAAATAGTTTCACATAAATTATTTAACATCCATAGATAAATTTTTATCCATCCTCTTACTAATTCATCTCTATAGTTTATAACAAATATATAATAATGATATATATTTATTAAACACAACATTACTTAGTGCATAGCTCATATTACCCTATGTAACACAATACTACATACCTCGTAACACATAATACATTTTTATTTGAACCCTTCACATGCCTTAAGAATTTTATTTACTAAATTCTTATTTTAATATTTTCTGAAAATTTGGGTTCTTACACATTCCTATACCTTAGTATAGTCTATCAACTTACCACACATTATGAGTTCAGAAACTTTCCACAATAATATAAGTTTAAGAACTATCCCAGACAGGCCATAGGCGTCCATTCGCCGAGAAGTTCAAAAATATACCATATAATTATGAGTCACGAACTTACCGTAAGTATGAGTTTCAAGAACTCGCACCTTATCTTATCGTTCTCTACCTACCAAGTA
Source organism: Panax quinquefolius (assembly GCA_020205615.1). Taxonomy (NCBI): domain Eukaryota; kingdom Viridiplantae; phylum Streptophyta; class Magnoliopsida; order Apiales; family Araliaceae; genus Panax; species Panax quinquefolius. Next base: position 45,924,106 of record CM035159.1, read on the forward strand.
TATACATGAGAAAAGATTCACATTCTCGTCATATATATCTTGATAGCGCAACCAATTTCAATGATTATCACTGTAATAAACTGAGTAGTTGTTACACCAAGCACAAACCTCTGCCCATACAAAGGTTCATACAACTCAGCTATCACATGAGCCCTCAATTGAAATCTTACAACTTCTAACTTTCTATTTACTTAATATGAATTTTCTTTAATTCGTATGCTATCCTTTACAACTCAATTTGAGTTCTTCTTCCTGTACTACTTCGTAGTACCATTCATTCATAACATTAGCTATGAATCATTCATCGTTTAACAGCTCGTCCGTTACTACGATTTACTATGATCACGTGGTGATCTTCGTATCCTTCTCTCTATGATTATAGTCTTAGGTACTCATACCTCTGGCTTATAACCTATCAGCTTTTATACCAATCTGTAACACCCCAAAATCCGGTCTATTTTCACATTCGAATTCCGTACGTCACGATCCCATCTTCTTCCAAACATACATCATTATATAGCTAAATATAACAACATACATTCTCAAATCCTAGGTTCTAAAACCTTATAACCTCTTTCATTATAAATAATGATAATTACATTATTCTTTACATCTTGCACGAGTAACTTTTATCTGCCACCAAGGATACATAATCATTCATTAAATTATTCTATAGTTTAATTCTATTATTTTATATTACAAGTCTTTACTTGATCTTCACGCACATTCATATAATGAATGTCACTTGTTTTGGATACCGATCAGCTTGATCTTTGCGGGATCCTTAAGTTCTTCTAACATCGTTCGCTGAAAATGTTTTTATTTAAAGCAAGTGTGAGCATTCAATTGCCCTAGCAAGTTATAGCAGTTGAACAAATAACTTCAAGAATTTAACATTCTTTTAAGACTTCAATAACCGAACAAACATTATGAAGTAGCTTGAATAATAGGAATAATCTCGATTCATATCATTTTAAAACATTAGTCACATTTACTTTAAAATACTTTCATTCTCTACTCTCTTTCATACACATTCTATCTGGCTAGAATCAATAGCACAGACTTAACAATAACGGTTCATGTATAAACACAACATTCTCATATTGAACAGTTCAATCATAGAATAGTTCATCTCATAGAAACACCAAAGTGTTCAAATTGTGGGACAAGGCCTCATACGTTCTACCACCTTGTACAAATATCACACATTCGTACATAGACAGAACTTCTCAAGTTCAACATCTGAGAAGTTTTAGAAACTAGCATTCATTTAAAATATGAATGAAGTTAGGAAACTTGCCTTACGCACAGCTACATCTTATAGTTTACGCTGAACTGCTCATTCCAATTCCTATGTAGCACATAAGAAAATAACACATACACCAATTAGTCATATACTTGACTATACACATTGGTTTATTTAACTTTACTTCTTAGGGTTCACATTCTTATAAACTAAGTTTACGCGACCAACTTTCTTTACCGGTTAACGGCTTCATGACATACGGAGATGTCTTACTCAATACGTTCATCATCTTTGATGATTTACATTCTTATCTTCTACTTATAACTCTCCTAGGACTCAGCACATATCGTGTCTCTACTAGTAGTCCATGTGGTACCCTAAGTGGTTTCCCACAAATAACCAACAAACAAGTTCCCGTCTCATCTACACTGCCCATAACAGTGAGTTAGATCGGTTACCAGTTTTGTATATACCGTCGCTCTTTGAAGGATTTGTTTAGCCCAGCTCCCATATGTCAACCATCAAAGGTTACGATTGTAATACAACCTAACTTATCTTAACTTATCTGAACTATTAAACTATAATGTTCGTTAAGTCAAATTCTTATTCCTTATGGCTTTCTGGCAACTAAATGCCATACCTCAGGATTTATTCTTATCGTCCAAGTCATACAGTCCTTTGTATACTCAGAACGATCATTCCATATTCATTCTACGCATTTATAGCATTAAGCATTTTACTTTACCTTTTTCTTATCTTACAACGTTTGGTCCATTCGACACGGAACGTCTTCCAAGTTATAAACATTTACTCGGCTTCTTTACGTTATACGTGCTTGTCTTTAATTCAGCTTCTTCACCGTTCACAAGTTTAATCATTGGTCTTCATTATCCTACGGTCAAACCATACATGGGGTGTAGGTTCTACCCGTTTAATATTCGCGCACACTTAACCTTTACGTCGGTTCAAGTGTTCAATGCTTATATTTCATTCTAACATTCTCCTCTGACTCACATTCGGCTTTCGGTAATCTTATTACCGTTCGCTATAGCTTTCTTGATAATTCATATCTTACTTACTACCTTCGTCAACATCTAAGTTATACAACCAATGTACACTTAGAACGTTCGCTCGACGTGAATACGATTCACGAGAATCATTTACGTATTCAACGTTTACGTTGTTCCTCTCTTAATCTTTCATTCAACTTTTAACTAAGGTTTTAATCACTTTCATTCATTACTATCACCTGAACCTGATGTTTAATATTCATTTTTAATGTCAAAGCCATACGGTTCATTGTATGCTAAGATCGATCGTTCATCGCAACAGCGTTGCGTTCACATCGTCTAAACGCTTTACATTCATCTCTCATCACCATGTCATAACATCAAAATGTTATACATTACTTTCGTCACTCAACGTCTAAGGAATCAGAACCATAGCAATCCGTTACGTTCGTTTATCGCGACTACGGTCCCCAGACATCGGTTCTGTAACCCACATCTACATTCTTTGTCTTCTAATCTCGTTTAATCTTTTCGTTTAACCTTCATCTAAAGTTTAATACACTTGATTAAGTGATACATTAGTTGAACTACATGTTCATATTTCTTTCTTGCACATCCCCCAGTAATTGAGCACTTAAAAACTCATCACTTGCTTTTTCCCCTGCACCGGTGTCGTGACGTTGGGCCCCTTCGTTTACCTCGTATTGCATTACCACTCTGTGATGTCAATCACTGCTGAAATTTGGTGTCATGGCGCCACTATCTTCTCTATTTCTCATGCGGTGAAACCACTCAGTAGTAGTCGATGGCGAGGCAACGCGCTTCAAAGGTCATAGCCTCCCGAGAACCATTGGCCATTGGCTGCCGAGAGAACAAAACCTAGAAAATCTTTCTAGGTCTTAGAAATTGCTTAAGACGCTTACTTCTCGAATCCATAAAATATTCGTTATAACTCGAAACGAGGTCATTCCAAAGCCATTATATTCCTTATCTTACGTACTTCGATTACCCACGAACTGAACTTTTTTCTGAATTCGTTAACATGCCATTCAATTGGCTTAATCTTCGCTCTTTGTTCGTTTTACATTTTTAACGTTCTTCGTTCTTTCGTCCGTAATTCGGTCATCTGAACTCAGAACTCATTTGTTCTTGAGTCCACGACTTACGTTTTATACGTTCTCTTACATTCTTATGAAACCCTACATATTCGGGTTCATTTACATACTTTCTATTTCTCATTCATCTTATACGAATTTTTGCCATAACTTTGTTACAGCTCAGTTTTAATCCGTTCTTCATGAACATTTCTAACATTCCTAACCAAGCAATAAGCATCTAACTTATACGCGATGGTTTTAAACTTGTCCATCAACAACAATTACACTACGATGGTTTTAAATTTGTCCATCAACAACGTTCTTCGTATGTTCTTCGCGTTCTTCATTTTTAATCGATATTTTGATTACGATTTTACTTTTTCTTGGAATTTGATGTTATAGAACACCATTCCTTACTTATTTCATCGTATCATTCATATGATCCACTTGAATCGTTCTAATTCATTACGAATCTTATACTTCCTCAAGAAATTTATAAAATAAACTTCTAATTCCTATTTCTTCTTTTATCAATGATTTCAACCATATGAAATCATTCCTAACATCATCTACTTCTTATTCTCATTAAGCTATGTTTTTAACATAAAAACTTAAAGAAAATTATCTAGAAGTTAGGTTTTCGGATTACCTTTCTTCTTTAATCTCCTTCCATCGGAAAAAGGTTGCTTATGAGCAAGCTTTTCCTCTTCCTTTTCTTCTTCTTTCCCATCCGAAATCTCTCTCTCTCTCCCTCAAAAGTTGTTGGATTTTCAAAATCCTAAACAAATGATTAAAGCTTTCTATTTATAGAAAACCAAGGCTAGGGGAAAAATAGTTATTTCTCCCTCAAACCACCTTACTATTCATGACTTAAGCACTATGTTAACTTAGCCCTTAAGTTTACTTACTCCTTAAGTTTACTTAGCCTTTAATTTTACTTAACCCTTAAGTTTACGTACTCCTTACTCCACCTCCTTACTATTCACGAAGCTTCCAAGGGAAGCTTCGTGCTTCCGTCTTGCGGAATTCGTCCTACAGTTCAAAAACTGCTATCCTCGGAATCCAAATATTTTTGGATATTTCTTCTTTCCTTTACCGATTAACTTTTATGTATTCTTCCAATTTCCGAAAAACTGAAAAACACTTTTTGGTGTCAAGTGTTTTCCTTCATGTTTTCCCCTAACGTAGCTAAACGAATGAAAAGTACATAACAGTACTTTTCGTCGTTTTTATTTTGTCCGATTTCTGCACATTTTTCGAGAAAAACTTTTATCGTCTTACTTAACTTTTCACGATATATTATCGTCAAATCTTTTGACGGAATGTCATTTCGACATACCGAACTCTCAGAAAGGCTTAGGTTATTCAAACCCTAACCCTTAGGGTTTCGTCGAGTGAATAGTGTCTATTTCGTCTTTTTCCTCGAAAATATTTTGTTCCCGGAAAATTTTTATTTTCATCTTGAAAATTCTTACTCGTTACCAGAATCCTCCTAATTAATAATCATCCTAGGTTCTAGAACGATTAATAAACACGTAGCATAAAATAGTATTAATAAAAATTCATTTTATTAATAACTAATTCTTTAAATCTTAAATTCTGGACAATTCGATTTTCCGGGTTGTCACATGATACTCAGGATTGCTGGGCCTTGAAACAAAAGATCCAGGACCTAATTGACAACAGTGAGATTGTGGTGACTAAACCCGACCAACCTCATGTGCAAGACAACCCTCTTCCTAGACACAAAGAAGAAGAGGTTAATATGATTAATTGGAGCAATGTACAGAGTTCCAATTACGGTGTTGAATCCTCCCAAACCATCAAGGATGGTGCTGATAAATGGGATTATGCACAGTTCCAGTTTACGATGGAATGAAAAATGAAGGCTCTGTGTGAGCAAGTTAATCAATTGGCAGATCTGGTGATCCATCAACACCAAGTCACACGCCAATTAGTCAGTCAGGAGCATGATAGTCTCCTTCCTCTTATTATGAATACTCAATCATCGCCTCCAGAAAGTGAAACACTGGAGGATAAAATTGCAATAAGAGCAAGTGCCAAAGCCAGTCGGGATTTTGCCAATAAGAGTGAATTTACCTATCTGGGCCAACCAATGGAGGAGATATTTTAGATGTTAGTCAATAAAGGAAGAATCACAGCACTGCTAACTCCAATCAACCCCCGTTCAAGACGGTTTAATTCTAATAAAGTATGTCAATATCACTCACATTCTCGCGGTCACAGCACAGAAGAATGCTGGGCACTCCACCATCTTATTCAGAATTTAATTGACAGCGGTGTCCTACAGTCAGCAGACAATGACACTGTGTTACTTAAGAGTGGGTACACATTTCCTACAAAATGGAAGGAGGTCGTAGAAGTTATATCCACTGAGGATGAGTTGGCTTCCAGAACACCCATAATACAATCAATTCAACTCAAAGGTGTTGACAATCCTTTGAAAGTGGCTGCGCCAAAGCCAATTACATTGCCATCTAGGCCACAGTATCCTGTTGTCAGCCTACAAAAAGTGCCATGAATTATGGAAAGGCTGAAAGATCCACATCCCATATAATTGTTGCAGTGTTAAAGGAGAATCCACTGTATCTTCCCCAACGGGTGATGAAGCCTACCATCAAATCAAAAGGAAAAGTTCCCATTAGGAGGATTGAAGAGTTCCTCCGTACTATGGGCTATAATGAAGCCAAGGTGGATATAAGCTTGATAAAAGCTCCACAACAAATTTCTATACTAGACTTGGTTTTCTCTTCCGAAGATCACATGAAGGTCTTGTTAAAGGTGTTGGAAGAAGCCCATTTGCCAAAATCAGTGGATGTTGAAAAATTCCAGCATTTGGTTGAGCACATTTTTAAAAACAATGTGATATCTTTCACTGATGACGACATACCTCCCGAAGGGACTGGTCATTACAAACCATTGCACATAGCGGTTTTGTCCTCCGGATACATGGTGGGAGGAGTTTTGATAGACGGAGGATCATCTTTGAATATATCTCCTTATGCCACTTTGGAGAATATGAATATCAATCTCAAAAAGATCAAAAGAAGCCATACGGTTATCAAAACTTTTGATGGGTCCCGACAAAATGTTGTTGGGGAGAATGAACTACCTGTGGAGATTGGTCCACATACATTCAATGTATCCTTTCATGTGCTCAAACTATCCACATGATATAATCTACTCTTTAGGAGACCGTGGATTCATATGGCCAGAGCTGTCCCTTCCACCCTTCACCAGCAACTCAAGTACATTATCAATAATAGCCTAATCACTATCAATGTTGAGCCGAAATGTCCTGAACAAGGTGATATACCACTCATCAGATTCAATTCAGAAGTTTAATTGGTCAGTTTTCATGCCCTAGAGGTTAGCAACACTCACTACCATCCCATTGAGGTGCCACCTCTCACACCCAAGATTTCTGCCTAGGTAATGTCGGCAACTCAAGAGATGATATCATTGGGTTATTAACCTGGACATGGGTTGAGCAAAGATCATCAGGGCATTAAGCACCTAATTTAAGTTCTCAGTAAAATAGGGACAGCTGGATTAGGCTATTTTGCTGGCTCCAGTCACAGGAATCCTCATAAGCACAAACAGATTCCTTCATCTTCAACCACACAACGATTATCTCAACCTACAGATTTTGAGCATGTACGGTCTTCGGTAAAGGTGCCCCATATAATGGCTATGTTGTTTCCTATGCCAATACCGGTTAAAGGAAAAGAGGTCCGGATTCCAGATCCCGAAGTGGAAGAAAGGGAATGGAGACGTAAACTAGACAACGCCAGGCGGTTGTCAAACATACGCATCATTGTCCATACTGAAGGCATGAATAGGGACATCCCAGATGATGATTGTCCATATATAATGGTTATCATTCAAAAGAAGGAGGACGATGACAGTCCCTTCATCACTAGTGTCCAACCAGACTTCACCCTTGGCAATTGGAGTAGCATTCCATGCATTTGCCGACAAGGGTAAAAAGGGTAAATACTCCCTCTGCCATGTAGATAGCCATAACTGCTTACTTTTCTGCACATTATTAGCAGTTGATTTTTTCAGTACATGCTAAAACTTTGTATGATTGAAAAGTTTCATATATTAAGTGAAAGCATATTTTGTTTCAGGACTCTGAATTTAGATGTGCCTATACTTGCGGATGAGGTGTCTTTTCTCCACAAGGATTGTAACTTTGATGTAAAGTTGGACTCAAACTTGATGGAAATACAAGAGGACTATGAGATACCTCAGGAGATCATAGATTGGGTTGAGGAAAAACCCAAACCAAATATTGATCAAACCACCTCATTCAATGTTGGAACCTTAGAAAACCCTAAGCTAATCCAGATCGGTACGGACCTCACTCCAAACCAAAGGAATGACATGGTTACGTTATTAACCCAATTCCAGGATGTGTTTGCATGATCTCATGAAGACATGGTCGGTTTATCCACTGACATCGTCATCTATCGCCTTCCCATTAAAGAGGGATTCAATCCAGTCAAGCAGAAGCTCAAGCGATTAAAACCTAAGTGGAGTTTAAAGGTTAAAGAAAAAATTGTGAAACAATTTCAAGCAGGCATCATCATGGTGTTAACATACCCTGAATGGCTATCCAACATATTCCCCGTACCTAAACCGGGAGGAAAGGTGCGAGCTTGTGTGGATTATCGAGATCTGAATAAAGCTTGCCACAAAGATAGGCTTCCCCGTTCCATTTATCCATATTTTCATTAACAATACTGCTCAATACGACATGTACTCCTTTGCTGATTATTTTGCGGGGTACCATCAAATCATGGTTGTTGAAGAGGATCATGAGAAAACTGCATTCATCATGCCTTGGGGAACCTTTTGCTATAGACGGCTGTTATTCAACCTCATCAATGCCAGAGCTACCTATCAGCAAGCTATAATGGCTCTTTTCCACGACTTAATGAATAAAGAGATAGAGATCTACATGGATGACATCGTTGTCAAATCCCGAAGGGAAGAAGACCCACCTAGACCATCTCAGAAAGCTCTTCAACAGGTTATGTAAGTACAACTTGAAGTTGAATCCAGCCAAGTGCGTCTTTGGCGTTAAATTAGGCAAGTTGCTAGGATTCCTAGTCAGACACAAAGGGATTGGGTTGGATCCCACCAAAATCCATGTCATTACAAAAATTCCCATTCCTCAAACAGGGAATGAAATACTGGGATTTTTGGGAATAATAAACTTCATCAGCAGGTTCATTTCACAACTCACAACAACCTGTGAGCCTATATTCAAGCTGTTATGGAAGAACTCCTCCAGGAAATGGAACGATGAGTGTCAAAAAGCCTTCCTTACAATCAAAGAATAGTGGGTTAAAGCTCCTGTATTGGTACCTCCTAGGGATGGTGTTCCCCTATTCATGTACCTATCAATCAATGACAATGCCATGGGCTGCATGCTGGGACAAAAAGACTATAGAGGCCAAGAGCGAGCTATCTACTACCTCAGAAAAAGATTCAGCAGTAGTGAACACAAGTACACTCTAATTGAGAAGACTTGTTGTGCTTTAGCATGGGATTCCATGAGGTTACAACATTACCTCCATGGTCACACAACCCATTTCATATCCCGCGTGGATCCTCTCAAGTACGCGTTCAGTAAGCCCATGTTAAATTGTCGGCTGTCCAGATGGCAGTTAATCCTACAACAATTTGACATCATCTACGTGATGCAAAAGTCTATCAAAGGTCAGGGAATTGTAGATCAACTGGCTACCGCACCTTCAGGGGATTTCAAACCTTTAGAAACATACTTCCTTTATGAAGGGGTAATGACAGTGCAGCAACACCATCAGTACGATGCATTCCAGATATGGAAAATTTATTTTGATGGAGCTGTAAACATGGAAGGTTAAGAAATTGGAGCAGTTCTAGTATCCCGATGCAGGAAGCGATATCCGTCATGGTCCAAATTACAGTTTGTTAGCACCAACAACCTGTTGAGTATGAAGGTCATATCATGGGGATAAAACTTGCCCAATCAATGGGCATCAGGCGGTTAACTGTCTTTGGAGATTCCAAATTGGTGATCAGACAAACCACAGGAATCTATCACACCAAAGAGCTATATTTATTGCCTTACCATCGACAAGTTTTACAGATGGCTTCGAAGTTTGAAGAAATAAACTTCCTCCACATTCCTCGAAATAAGAATGACTTTGCAGATGCGCTAGAAACTTTGGCCTCCTTGATCAACATACCTGACAAGGAAAACATGCCAAGCATTACATTTACCCTGCAAAAGGCTCCAGCTTATGGGAATTACATTGGAGAAGTATCGGATGAGCTACCTCCCGTCCAACACCCCTGGTATCAGCATATCAGAGAGTATTTGCAAGATGGATCTACATCCATTGAGGCAAGCCCAACTGAAAGAAGGCGGATCCATCAACTGGCTATGAAATTTTACCTGAGCGAAGATACACTCTACAAAAGAGATGCAGGATTAGGTCTCCTCAGATGTCTGCACAAAGACCAAGCTCAGAGGCTCAAGGATGAAATCTATGGTGGAGTTTGTGGCCCACACATGAGCGGCCCTCTAATTATCAAAAAGATCCTCAGAGCATGGCACTATTGGCTCTCTCTCAAAGCTGACTTCGAGGATCACGTTAAGAGATTTTATCAATGCCAAATTCATGGGAATGCTATCCACGCCCCTCCAAGGGAGATCCATAATATGAGTTCACCTTGGCCCTTCTCAATGTGGGGAATGGACGTGATCGAGCCCATCGAGCCCAAAGCCAGTAACAGGCATTAATTTATCTTCACCATGATCGACTACTTCACCAAATGGGTAGAAGTAACCTCCTTCCCCAGGGTTACCAAAGAAGTTATTGTTGGTTTCATCCGAAACAGTGTCATTTGTCAATATGGACAACCAGAGGTGATTGTGTCAGACAATACTAAGAACCTCAACAACAAAATGATGGAGGAGTTATGCAGTAAATTCCACATCAAACATCTTAACTCCGTCATCTATCGTCCATAGATGAATGGTGTTGTTGAAGTGGCTAATAATAACATCAAGAAGATCATGCAAAAGATGTCCGCAAATCATAAAGGATGGTCTGACCTCTTTCCTCTGACTCTATTAGCCTACAGAACATCAATGCGCACTTCCACTAGGGCAACCCCCTACTCATTAATCTATGGGATGGAAGCAGTACTTCCCATAGAGGTGGAAATGGAATCCCTTAGAGTGTTGATAAACGCTAAGCTGGATGAAGACCAATGGTTACAAGACATGTATCACCAATTGTCTATAATAGACGAAAGGCGAAGTGATGCTATCTTCCATGGTCAGTTATACCAACAAAGGATCACCAGATCCTCTAACAGAAAAGTCCGGCTATGGCAGTTTAAACAACATGACTTGATTTTAAAGAAGATCATTGACAACCAAGATCAGTCTAAGGGAAATTTCGCTCCAAACTGGGAAGGCCCGTTTATTGTCAAGGAGGTATTGACAGGAGGTGCTCTCAGATTACAGGAAATGGATGGCGATGAATTTCCACAACTCATCAACTCAGACACCGTGAAACGGTACTATGACTGAAGTTACCATCAAGCAAACATCCTGGTTCTGGATCACCAGTTCACCAGTCACTTCAGGTTTTCTAACCCTTTCTACATACAACCTTTCTTCATACCCTTCTACCCCATCAGGGACAAACACACTTTTCAAACCAGCAGCATGGTTTTGGATCATCAGATCCTTCACTCCACTTCATTTCAAACCTTTCACACAACTTCAGTTATCCCACCAATGATTGAACCTTTCACACCTGTAATTTTGTCCCACTAGGGATAAGACTTTTCACACCTGCAGTTTGTCCTGTACATGGGATCAAACTTTTTACATGTAGTTTGTCCTGAACATGGGATCAAACTTTTTGCTGTAATTCGTCCTGCACATGGGGTGAACTACGTCGACCTGATCTCCCCGGTACATGGGAGTACGTAGGCAACCATTTTTTAATGGCCCGGTCGCAATAAAAAAAACAACAAAAACACACTTCTACACCTTTCTACACCTTATCACATACAACGTTGAATCTCTTACACCAGGTTCAAATTACGCAGACCTGATCTCCTCTTCAATAGGAGTACAGAGGTAGCCATTTATGGTTCGGTCTCACTCCCTACCAAAGCACAAATACTTGTCAACGGTACTGGGATCACCCTTCAATCCACTACATTTCATCGGCTTCAGACCAAACGGATGGAACTAACTAATCTCCCCACATAAATGGGAGAATTGGTGACAATCTAAGATATGGTTGAGTCCTTAAAGAGAAACATCAATCCATAAGGGATGAAACTACCTGGGCTCCCCCATACAAAGGAGTATCGGCGACCATCTGTGGTGCAGTCAACCTCATGAGAGGAAAGCCACACCCCTCTCCACGTCTACATACAGAAACCAGTCCCAAGACACCAAGGAAGGTAGGGGATACACACAGATCAATGATCCATTCTGAAAGATCCTGAGACATCTCAATGTCCACCCGTCAAGGATGAGTTCAGAATACATCAAGATTACAAGCCCTAAAGAAATAGGCAAATATCAAGCAAGTAACAAGGCACAACTAAAAGGGAAGTGAATCAAGATATATTTCCCTGCCATATATAATGCAGTTTGATATATACAATATATATTGAACATGACAAAATGGCTAAGCTAGTCTGTATAGGAACATACAAGCCCTCTACAAATTAGTGGATATACGAGTTATCAAGTTCAACATAGCATCTCTCTCCGAAGAAGGAGGTAACGTTGTGAGCTCCTGCCCAAGGGTATCTACACGAGCCAACAAAGCCATAGCCAACTACATGGTAACACTATGCTTATCAATATATGCGTTCATCTCAATAATAATACCAGTGGTAAAGGATCTCATTGTAGTACTATTTATAACGGCTACGTCCCGGGCAGATATAGCTTCATCCCTCTCAATAATTAGTGCATCTCTGGATGATCTAGCCTCATCCCGCTCAGAAATATCAGTATCTCTATGAGCTAAAGCATCATCTCTTTCTAATAGAGCAGCATCTCTCCCGTAAAGAGCTGTCAACATCAAGGCCCTAGCCTGATCTCTCTCAAATGTCATCAGATGCAAACTCTGGGCTAAATACTCTGAAGGAGGAGTCACTGCTACAGAAGTACTAGGTGAATCAACAAGAGCTGCTGACAATCTAATAAATAGCCCCTCTTCGGTGGGATAATCAATGTCCTCCATAGGCTCCTCACCATCAGAACTAATCCCCGGTATTGTGGATACAATTGCAGCCGATGTGGTCTATGTCTCCATCCATGCAGAATACTATGTCAAACAGCCTGGATGGCTAATAGAAAATGTAGCTAGCTCACGCTGATCCCAACTAGCATATACCCTGGATCTGTCCTCTACTGACAAGTGGCAAGAAGCTAAACATTGACCTAATGCCCCCTCAAAAGGATGGAAGTCCTGAAACTAGTCGAACTGTGACATCACAACCAGTGGGTGGTAAGTAGTCTTGCCCCTCAAACCAGCCAGAAGGAGATAATCCATGCCAGGTGAGTGAGTAATGAAGCTGTAGGGTGAACTGAACCCCGTACATGGCAAAATGCCAAATGGATCTCCGATCCCTACCAAGAACGCTGACCAGGACATAATATTTGTGCACTCCGCTGGCTAAAAGGAGTAAGACATGGCTATCTCATGGGTAAAACAGTGTCCATGTCGTTGGAAGGTGCCAATCGGTCTCAGGTGTGACATGAACCACACATACAACATGACCGAGCTACCTATAAATACCCCTGTAGGGTAGGTACAGCAATACGTGGCTGATCTCATTGTCTCTGTCACCATCATAGGCACAATGGTATGACCCTCCCTGAGAGCTCTCACTACCATGATCACGCCAATGTCCAGCTCATCCATATACCATGGCATGTATACGTATGATAATACACATATTAGCAATATGTCTACTCTAGCTACACGCCACTGATCCTCTAGCATGGTGAAATCCCCAGAATGTCATGCATAACTGTCTGGTGAGCCAAATCTATCTATCAAAAAACTTTGGTAAACCACATGATTGGATGTAATCTTATCCTGTACTACTCTACACCGTAACCTGGTGAGGGTCATGAATCGTCACCGCTTAATGCCACACCGAGAGCACAAGGTCTGTGCAAGGCGAGCAAATCAATCGCTCACTCTCTCTCTAATGTGGGAGTCAACTCCTGGGTCCCAAATCAGAAAACCTGCCTCTCTGGTACCCAATGCTCCAGTATACCATCCACAAAGCCCAAAGGAACTTGGAGCATCAGGAGGGTCATAGAATGTTGTATTAAATGATCTACAATCACCTTATCTAGAGGTGACAAACTATTATACCATGACCTCAGACAGGAGGTTACCAATACTGGTGAGGTGTGATCAATGCGGCTCCCTTGGGTGGGGCCCACCCCTCCGACTCGGTCCAGTTTGAGTGGCGAAGGAGGTTTCACAAGCTGAAAAGGCCAAATCAAGAAGAAAGATGCTACGCAATTGAGCGGAAGAGCCTGAAATCTTGTTTTTCCTAGACCAAATTATGGGTCTACATATCATTCATTGGTATTCGCCCAGACACAGGGTTTACTATACCGATGATCACAGTTGTTGCACACTACACTTGGTAATACCTCACAAGGGTCCGATGCCGTCAATTCAGGGTTATAACTCCAAAACACTTCTCCCTAGTGGAAACTTCATCCGTTGATGCACATGTCAATGAAGGTAAAGTAGCCTTGGCATCATCAGCCATTGGTAGTTAAACCCAATGAAGCGTTAGAAACCATTCGATAATCTCATCCGTTGATGCACATGTCAACGAAGGTCAAGCAGCTTTGACACTTTTCCCAGCAGGGATCTCATCCATTGATGCACATGTCAACAAAGGTCAAGCAGCCTTGACGCTTTTCCTAGCAGGGATCTAATCCGTTGATGTAAATTTTAGCGAGGGTCAAACAACCCTGGCAACATAGACTGTTAGCAGTAACTCCGACAGGACACTAGAAAAGGCCTGGCAATACAAACCAGGAAGGAACACCCTCATCGGGGAGGACCGATGATGGAATATGTTATACACATCTTCAAAAGACAAAGCTTTATCCCCAGAGTCTCTTGTCCATGAGAGATACGTCCTTAGTGGAAAGTCTGTACCAAGGACTAAGGACTTTGGTGATAACCCCAAAGTCAACATCCTGGAAGTTCCTGAGAACCTTGGATCACACGTCCAAGCAGTTCATCAGAGTCTTCAGTGATAACTCCAACCCCCATCGAAAGTCAGGATAGTGAACAGTCATTACATCCCGTTGGAAAATGGTCAAACAAACCACATACATCATACATTTACATCATGTTGTTGTACATTGTATCATGATTATCTTGTCACATTTCAAGTGTATAGTATTCTTTATCCTATCCATGCCATTGTATTGCATGAATATGATAAAGAGGGGCATCTGTAGACACTCGAAATTTTGCATTTCTGTTATTAACCTGGTAGGAAGGCAGAATCGTCTTCCAGAGATAACCCTGGGAGTCAAATTAACTCAATTCTGAAGACAACCCCAGAATCCTCAGTTTTCCATCTTGGAGATAACCCCGAGATATCCAGTTCCAGTCTCGGAAATAATACCAGGAGTTTCAGTTTCAACCTCGGAGATAACCTCGAGGAATACAGTTCCAGTTTCAAAAATAACACCGGAGAAGGCAGTTCCATCTTAGAGATGACCCCGAGATATCCAGTTCCAGTCCCGGAAACAATACCGGGAGTTCTAGCATCAACCTCGGAGATGACCCCGAAGAGTGCAGTTGCAGTTCCAGAGATAACCCTAGAAAAGCTCATTTTAACCTTTGCAGTCAGCTTCAACCTCAGAGATAACCCTGAGGCACTCAGTTCCAAACCCGGAGACAACCCTGAGAGGACAAGCACACCTCAGATACAAACCTGAGGACATTTCGCGACTTCTGAAATTTCAATCGAGAGATAACTCTCGAGCAACAAGCTATATCATCGGTCAAACGGAGATAACCCCGGTGAGGGGCAAAATTGTCATTTTTCTACCTCGATCCCACATGAGCGCCGTCTCAACACATTTCAACATACATTCTACACAGTAGTGTCCTACAAGAATCAATAGCTCCAATCCTGAGTGACTACTAAACATGACAGCACACCAGATAGAATTTGAAGACTTGAAGACCAAGGGCATGGTCCTATATTCTAACTTCGTACAACCTCTAATCTCATGTCATTTGTGTAGCTCTCGACAAAAGTATTCCGAAAAAGGTCTTATACACCTCAATCGGATGCCCAGATTGAAGTTCTAAAAGTTTGAGTGGACATCATGTTGCATGCATGCACGTACATCGAGACGGCTGGACCCGCAGAGCCCAGGGCACCCCTAGCAGCCGTTGGTGCATCTGTGGCTACCGCAGGTACACCTGAGACTCCCCCCCCTCTATAAATAGTGGGCTTGGGGTGGCCATTTTGAAAGAGAAAAGACGAGGAAGCCCTGTCTAATTTGCTATGTACATACTATAAACTGAGTGTTTTCTCATTTTAAACACTTATGAGCTTATGTATTGCTATATTTTACCAGTGGAAACCGAGTGTTCATCTATTTAAAGCTATTGAAGTCTTCTTTGGCAGTCCACTGTAAGCCTTCTTACATTTTTTTAACTATTGTGCACACATCGTTCTTCACGTTGAGAGTCGTGTTGCGTGTGTATGCCCGAACTTCGGTCCCTGGCTTTTTATTTCTTTTTTTTTTGTATATATATATATATATATATATATATATATGGACTAACATTATCGAGTTATGCATCGATTGAGCCTGGACTCACGTCCGGAGCATTTATTGCTTTAAATTTATACATATATACTTATATATAAACTGTTGTCGAACTCTATTCGATGAGCCTTGATTCATATCTAGAGCGTTTACTACTTATATATATATATATATATATATATTATTACCACCAATCTTTGTTTACTTGAGCCTGGATATAATATCTGGTACGTTTATTGCTTTTATATATATATATACACATTTCTGTGAGGCCTGGAGTTTATTTCATAACCTTTTACTAATTTCTTTACATTTAGTCCTGCCTTCAGTTTACTTCGTGGCGGTTGATCGTTTTTACTACTTTATTTATATTTCGTCCCGCCTGGAGTTTACTTCGTGACAGGTTGATCGTTTTTATTGCTTTATTTACTTTTTGCAATCCCCCATGGAGTCACTTCGTGGTGGTTGTAATAACCCAATATTTTCTATATAAATAAATGAGAAATTTTACATATAATTTTTTTATTTATTTTAAAGATGCAAATATGTGGCATGTAATGTGTATGCATATATGTGATAAATAAAATTTATTTATTACATGAATACTTTCAAATAATTTTATTTTAGAACTATTGATCATTATAAAGTATATTCTTATAATAATTAATTTTATAGTAGAAATGTATTTATTATTTATTTTCTATGAAAATATGATTTTATATTATTTAAATAATATATGAAATGATTATTGGAATTATTATAATTACAATTTTATTATATGAATTTTTGTTCAGATTATTTAGTTAATTATTTTAACTTAATTAATAATGTTATATATGAAAGATAAATCAAATATGGAATCCAAACCCCAATTTTGGATTTTGGGCAATGAATGAGAATAATAATATTATATTAAATATAATATTATTTTTCGAAGGTTATAAGTATATATCTTTGTATGTGTGTATTGATAATAGTTGGTCAATTATGGTGTATAATGTCAAAACCCTAATATTAATTCATTAAACCCTATTTTGAAACTCAAATGAGAGATTCAAGAATGTGTAGTAATTATGTTATATGAATTAAGTTGCATATTATAGGAATTTTGTTAATTAGGGAAAACCCTAATTAATATTTGGAAACCCCTAATTAAAATTAAAAACCCTAATTTGCTAATTAGGAACCCTAATTGCTAAAATTAGAAACCCTAATTATTATTTTAGTAAATTGAATTGTTAGTTTGGGAACCCTAATGATATTAAGGAACCCTAATTATTTAAACCCTAATTTTCTATTAAAAACCCTAATTTTAATTAGTGTGTTTTAATTAAAATTTTATTACACTTGAATTTTAAATTTTCAAACCCTAAAAATTATTTGGGAAACCATAAGGTTTAAAATCTAGTGATTAAACCCTAGATTCAAGTACCATGGAAAAGAATACCATTAAAATTGGAAGACAATTGACAAAAGTACCCTTTTGTCCCATTCTTAAAATTATTGCTAGCAAATCTTTCCAAATCTTGGCAAGTTATCAACCTAGTCTAAGCTAGGGGCTAAGAAACACCAACACATCAGCCATTACTATCCAAGTTCATTGCATACAAGATATACATATAGATTAAGAGAGAGAAAGTTACTAAAATTGCTCATTTGGCTATCTAACTCTCAAACAACTTTTCTCTCAAGTACCGTGAAGCACCGAGTTCAGGTTTCAAGTACCTGAATTTAGGGGCGTCACAAGTTGGTATCAGGGCTTTAGGGTTAGAAACCTTAGGTGGAATAGACCTTAGGCTATAACCTTAGAACAGAGGGAAACGTTGAAAATACCAATAACTCATATAGAGTTTTAAAGGAGATGAATTGAATAAATTCATCGTTAAACAAAATAAAAGATAACTTTTATAAAACTATTGTTTGCTGTGTGTATATACTATTTTGCTAATCAGGATAATTTGTGTGTAGATGTCAGGTGGAAAAGAATTAGGATACCCTTAGAACGTAAAGAAGGAGCCAATAGCTGAAATAGAGGCAAACAGTGCAGGCAACCTTGATGAGGTGGTTTTATTGGAAAACATGGTACCAGATCCGGAAATGGTATAATTGACAGATAGTGATTCAGACACTAAACTTGGAGCTGATCAAACATCAACGGAGGTGCAAAATCTAAAGAACAAGGTTTCTTCTCTAGAAAAGCTGTGGGAAATAGAAAGGCTATTAAACAGTCAGTTTTGAAAAGCATTAATAGAAATAATCACTACAAAAAAATGGGCCTTTACCAACGATTTTTTGGGCAACGACTTTTATAAGTCGTTGCTAAAAGTATATGTTTAGCAACGAAATTTGTCCTTCATTGCAGATTGTGTCAGGCTTTCACTTTTTACAACGAAATTCATAAGTCATTGCAAAATTTCGTTGCTAATTCATTGGCGGGAAAAAAATTCGTTAGAAATTCGCTGCAAAATTTTCGGCCACTTGCTTTCCCGTCATCGTGGGCAACGAAAGTTTTTTTGTTGCTAAAAATGGGTCTTTAGCAACGATTTTTCAGGAAATGACATTATATGTCATTGCTAAAAGTGTATGCTTAGCAACGAAACTTGTCCTTCGTTGCAGATTGTGTCAGGCTTTCACTTTTTGCAATGAAATTCATAAGTAGTTGCAAAATTTGGAAACAAAATTCATTAGAAATTCGTTGCAAAATTTCTAACCACTTGTGTAGGAAGAATGATTATTGTGATTTGATGTTTAATGTAAATGCTCATGATTATGTGTAAAGTCCTTCGAGGAATATATGTACAAGGGCTTAGTGATAGATCAAAATTGTTAGGTTGATCTTAGCCTTTAATGTTCACTTGTATAGAGAAAAAGATCAAATATGTTAGGTTGATCTTTGGCTAGAAAGAAATAGATAGGCCTTGAAGAGAATCGTAGTCTATTCGGCTGATCAATAGAATGCAGAAGCTAAGGCAGGATCGTAGTGCTGAGATGATCATAGTATATTTGCCTTGAAGGGCCTCTCCAGTAATTGTAGAGTGGTCCAGACGTTTGCCAAAGCTAACTCTGAGATCGTAGTGTGCTTTCGGAAATGTAGAGTCTGCAAGACGAGCAAGCAGAGATCTTAGTGTGCTCTCGGAAGCATAGAGTCTGCAAAACAAGCAAGTGAAGATCGTTGTATGCAAAACTATTGAAAGAAATCGCAGTGTTCTATTCAGACCAAGCACTAATATGACAAGACACCACGATATGTATCGTAGAGTATCATCTGTCTTATGTCAGAAGCGTCGAGCCCTATCTCTTATTTGGAAACAAATTCCAACAAATGTGGAATGGGTTTTGAACGTTGAAGCTCTCACCAGTCCCAACGGTACAAAAGATATCCTTAGTATTGATCAAAAGAAACGTATTCAAGAAGCTAAGAAAAGGACCATTGGGCAGAGGAAAACACCTTTTTAGGTGTTAGGTGAGAAAGCAGTCTACTGTGTTAGTGGGCCAGATTGCAATTCAGAAGATGTGCAGAAAAGTCTCCATCAAAGCTCAGAAATGTCAAACGCATTTAATGGCTCATCAGATGACTTCAACGAATAGATTTAAAGAGATCACATATATACTGAACAAAGACAGATGAGATAAACAAGCAAGCATTTGAACAAAAATATACAAGGACACTCAACGCTCAACTCTACGATCTGAGAAAAAGAGAAAGCTTGCTCAGCTACTCAGTTCTTTCAAATAAGTGCTTAATAGCAACTGAGTAGCACCAATCACGATCTCAACAAACAACCAATCAACTAAAGTGAGAGTTCCAAGTCTGAAGGACTTGAAGAGTTCTAAGTGAACTGTGAAGAACCAAGTCTGCTGGACTTGAAGAGTTCAAGAGTGAACTAAGAAGTGCCTAGACTGCTGGTCTAGAAGGAATCTGTGAGATTCAAGAAGTATAGCAGACATCCTTAGTGGATTTACTACTCAAGGAGTAGAAGAGTGGATTAAGAGCTTTTAAGTGATCTGAACCACTTAAAACTACTGTGTCCATTATAACTGCTATAACTGTCATAACTGCCTCACTCTCATTAGTTCAAGATATCTAAAAGAAGGTTTATCATATACTCAATCCGCTATGCATTAATCACAATCATACTAACTAGTTTAAAAGAAAAGTTTTTAATTATCTATTCAACCCCCCCCCCTTCTAGATATCTATTGTGCCTCCGGGAACTAACAATTGGTATCAGAGCAGGTTCTATAATATAACCTACAAAGCTTGAGTAGATCCAATGGCACACTTACCAAGCGAATCAAAGACTGGAGGAGGCAGCAAGCCACCTATGTGCAACAAAGATAAATTTGCTAACTGGAAGGTTAGGATGCAAACTTACATGGATTCAATAGATGAAGATCTATTTGAAACTATTCAGGATGGGCCCTATGTTCCTACAAAGCTTGCACCAACTACAGATGACCTAGACAGATTACAGATCAAGGTCAAAGGAGAATGGACAGAGAACGAGAAGAGAGTTGTCCAGCTCGATAAAAAGGCCAAAAACATCTTGTTTCAATCCTTAGAAGATGATCTGTTTGAAAACGTGGTCAATAGAAAAATAACAAAGGAGGTTTTGGAAGCACTACTCATTATGCATGAAGGAACAGAAGAAGTCAGAGAAAACAAACAATCTCTCTTGACTCAGCAATATGAGATGTTTGCTCACGTTTAAGGAGAGAACGTTACTGCCACCTACGAAAGATTTAATGTTCTGCTCAACTCTCTACGAGCCTACGAAAAGATCTATCCAAACAAAGATCTAATCATAAATTTCATGAGAGCCTTGCCAAGCAAGTGGGATGCCAAAACCACTACAATTAGAGTATCGAATAATCTACATGAAATGATTGTCCAATAGTTGTATGGCAACCTTCTCACATACGAACTAGAGCTGACTCAAAGAGCAGAAACCCTGTTTGAAGGAAGAAAGAAGGATAAAGGTGTTTCTCTCAAAGCAACTGATAACACCTCCAAAGTCAGCACTAAAGTTGATTCTGACTATGATGAAGATGATGATGAGGACCTTGCAATGCTGGTGAAAAGACTAAGAAGGTTCATGCGATAAGGCAAAACCAGCAAGCCAAAGAAAGTCAGTAACTACAATAGCCAGGAGCAAATGAATGACATATGCTACAATTGTAAGAAATTGGGCCACTTCATTGCTAACTACAACAAACCTCTCAGAGAAGAACTCAAAAAATCACATTCTAAGAAGGAATACAAAGGAAACAAAAGGCCACAGAAGAAAGACAAAGACCTTGTAGCTGAAGGATCGTGGAGTGACTCAGACAATGAATCAACTCCAGAATCAGGAGATGATGAAGATCCTCAAGTGGCAAATCTCTGCCTTATGGCCAAAAATGCAAGGGACAAACAGAACTCCAACATACATGAAGTAAGTATTGATGAGTTATTTGACTTCAACTCTCCTGATGTAGATATTGATGACCTTAGAACTGCATTACACGACATAACATCTGATCTACACCAGTACATGAAGTGGTTTAGAGTTCTGTCTAAAGACTATTCACTTCTTCAAAAGGAGAAAGAGAAAGTTCAAGAAGAACTGGAAACAACCCTTCTCAGTACTAATTCTCTTTCAAAGTTTGAAGCTGAGAATAAGCTTTTGTGACAAGCAAATGAGCTCAGTGCACAAAGAGAGTCTAGTCTAACCTCCAAGATTGAGGATCTAGAAAAGACAGTCTCTACATGGAATAAATCCTCTTCATCCATGGACTCCTTAATCTCAACCGGAGAAGTGTCTCTGATAGAACATGGTTAGGCTTTGGGGAATCTACCTCAGAGCCATGTGTGGAAAAAGTAAAGGAGATTAGCATGAGTGATGCCTCAAGTTTAAGTAGAGGCATTATATTTGTGAAATCCTCACAAACGATGAGCTGTCAAACCACGCCCAAATTGATTCAATTCATATTCCTGTGAGTACGGATCTCATCTTTGGTTCAGGTTTCAAAAAGAGAAGAGTAATCTAGCTACTACTCATCAACCTCGAAGGATCGTAGAGTCCAATAAAATAAACTCTACGAACCAACCAAGAAGATACAGTAGAAATAAGATACACTCCTCACAAATAATGAAACAAGAGAACACATGGAAAAGGTAATATCAGCCTAGTAGGAGGATGACCAATAACCCACAAAAGTCTAAATGGAGGAAGAACTTTCACACACACACAAACATGCATCATATCAAATGTTTTGTGTGCTACAGAGTTGGCCACAAGGCTGCAAAAATGTTATTACAATTCCATGCATGTGAGACCCAAAATCAAGCAAATTTGGGTCCCCAAGGGCACTAACAATGTAGTACCCATGAAAGTATGGGTACCAAAATGAAGGTTTAATGTTATTACAGGAAAAAGAGCTCCACGATCATAACCTGGTATATGGACAGTGGATGTTCAAGGCACATGACAGGGAACAAAGCCCTTCTGTCTGACTACATAAAAAAGGAGGGTCCCACCATCATCTTTGGAGACAACGGCTCTGGCAAGACAAGAGGCTATGGCTCAGCTAGAAATAGTGCAGTATCCTTTAGCAAAGTGGCCTATGTAGAAGGACTATAACACAATCTTCTAAGCATTAGCCAACTCTATGACAAGGGTCATCAAGTAACATTTCTCAACAATCAATGTTATGTCCGAGACCTAAAGACATTAGCTGTGAAGCTAACCGGAACAAGAGACAAGTTCAAAATATGCTTGGAAATGTCTACATAGTAAATCTTGGAAAACTGAGCTCAGACGAGACAATATGCTTTCTGGCTAAAGCATCTGAAGAAATGAGTCAAGCTATGGCATCAAGAAATATCTCATCTCAACTTCAAAAGCATGTCCAAATTAGCTTCAAAAGATCTAGTTGCAGGCCTACCAAGTTCAATTTCATTAAAGAAAGGTTGTGCAATGCCTGTCAACTTGGAAAACAGACCAGAAGCACATTCAAGAGCAAACTGTCAATTCAATTGACAAGCCTTTGCAGTTACTACACATGGATCTTTTTGGGCCAATTCTAACAACGAGCCTTGGAGGAAAGAGATACTCTCTGGTCCTAGTCGATGACTTCACCAGATTTACATGGGTGTTCTTTCTAACCTCAAAAGATGTGACAAGTTCCCAGCTGACCAAGATGTTCAAGCTTGTGATGAACGAGAAAGGAGAGAAAATCAAGGCTATAAGGAGTGATCATGGTAGAGAATTTGACTTCTCAGAAATGGAACAATTCTGCACATATAATGGCATTAGTCACAACTCCTCAACACAATGGAGTTGCTGAGAGAAAGAACATGACATTAATAGAGGCTGGAAGGACTCTACTAGCAGCAACTCATCTGCCTGAGTACTTCTAGGCAGAAGCGATCAACACTGCATGTTATACTCAGAACAGATCACTCATACACTCTACAATTAAGAAGACTCCCTATGAACTGTGGAAAGGAAGAAAACCTACTTTCGGCTACTTTCATGTCTTCGGTTGTGCATGCTACATTCTCAACAATGGAAAGCAATACTTGACAAAGTTTCAACCGAAATCAGATGAAGGAATCTTTCTTGGATATGCCACAGACAGTAAGGCCTATAGAGTGTTCAACAAGAAGACACTGAGTGTTGAAGTCTCGATTCATATCATCTTTGATGAAACAGACTTAGACAAAATAATGCCTCAAGACACTGTAACTAATAGTTCAGACACTACGAATGAGGTCTTCGAGCTCAATACTATGATCATAGTACCAGACAGTGAAATTGTTGAAGCAAGGGAATGAGATCGTAGAGAGGCCTATGCCAGAAAACGAGCCTCCGCATCAAGAAGAAGAAATAGATCTTGAAGATCTAAGACAAGAAGGCATAAGAATTGATGTCCCAACAGGAAGCAGATGGGCAAGAGATCACACTCAAGATCTAATCATTGGAGATCCGAATGCAAGAGTCAAAACAAGAGCTGCTACTCAAAATGAATGCTTCAATCTAAGCTTCCTATCTCAAATGGAACCGAAGAAGATAAAGGATGCTATGGAAGACTCCAGCTGGATAGAGGCCATACAGGAAGAACTTAATCAGTTCGAGAGAAGAAAAGTATGGAGATTGGTTCCAAGACCAAAGAATCATCCTGTAATTGGAACCAAGTGGGTCTCCAGAAACAAGATGGATGAAGATGGGGTGATAACCAGGAATAAGGCTAGACTAGTGGCCAAAGGTTACTCTTAGGAAGAAGGCATTGACTACGATAAGACATTTTCACCTGTTGCCAGACTAGAAGCCATCAGAATAATTCTTACCTTTGCTGCTCACATGAAATTCAAGGTCTTTCAGATGGATCTCAAGAGTGCATTCTTGAATGGTGAACTTCAAGAAGAAGTCTATGTAGTTCAGCCTCCAGGTTTCATTAATCCATATCTTTCTAATTATGTCTTTAGATTAGACAAAGCCTTATATGGTCTTAAACAACCACCTAGAGCATGGTATGAAACACTAACTAACTTCCTTATAGAAAATGGATTCACTAGAGGTAGAGTAGATACCACACTATTTCTTAGAAAACACAAAGACAAAGTCTTATTAGTTCAAATATATGTTGATGATATTATCTTTGGATCTACTGATGAAAAGCTATGCAAGAGATTCTCCAAGCTTATGCAGAGCAAGTTTGAAATGAGCATGATGGGTGAGTTGAACTTCTTCCTTGGACTGCAAATAAAGCATACTGATGAAGGAATCTTCATCAACCAAGCCAAGTACATTAAAGACTTACTTAAGAAGTATGGCATGGAGTCAACCTCTCCCATGAAAACCCCAATTGCTCCTGCAACTAAGCTTGACAAAGATGAAAAAGGTAAAAGTATTGATATAACTCAATACAGAGGTATGATTGGCTCTCTTTTATATCTAACTGCTAGTAGACCAGATATAATGTTTGCAACATGCATTTGTGCTAGATTTTAGGCTAGTCCTAAAGAATCTCATTTATCTGTTGTAAAGAGGATTTTTAGATATCTCAAAGGTACACCCCACTTGGGGATTTGGTATCCCAAGGAGTCTTCATTTGAGCTAACAGGATACACACACTACAAGAAAACTGGCTAATTCCGACGAAAATATCCGTCAAAAATTCGTTCGTAAATAATCGCGTCAGAAATACAATCCGTCACTTATTTCGTCGGAATTTCATTATCCTCGACGGACATATTTCTGACCGAAGTTTGTCGAACATGAACTATCTTCGACAGAATATATAGGACAAAATTATTCGTCGGATATAACAGTACCTATTTCCGACGAATTCACTCCCTCGGAAATAGTCTATTTCTGACTGAAAACTAAAATAATCAGATATTTATTAAAAGTGTCTACTTATTATCTTCGACGAAAGTTGCGTCGGAGAGAGCGTTTTTACGACGGACATGTTCCGTCGAAGATACTGTATGTTCGACTAAAAATTAAACCATAATGCCATTTATAAAAAATTGCTTACTTGTTAACTCCGAGGGACATTCCGTCGAACCTACCCTATTCCGTCGGAACTAACTAATTTTTTTTTAAATACAGATTTTAAAAGTTCAGTTTCCAGGTGTTTAAACCCATTAATGTACCTGTAACCTATCACAACCCAATACACAATAATATAAACCTGTATCTCACATTCAAATATGCAACGTAACACTAGAACGTAATCTTCAACTCATTATCATTCACATTCACATTTAAATATCCACCAAAACGTATTATAAGCTAACCAATTACAAATATAAGCTAATGTTCCATAAATGTTAAACAATATAATTTATAATAGTTGTACAGACGCAATTAGACAATACAATATATACAAAAGTTCTACAATAACATGAATATATACGAATGAACTATAAACTAGTAAAAGTATCATCATCGGGCGGAGGTGAACAACGCTGCCCTGGTGTATGGAAATCAGCCTCGTGGTCCTGCTCATCATCGCCAGTATGCAAAACTATTGAAAGAAATTGTAGTGTTCTATTCAGACCAAGCATAAATATGACAAAACACCATGATATGTATCATAGAGTATCATCTGTCTTGTGTCAGAAGTGTCGAGCCCTATCTCTTATTTGGAAACAAATTCCAACAAATGTGGAATGGGTTTTGAACGTTGAAGCTCTCACCAGTCCCAACGGTACAAAAGATATCCTTAGTATTGATCAAAAGAAACGTATTCAAGAAGCTAAGAAAAGGACCATTGGGCAGAGGAAAACACCTTTTCAGGTGTTATGTGAGAAAGAAGTCTGTTGTGTCAGTGGGCCAGATTGCAATTCAGAAGATGTGCAGAAAAGTCTCCATCAAAGCTCAGAAATGTCAAACGTATTTAATGGCTCATTAGATGACTTCAATGGATAGATTTAAAGAGATCACATATATACAGTACAAAGACAGATGAGATTAACAAGCAAGCATTTGAACAAAAATATACAAGGACACTCAATGCTCAACTCTACGATCTGAGAAAAAGAGAAAGCTTACTCAACTATTCAGTTCTTTCAAACAAGTGCTTAATAGCAACTGAGTAGCACCAATCATGATCTCAACAAACAACCAATCAACTAAAGTGAGAGTTGCAAGTCTGAAGGACTTGAAGAGTTCTAAGTGAATTATGAAGAACCAAGTCTGCTGGATTTGAAGAGTATAAGAGTGAACTAAGATGTGCCTAGACTGCTGGTCTAGAAGGAATATGTGAGATTCAAGAAGTGTAACAGACATCCTTAGTGGATTTCCTACTCAAGGAGTAGAAGAGTGGATTAAGAGCATTAAGTGCTCTGAACCACTTAAAACTACTGTGTCCATTATAACTGCTATAACTACTATAACTGTCATAACTGCCTCACTCTCATTAATTCAAGATATCTAAAAGAAGGTTTATCATATACTCATTCCATTGTGCATTAATCACAATCATACTAACTAGTTTAAAAAAAAGTTTTTAATTATCTATTCAACACCCCCCCTTCTAGATATCTATTGTGCCTCCAGGAACTAACAACTTGATTTCTCCTCATCGTTGGCAACGAAAGTTTTTTTGTTGCTATATTTCATTGCCTAATATGGACCAAATTCATTGGCAACAATTTTATTTTACAGATATTTTATACAACTTTTTGCAACGACTATTAAAATGTTGCCTTAAATTAAGATAATAATAATAATAATAATAATAATAATAATAATAATAATAATAATAATAATAATAATAATAATAATAATAATAATAATAATAATAATAATAATAATAATAATAATAAGATAAGCTTAATTAAAATCCACATTGACCAGATGGGAGCCAGAAGCAACAAATCGTGCGCAGCTCCGAGCAAGAAGGGGAAAAGAAAGATGAAAGACCGTGAATTAAGAAATAAGTAGGATTAGTAGTTGATTATGTATGTTTGATAATGTACGTGTGTAATGTAATATTCCCAACTTTTGTGTAAGTTGTTGCAGTAATTCCTGACTTTTGTGGTCACAAAGGGATAACAGTATGTGCTATGTTATGTACAGTACTTTGAATTAATGAATGTGAATCTATGTTTGATTAATGGAATAAGTTTTTTATAAAAATTTGTGTTACATGTTAAACTTATACAATATGGTTTAGAATGTAAGTTAAATTTATGATTTTATGTAATCAGATAATGCCGCCAAGACGACAAACTCGAAATCAAAGGGCTGAAGAATCTGTCAACAACGCTGGGAGACAACAGCAAGACCCAATACAAAAACTTTGCAAACATGGTAGCTTAGGCTATGCAAATGGGGAATACCGGTAGTAGGAACCAAACCTGCATAATCGCATAAAATTTAAAGACTTCAAGCGCAAAAGAGGACCACCGAATTCAGGGATCGGTGACCTATAGAAGCTCAGACATGGGTTAACGAGATAGAAAAGGCGTTCATAATTGCTAGGGTAGATGAGGGGCAAAAGACCACTTTTTTCACTTATATGATGAAAGGGGAGGCTAACTTTTGGTGGGAGGCAAATCAAGCTAGGGCGGGAAAAGGAGTAGTTACTTAGGCTAGGTTTAAAACTCTATTTTTCAAAAACTATCTCCAGCTAGTATGCAGGCTAGGATGAAGGTGAAATTTCTGGAATTAAAGTAGGAGAACATGACTATTGTGGAGTATGCCACAAAGTTTAATGAGTTGGCTAGGTTCGCTCCGCAACAAGTTGATACGGAGGCTAGGAAGGAAAGGAGGTTTGAGCTGGGCTTAAAACCCTAGCTCTACAACAAGTTGGCGGTGCTGTAGATTAATACTTTTATAGCACTCATGGAAAAGGCTATTATAGCTAAGGAGGGGAGTGAGGCCACGAGCCTCTACAACAAGGAGAAAAAGAACAAAGGAAAGGCAGTAGGAGCTGTAAAGGTGGAAACTAATAGTGGGAATAGGGGTGAGAAAATAAAGGGAAATTATTTTGGGAATGTTCAGGTCAAACAGAAAGGTGTAAAGAAGCATGTAGTTCAGTGTGGGAACTGTGGGAAGAATCACTCTGGTGAGTTTCTGAAGGGTAAGTTTGTATGTTACAAGTGCGGGCAGGAGGGCCATATTTCTCCCAACTGCCCCAACCCAAGGATGAACAGTGGGTGTTTTCTGTGTGGGTCGATGGAGCATAACGTGAAAGATTGTCCAAAGAGGAAAATGGAGGCGGGGAGTGTAACCACGGGAAAAGGCTGCGGGACTCTGGCGATCACAGAACCGACTTCAACCAACAAACCAACAAAATCAACCATGAAAGTCTTCAACATGACGGTCCAGAAAACTATGGCAGCTGAAAATGGAACTCCAGGTATTATTCGAATAACTTTTATTTTTGTATATATATGATTTTCCTATATATAGAAAATTATTTTATAAAGAAATTTTGAAGAAGGAATTTGAGTTCTTTTAGAAATCAAATTTCCGTTTAATTAGATAGACAAGCTTTACACTGAATAGTTAAATTTTATTTCAATCAAATATGATCGAGATCTACTTTCAATGACTGTGTATGCTATGTACCCTAGTATGTATAAGTTTTAAAATGGTGATTCCGGGGACGGAATCTTTATAAGGGAGGATGAATTTAATAACCCGATATTTTCTATATAAATAAATGAGAAATTTTACATATAAATTTGTTTATTATTAATTTAAAGATGGGAATATGTGCCAAGTAATGTGTATGCATATATGTGATAAATAAAATTTATTTATTACATGAATACTTTCAAATAATTTTATTTTTGAATTATTGATCATTATAAAGTATATTCTTATAATAATTAATTTTATAGTAGAAATGTCTTTATTATTTATTTTCTATGAAAATATGATTTTTATATTATTTAAATAATATATGAAATTATTATTGGAATTATTATAATTACTATTTTATTATATGAATTTTTTGTTCATATTATTAAGTTAATTATTTTAACTTAATTAATAATGTTACATATAAAAGATAAATCGGATATGGAATCCAAACCTAATTTTGGATTTTGGGCGATAAATGAGAATAATAATATTATATTAAATATAATATTATTTTTCAAAGGTTATAAGTATATCTTTGTATGTGTGTATTTATAATAGTTGGTCAATTATGGTGTATAATGTCAAAACCCCTAATATTAATTTATTAAACCCTATTTTGAAACTCAAATGGGAGATTCAAGAATGTGTAGTAATTGTGTTATATGAATTAAGTTGCATATTATAGGATTTTTTGTTAATTAGGGAAAACCCTAATTAATATTTGGAAAACCTAATTAAAATTAAAACCCTAATTTGCTAATAAGTAACCCTAAATACTAAAATTAGAAACCCTAATTATTATTTTAGTAAATTAAATTGATAGTTTAGGAACCCTAATGATATTAAGGAACCCTAATTATTTAAACCCTAATTTTCTATTAAAAACCCTAATTTTAATTAGCGTGTTTTAATTAAAATTTTATTACACTTGAATTTTAATTTTTTAAACCCTAAAATTATTTGGGAAACCTTAAGGTTTAAAATCTAGTGATTAAACCCTAGATTCAAGTACTATAGACAAGAATACCATTAAAATTTGAAGATAATTGACCAAAGTACCCTTTTTGTCCCATTCTTGAAATTATTGCTTGCAAATCTTGGCAAGTCATCAACCCAGTCTAAGCTAGGGGCTAAGAAACACCAGCACATAAGCCATTACTATCCAAGTTCATTGCATACAAGATATACATATAGATTAAGAGAGTGAAAGTTACTAAAATTGCTCATTTGGCTATCCAAGTCTCAAACAACTTTTCTCTCTCCCAAACCTCTGAAAATATAAGTTATATCAGTCTCAGAAACAAACCCCACCATCTCCTCTAATAGATCATAAGCATAAAATCAAGAACTTGTTCATAGAAAGGTAAAAACCTAATTTGAAATCTGATCTTGAAGGCCATGTTACATGTACCCTGTAAGTTTGTCTACACAGCCCGACGTCTAGAACACACTTAACATGAACCGATTGACTGGAATAAGGTCACCAAGGTCGTTAACCGGCCATGACCATATTTTTTGGCCAGCCCAGAAACTTGATGAACAACTCTGACAGCATGTTCTGATGCTTAGATCTTGCTCAGGTTTTATGATTTGGACCAGCAATTGTTATGAACTTGTACTCTTACATATATACTACAACATTTAATCAATATCTAATCCAGAATCAGTTTAGACAGTGAATTACACATGGTCAAAGTAGGCTACTCGAACACTGACTTTGAATGTTCTTGAGCCTCAAGAACACCTAAGGTGACACTTTCTGTGACGCCCCCAAATTTGGGTACTTGAAACCCGTACTTGGTGCTCCACGATAACATTCATTCAACCACTTTATGTGTTAATTAAACAAAATTATTATATCAAAGTTATCCATCTTCCCAGTCTCGAGAACCTTTAAGTTTTACATTACATGATAAATATTATATTATCCTACTATAAAATCATAACAACATAAGTAATCTATTCCTTCAGCTTCCCCTTCCCTTTGTCCTTGCTGGAACCTTCAGGACGTGCTAGCTTAGCTGAAAACATTTAAATTTAAAGCAAGAATGAGCATTTGAGTGCCAACAAGTAATAGCAATGAATAAAGATTATCTGAAAGATTTGAATATTTTCTTTCGACGACACTTCAACAACGAAGTAAAGGTTGTGAAGTAAGCTGAGACAATACTGAACGACATATTAATTCTATTTCATTTTTTGAAACTACAAACTGACTATAAATTTGGTAACAATTTAATAAACTATAAATTATATTTTTAATTTTTGAAAAGGTTCAACAGAAATTCTTCTGCAAACCGTCATGTCTTACGGACACGGGGGTGATTAGCCCGTTATGCCCTGTATTGATCAACACTACTTGTTTGAATGATAAAATCGTTCAGCTGGTCTGCCTTTGGCGTATAAAAGTTTTTCCCAGTTCGGGATGTTCATAATTAATCTGACATTCGAAATAAAACATTTCAATTTAATAATAATAATATTCTATCATGTTCTACAATATTCTTTCATTCTATGTCTAGCTGAGTTAAATAGCTTAGACAATTATTTAAATAACATATACATACCTGAAAATTAGTAGGTATGTGCCGACATGAGATTAAATACAATCGTTATCCAAGTGAGTGTACTTGAATAATCTAACTTAACTATCTATCAACAAGGTATATACTGATCATACATTACTACAATACTGGTAAACGATATAACTCTATAACTGGCATGAATACTAATATTGAAATACTTGACCGATACTAGTAAGGTATAATAAATTATATAACAGGAGTATAATTCGATAACTTACTTATACAAGAGTATTGCATTAGATACAAAGAGTAAGGATATTTGCCTGATCTACTGCTTACACAACTTAGTTTTATCTTTTATAGTGAAACCTATCATTCAAAAGATTATTCTTTTGATTAGAATAATATACCATAACACATAACACTGCTATTTGCAGTAATCATATAACCTAATCACATTGTCACACATATTTAACAGTCATTGGATTACAAATAAATACATATCTAGTTAAGTTATCTAAGTCCATATCATTTTTTGAAATATTTCGGTGTACCGACAGCTAAAATGGGTAAATATCGAGTCTAAGACTTTATCCTGTAGTTAATAACTGAAAATATCAGTCATATTATTTTTAATTGACTTATAATAATTATTATAAGTTAACATGAATTTTCAAACACCGAAATCATTATTAAATGATTTAAATATCAAATAGTTCTATTATCATTAATATTTATTTATTATTAAACTATTAATGAAACCATTGCCAAAATATTAAAGTTATTTATAATAACTCAAAATATTTTTAAAACATTAATATTACACTTAAATGATTTTTAAAACAATTAAAATTATTTTTAAATAATTACCATTAATATTTAAATATTAATGTATTATTTATCCAAATATTAAAAGTCATTAATTATAACTTAAAATATTTTTAATTCATTTATATCCTTTGTAAATGATCTTTAAATAACTAAAATCATTTTTAAATTATTTATTTAATATAATAAATAAATAATTCTAATATCATTAATATTAAATTTATTAATGAATTTAGCTTTTAAATATTAAAAGTTATATTTTATAACTTCAAATATTTCTAAACATTTTATTTTCATTTTAAAATGAGTTTTATAATATTAAAATCATTTTAAAACTAATTTATTAATATAATTATTAAATAATTTAAATATCATTAATATTAAATAATTAATGAAATTTACCTTTAAATATTAAAAGTTATATTTTATAACTTCAAATATTTTAAATACCTTATTATTATTTAAAATAATTTTTGTAATATAAAAATCATTTTTAACTTACTTATTTAATATATTTATTAAATAAATTTAATACCATTAATATTCAAATAAATAGTAATATTAATGAAAAATATGTTAATTTATCAAAAGTTAATTTTCATAATTTAAAATAATTTTTAAAACTGATTTTATAAGTTTTAGGAAATTATTTCTATTTTTAATGTATTTTTGGGAATTTATTTAATTTAAATTAATAAAACTGTTGTTACGCCCGCAAAACAGATATACATCACCCATCTTGGGTTGCCAGATAAATGGTACATAAATCAAAGATAACTTAATTATACAACTGTTGTGTAAAATACGACAAAATATAAACTGAGAGTTTAATCAAGAATATTGCCTTCTAGACAATATCCACTCTCAATGGAGTCCTCATAAATAGTATACAAACTCAAATTCAGTCCTCATTATATTTATTATCACACTATTTAACAGAATAGTGAGGACAACTAATGTTATCATCTGGACTGTCACTCCGTTTCCCATCTCGTCCCAGCTATATTCTCATTTCCTGAACTGAATAGTGAAAGAAAGGGGTGAGCTCAACTAGCCTAGTAAAAAATATTATGACTAAGATAATATAGAATAAATTATCATTAGTCTTCAACAATGTTAAACTGATAAAATACAATAGACGTCAAGTTTAACTGCAGCGGAATAAGCAATCTATTAGAAGAGTCAAGTAGAGCATAAAATCTTCTATCTTCTACGATTTAAAAGGTTTTTCATCACTTTTATCGCCGAGACTCAGCTTAATAAATAATCCACATCATCGAATCACCCCTGCACTATGACCAAGGATATTCTTTAGTATCACGACCACAAATTATCCATACACTACGGGCTAAGGATATTCGTGTATTCATCAATGGTCATGATCATGCCAACAATTATCCATCAATGCACTACGGGCCAATGAGGACTTTTACCACATCATTTGTAACATTACGGTTATGATTATACCGAATAATCCCTGGTCATAATAATACCAAGTCCATCTATGCACTACGGGCCAAAGATGACTTTCATATAATTATGAGGATGATGACAATGATATAAGAATTCAATTAAATAAAAGCAAAGGATAAATTTATAAAGATTTATAATTTAATTTATCCAGAAATCAATAACGTCCAAATTGTCAACATGATAATGCTTTGTGGAGTAAAATTCAAGAATAATATTGTACCAAAAATAATTTGGACAGAAAATAAATCAATTTTTATCATGAATAGTACCCTGGGTGAATAGTACTCGAGTGAATAGTACCCCGTGAATAGTAATTCGGGAATAGTACCCCGTGAATAGTACTCCTACATGAAAAAGTTAAAACTTATCAAAAATGCTCTGAATAATATTTCCATGAAAAGATACTAGGTGAAGCGCAAATATCAAGGATATTCTACTAATTTCATGGAATATAGAAGCCAAAACATTAACAAAACGAGTATAGAATTCGAAATCTGAAACGAAATAATATTACTTACATACTACAGAGTATGGAAGAAAATATTATTTTAAGCGAATATTGAACAAAAATAACATCCCTTACCTTAGAATAAAGATGGATACTTGAATAGAGGGATAACATACTTCTCTTCTTCTTTCTCTCTATAATTTCTCTTTATAATAATTGCTCTATAGCTTTAGTGAATTGGTGACAAATGAAGGAAGAATGAGCTTCTATTTATAGAAAAATATAGTTTCGATAATTGCACGTTTTGGGGCTCGAAATATTACAGTACAATACCTCCAAGTTTTCTTTCATTTTTAATTTAGTCCTGCAAGTATTATCAAACTTGCACCACCTCCCCTAATAGTAAATAATGTGAATCAATAATTCAATCATGTGATTCAATAGTTATAATCATGTGAAAATACGAATTACAGTATAGTACCTCCATTTATACCTCCATCTTTAACTTAGTCATGCAAGTATTATTAATCTTGCACCAACTCCCCTAATAGTAAATAATGTGAATCAATAGTACACACATGTGAACAAATAGTTATATAAGCATGTGAATTAGTAGCAATTAATTACTCATTTATCCGATTAATTACCCGATTTATCAATATAACCCCCAGACATCAATTATCATCGGAATAAATGTCGATTTCCACTAACACGAATAATCCCAACACAATGGAACTATTAAATTCATCTTTAGTCAACACGAACTTATTCATCATTAATATTATAGCTCACAATATTTAACAACCAGGTCGTTCCCAGGAAAGATGGGGCTTTCCATACGGATTTCTCCCTCAAGCGCCAATTATTGGGTGACCAAACCTCTCCCAGCAGAACTTCTAGACATTGTAAATATTACAATTTAATAATATAAATAACTTTATCGTCTCAATTATTGATTTAATATTATATCATATTATACAGATGATACCGTGACAATAATTGAATCAATAATATGAGAGATATGATGCAAGAATTATTGAGTAATAATTGAGTATAATGAGTGACTTCTTACGTAAGCATCAATAATCAATCTGGTGTGCTACTTATGCAACCACACATATTATCGTACTTTTTACTCTTGAGTAGTTCAATGGTTTTAATAAGTAACACTCTCATAGTTATTTTTATAAAATGATAATTCTGTCATTTTCTAACTACGATACAATACATTGTAGGGGGTCCACTAATGATTGTCTTAGTCGCATACGAATATTTCTGTTAAAACGAATATTCCCCGACCAATCAAATATTATATAACAACTTGCATACTATATAAAATTTATAAATACTACCCACAACTATAACATTATATCAAATCCACACCATAATATTAAAAAAATATTTCGAGAAATTTAAATCTTTATTCATAAAATTTGGGGTCTCACAATCTCCCCTCCATATGAAATTTTTCCCTCGAAATTTACGTACGTACCTGGTATGAGGATACCTTAACTTTATTTCAGATTCTAACTCTTGAGGTATAACCTTTGAGTGTTGATACGATCCTTCTTATCCAGGATTTTAACACGTATCTCCTCACACATTAAATCTTTTTCTATATCGTCTAGTTCTAATTCAATAATGTGGTTGGGGTCGTCCACATAATTACGTAACATCGATACGTGAAAAATGTTATGAACACGCGACATACTTGGCGGTAAAACGAGTTTATAGGCCAAAGTTCCTACTCGATCAAGTATTTCAAATGGGCCAATTAAATCGAGGGTTGAGATTTCCTCTCTTCTTCGATTCTTGCTTTTAGAATAACGCCTTCTTGAACCTTCTTCTTCATATTCATCAGATTCGGGTGTGTAGCTTTATCGGCTTTACCTTTATCGATTAAAGTCGATTCTACTCGTATATTCGTTATCTTCACTTGGATCCTTAGAGACTTTAACTCTATCTTAATCATTTGTAAGTTATACAAAATGGGTTTTTGTGTTAACAACATCGCACTCGTAAACGCATACGATCTTCTACTAAACGCGTTAGCTACTACGTCCGCTCTTCCACGATGATATTGAATGGTACGATCGTAATCTTCAACAGCTCGAGCCAATGTCTTTGGCACATTATACGATCGTTTTAGGTGAAGAAATATTTGAGGGTTTTAGAAATGGGTTTTGTATTGAGGTCAATACAAAATTCGATTTCACGCTCTAGGGGTAGGCTAAGAAGTCTTCAAGAATACGTCAGGAAATTTATTAACGATAGAAATATCATTCAAAACTGTGACTCTCATCCAAGACTTGGATAGCACATGTAATGAAGGTTTCTCTTAACGAAGTTTCAACCAATAAGTCAATGTTTAACTTCTCCGGAGTCAAATTTAAACGTTGAACGCAAGCAAGAGAGATAAAAGAATAGGTAGAACCGGTATCGAATAAGGTATAGACTTCGCAAGCGTTGATGATTTACTTACCCGTGATAACATCGTTCGGGTTACTCGCTTTTTGAGAAGTCGCAAAAAATGCTCTCCCTGAAACCACCGACTTTGTTTTGTCTGTATCCGCCTTTGGTGCCACCGTCCCAGCTAGACTTGACTTTGGTGCATGATAAAATCGGGCTAGATGACCTTTTTTTTCCATAATTATAACATGCTTTGGACTGCATCGTGCAGTTTGGACTTATGTATCCTTCCCCTCCACATTTGTAACATATGACCAGCGGTCATTCTCCTTCCTTAACAGCGAGTGCTGGGGTTGACGTCTTTCCATCTTTGCTGAGCCTTCTCTTCTTGAACTTTCCACTCCTATTGTTTTGGCCATGATTACCACCGAAGTGGTTATCATTTCTGGCTTGTTGATTCCCTCTACGTTTGTTGTCACCGCTTCGATGACTGCAACCACATATATTATCGACTTGTGGGCTGCTCTCTCTTGGTTGGGTTGACTCATTGTCGCGGTTCAATAACTGAGCCCTATTCACAACATCTGAATACAAACACAGTTTATGAGAGATAAGGTATTGACGTATCTCGAGTTTCAAACCTCTTAGAAACATCCGCGTCATTCTCTCCTCATTATCCACCAAGTGGGATGCAAACCGAGACAACTCGGCAAATTTAGCTTCGTACTGCGCCACGGTTATAATGTTTTGCTCAAGCTTGATGAACTCTACCTCCTTCATATGATGAATACTTTCAGGAATGTACTTGTCGTTAAACAGTTCTTGGAACTTCTCCCAAGACATCTTCAGTGTGGCAGGTTGAGTACGCTTTACAAATTTCCACCAGTAATCTGCCTCTGCTCGCAACATGAAGGTGGCAAAAGGTTCCTTTTGCTCCTCATAGCATCCCAAGACATCAAATATCTTGTTGTTTTTTTTATCCACGTCTCCGGCTTAAGTGGTTTTGGCTCTCCAAAAAACTCCGGTGGTCCCAACTCCTTAAACTGTTTAGCGGTGACCGTCCGAGAGTTGTCATTGTTTCCACCTGCATTTTGGACAGGAACCTCCCTCGCCTGATGTTGCATTAATTGCATAAAATCTCTGAACGTCCCATCGTTCATCATTTGATCGTTGTTGTTTTCCTGAGGATTATTGTCTTCCTGTTGCACATTATCCTCGGTATTAATCTGTGGTAACTCAACGGTCTCACGTGCTTCATTGCTTATCTCAACATTTTCGGATGCCATTTTCAAAAACTGTCACAAAACAAGGGTTAATTAACATATCACATATTATCCCTATACTCTGACCGACCAATTTAAATACCAAATAAACTTAGGTAGGTCATACTAGCGAAGGAATTCCCCGTCTCTCCCCTCCTAGTTCTTGTCTCATATCTCTGCCAGGGATCATATCCCTAAGCTTTGATACCAACTGTGACGCCCCCAATACAGGCATACATCACCAATCTTGGGTCGTCAGATAAATGGTACATAAATCAAATACAACTTAATTATAAAATTGTCGTGTAAAATACAACAAAACATAAACTGAGAGTTTAATCAAGAATATTGCCTTCTAGACAATATCCACTCTCAATGGACTCCTCATAGACAGTATACAAACTCAAATTCAGTCCTCATTACATTTATTATCACACTATTTAATAGAATAGTGAGGACTACTAATGTTATCATCTAGACTGTCACTCCGTTTCCCGACTCGTCCCAGCTATATTCTCATTTCTTGAAGAGAACAGTGAAAGAAAGGGGTGAGCTCAACTAGCCCAGTAAAAAATATTATAACTAAGATAATACAGAATAAATTATCATTAGTCTTCAACACTGTTAAACTGATAAAATATAATAGACATCATGTTTAACTGCAGCAGAATAAGCAATCCATTAGAAGAGTCAAGTAGAGCATAAAATCTACTATCTTATATGATTTAAAAGGTTTTTCATCACTTTTATCGCTGAGACTCAGCTTAATAAATAATCCACATCATCGAATCACCCCTGCACTATGACCAAGGATATTCTTTAGTATCACGACCACAAATTATTCATGCACTATGGGCTAAGGATATTCGTGTATTCATCAATGGTCATGATCATGCCAACAACTGTCCATCAAAGCACTACGGGCCAATTAGGACTTTTACTACATCATTTGTAACATTATGGTCATGATTATACAGAATAATCCCTGTTTATAATCATACCAAGTCCATCTATACACTACAGACTAAAGATGACTTTCATATAAACATGAGGATGATAACAATGATATAAGAATTCAATTAAATGAAAGCAAAGGATAAATTTATAAAGATTTATAATTTAATTTATCCAGAAATCAATAACGTCTAAATTTTTAACATGATAGTGCTTTGTGGAGTAAAATTCAAGAATAATATTGTACCAAAAATAATTTGGACCGAAAACAAATCAATTTTTATCATGAATAGTACCCTAGGTGTATTGTACTCGAGTAAATAGTACCCCGTGAATAGTAATTCAGGAATAGTACCCCATGAATAGTACTCGGGCATGAAAAAGTTAAAACTTATCAAAAATGCTCAGGATAATATTTCCATGAAAAGATACTGGATGAAGCGCAAATATCAAGGATATTCTACTAATTTCATGGAATATAGAAGGCAAAACTTTAACAAAACGAGTATAGAATTAAAAATCTGAAACAAAATAATATTACTTACATACTACAGAGTATGGAAGAATAAATTATTTCAAGAGAATATTGAACAAAAATAACATCCCTTACCTTAGAATAAAGCTGGATACTTGAATAGAGGGATAACAGACTTCTCTTCTTCTTTCTCTCTAAAATTTATTTCTATAATAATTGCTCTATAGCTTTAGTGAATTGGTGAGAAATGAATAAAGAATGAGCTTCTATTTATAGAAAAATATAGTTTCGATAATTGCATAGTTTTGGGGCTCGAAATATTACAGTACAATATGTCCAACTTTTCTTTCATTTTTAATTTAGTCCTGCAAGTATTATCAAACCTGCACCACCTCCCCTAATAGTAAATAATGTGAATCAATAATTCAATCATGTGATTCAATAGTTATAATCATGTGAAAATACTAATTATAGTATAGTACCTCCATTTATACCTCCATCTTTAACTTAATCATGTAAGTATTATAAATCTTGCACCAACTCCCCTAATAGTAAATAATGTGACTCAATAGTACACACATGTGAACAAATAGTTATATAAGCATCTGAATTAGTAGCAATTAATTGCTCATTTATCCGATTAATTTCCCGATTTATCAATATAACCCCCAGACATCAATTATTATCGGAATAAATGTCAATTTCCACTAACACGAATAATCCCAACACAATGGAACTATCAAATTCATCTTTAATCAACACAAACTTATTCATCATTAATATTATAGCTCACAATATTTAACAACCAGGTCGTTCCTAGGAAAGATGGGGCTTTCCAATACGATTTTGTCCCTATTGGCGCGCAATTAGGTGACCAAACCTCTCCTTGACAGAACTTCTATACATTGTAAATATTGCAATTTAATAATATAAATAACTTTGTCGTCTCAATTATTGATTTAATATTATATCATATTATACAGATGATACTGTGACACTAATTGAATCAATAATATGAGAGATATGATGCAGCAATTACTGTAGCAATAATTGAGTATAACTGAGTGACTTCTTACGTAAGTATCAATAATCAATACCTTGTGCTACTATGCAACCACGCGTATTACTGTACTTTTACTACCAAGTAGTTCAATAGTTTTAACGGTAGCACTCTCGCCGTTATTTTTATAAAATGATAATTCTATCATTTTCTAACTACGACAATACTTCCGTTGTGGGGTCCACCAATAATTGTGTCGTCGTACGAATATTCCCTGTTAAAACGAATATTTCCCGACCAATCGAATATTATATAATAACTTGCATACTATGCAAAATTTATAAATACTACCCACAACTATAACATTATATCAAATCCACACCATAATATTAAAAAATATTTCGAGAAATTTAAATCTTTATTCATAAAATTCGGGGTCTCACAACTATCACTAAAGCTTTTAGAGACAAAATCTGTCGCCTTAGGTGTTCTTGATATTCAAGAACTTTCATTGGCAGTTTGCTTGGTGCTTACTTTGACTAACTCTAATTCTCAGTCTACACATGATTTGGGCAATCTTAAGCACTGACCATGTAGTATTTATGTAATACTACATGAATCAAGCATTAAATCAGTCATAAAAATACATAGCACAAAGATCTAGCCTTACAAAGTTGTTGTCAGAACTTTCTGGGTTTTCCAGAAACCCAGTCAATTTTTAGGTCCATTTTGTAGCTTAAATTTCTATAAGTTCTGGTTACTGTTAATGTGATCTAATTGTTTAGGGTTATAGTATACATGACAAGGTATAATTATCAATCATCATATCATTTAAATAACATCAAAAGCATCAGCTAGCATCTGGTCAAACATTGTCAGAAATAACATGTTCTTGAGTTTTCTGGGTTTTCCAGAAAACTGCCATCGTGTTCGTCCAGCCTCGTTTGACCATAAATTACTTTTAGTCTGTTTATCATTTAGGTGATGTAAAGGCATCATTCTACAGTCCATCTACCATACTATAACCTTGTTACAACAACATAATCAAATTAACAAACACAAGCAAGATCTTAGTTATTAAACTTGTTGTCAAACACTGTTCTTCAGTTTCTAGGCTGCCCAGAAACTCTTGGTCATGCTCGGTCAACTAAGTTTGACCTTGAATAACTTTTGTTCTGGACATGATCTAAGCACGATTTCAAGTCCAAATCAAAATCCATATAGCATACTATAAGAATAAACATTTAAACAGCCAAATCACATAACATACTGAGATCTAGATGGTCTGACATTCATTGTCAGACATCAAAAACAAAAATTTCCAGATTTTGAAAAACACTAGATCTGAGCCTATAGATGTTATGGATCTAACATCTATCAACCCAAATCACTTAATAACACTATAAACAATACATTACAACACAAAATTATAATTTCTAACACATCTAGCAAGATCAGATTGTAGGTTAGGGTTTTATACCTTCTATGAACAAGCTTTGATTCTTGGCTGCTGATCTGATTATGGAATTCGTGGGGCTTAATTTTGGGACTGGTATGCTTGTATATTTTGTAGGTTAGAGAGAGAGGGACTTGGATAAGTATGGTGATCAAATGGCTTAAAAAATGACATTTCTCTCTCTTGAATCTATTTATATTATGTTGTAATGAACTTGGATGCTACATGTGGCTGATTTGAAAAGATTTTGGCACATGGGATATCTATGTTAGTTCACCAACTCTATATCTTAGCAAGATTTGCAAGTAAGCTATCTCATTAAATAATCCAAAAATGCTATTTTAGTTAATTAACAAAGCAATTAAGGGTATTCTTGTCCATGCCACTTGAATCTAGAGTTTAATCAATAGATTTTATACTTTAAGGTTTCCCAAATAATTTCTAGGGTTTGGAACATTAAGTTTAAAGTTTAATAAAATTTTAATTAAAACTTACTAATT
Source organism: Panax quinquefolius (assembly GCA_020205615.1). NCBI lineage: Eukaryota > Viridiplantae > Streptophyta > Magnoliopsida > Apiales > Araliaceae > Panax > Panax quinquefolius. The sequence continues at coordinate 45,966,772 of CM035159.1, forward strand.
AAAATTAGGGTTTTTAATTAGAAAATTAGGGTTCTAAAAATACTTAGGGTTTCTTGATATTATTAGGGTTCCCAAAATTTTGAATTAGGGTTTCCTAACTAACATTATAATTTTCTAAAATAATAATTAGGGTTTTCACTTTAGCAATTAGGGTTTTAAATTGAAAATTAGGGTTTCTAATTTATAATTAGGGTTTCCACATTATTCACCATAATTGACCTACCATTAGCAATACGTACATTCAATACATATTTATAGCACCGAAATAAAAATAATATTATACTATTATTCTCATTCCTTATTCTAAATCAAGAATCGGTATTTGGATTCCATATCCGATTTATCTTTTATATACAACATTATTAATTAAGTTAAATAATTAACTCAATTAATCTGAAATAAATTCACATAATAAAATACTTATAATAATACTAATAATCATTTCATATATTATTTAAACAATATATAAATTTATTTTCAAGGAAATGAGTACAAAAATCATTTATAATATAAAATTAATTACTATAACATATTGTTTATAATGATTAATAATTCTTTAAAAAAAATTATTTGTAATTATAAATAAATTTTTATTTATCACAAATATACTTACACATTACCTGGCACATATTCCCACCTTTAAGAAAAAAAATTTATATACAAAATTTGTGACGCCCCCAAAATAGGTATACATCACCCATCTTGAGTCGCCAAATACATGGTACAAAATTCAAATACAACTTAATTATACAATAGTCTTGTAAAATACAACAAAACATATGCTGTGAGTTTTTAATACAAATATTGTCATCTAGATAATATCCACACTCAATTGAGTCCTCGTTACATTTATTATCACACTATTTCATAGAATAGTGAGGACTACTAATGCTATTATCTGGACCGTCACTCCGTTCCCCGACTAGTCCCTGATACGTTCTCATTTCCTAAAGAGAACAATGAACGTAAAAGGGTGAGCTCAACTAGCCCAGTAAGAAATATTATGACTAAGATAATACAGAACAAATTATCGTTAGCCTTTAACAGTGTTAAACTGATACAATATAACAAACATCAAGTTTAACTACAGTGGAACAAGCAATCCATTAAAAGAGTCAAATAGAGAATAAAATCTACTATCTTTTATGATTTAAAAGGTTTTTCATTACTTTTATCGCTGGGACTTAGCTTAATAAATAATCCACATCATCCCCTTTACGACGCACTAAGGATATTTATTAGTATCACAACCACAAATTATCCATGCACTCACGGAAAAGGATATTCGTGTATTCATTAATGGTCATGATCATGCCAACAATCGTCCATCAATGTACTACGGGCCAATGAGGACTTTTACCACATCATTTGTAACATTACGGCCATGATTATACTGATTAATCCACGATCATAATCATACCAAGTCCATCTATGCACTACAAAGGCTCTGAGATGACTTTCAACATAATATAAATATGAGGATGATGACAATGATATAAGAATTTAGTAAAAACAAGTTCAAGAATTAATTTATCCGGGAACTAATAACGCCCAAATTGTCAACATGATACTTCATTGTAGAGTAAAATTCAAGAATGCTCGGAAGAATATTTCCATGAAAAGATACAGGATGAAGCGCAGAATATCAAGGATATTCCACTAATTTCATGGAATATAGAAGTCAAAACTTTAACCAACCGAGTATAATAAAGAATGGAATAACAAAAAAAATCATCGAGGCATGCGATAGATCAAGCATGCACGTGTTATTCCAATGAGAATAATAAATAACGGAACCAAGTCGAGGCAAAATTAAGACCATACGGGATGTTCCAACAAAATAATAAATAACGGAACCGAGTCATGCGTTAAACGCATGCAGACGGATGTTCAACAGAATAATAAAGAATGGAATAATGAAGAATTTCACCATGTATGCGGTACTTTCACAAAGACAAAGTTATTCTAACATAATGATAAAGAATGGAATAATGAAGAATTTCACCAAGTATAGGGTAAATCAGCATGTATACAAAAGTTATTCAATAGAATAAAAAAATGGAATAATGAAGTTCTATTCATGAATACTGAAAAAGAAATAATACCCCTTACCTTAGAACAAATTGGATATAGGAGTAGTGAAGTAGCAGAATACTTTTCTTCTTTCTTTCTATAGTTTTCTCTCTATAGTTTGGTGAATTAAGTAAGAAATAATGAAGGAATGAACTTCATTTATAGGAGAATGGGTGAATAGTAACTAATTCTGAGCGGTCCAGATTGATTTACTTTTAAGCAGACGACCAGTTGGTTTACTATAAAATATTCTAATAAAACAAAATCTTTTAAATATAATCAATATATATTCTATTTATAATCTAATAAAGCGAATAACTTTATAAAAGTATTACATTTTATATAAAAGATTTTATTATGCAAAAATACTATGCATAATAGAATATAATATATTCTATTTAGAGTCTAATAAAGCGAATAATTTTATAAAAGCATTACATTTTTTATATAAAAGATTTTACATTTTTATTACCTTTAATAATCTTAATAAAACAAAACTTTATCATCATTATTATAATTCACACTATTAATTGACCCGGTCGTTCCCGGAAAGAGATGGTTTTCGATAAAATTTCTCCTATTGGCGCCTGATTAGGTGACGAACCTCTCCTTGGCGAACTTACAGACATCATTAATATTGCAAATAATAATATTAATAACTTCTACGTCTCAATTATTGATTTAATAATATAAAAAATATCGACAATAATTGAATCGATTAACGTGAGATACTATGCAACAACATTGAAGCAATAATTGAACAAAAGCTGAGTGAATTCTCACATAAGCATCAATTATCAATCACAGTGTACTATACATCTGACCATAGCGTATTCTGCACTTTTTAACAAGGGTCTTTCAACAGATTAACGATAAAACTTCCGCCATTATTTTCATAAAATATTTTGTCATTTTCTCAATCAAATAATAATTACATTGTAGGGGTCCACCAATGATTGTGCTGTGAGACCACCAAATTTTATGAATAAAGATTTAAATTTCTTGAAATATTTTTTATATTATGGTGTGGATTTGATATAATGTTATAGTTGTGGGTAATATTTATAAATTTTGAAAAGTATGCAAGTTGTTAGATAATATTCGATTAGTCAGGGAGTATTCATTTTAACAAGGAATATTCATACAACGGCACAATCATTAGTGAACCCCACAACAGAATTATTGTCGGATTGAGAAAAACGACAAAAATATTTTTATGAAAATAACTGCGAAAGTTTTACCGTTAATACTATTGAACTACTCGGTAGTAAAGGTACAACAATACGCGTGGTTGCATAGTAACACACGGTATTGATTATTGATGCCTACGTGAGAAGTCATTCAGTTTTGTTCAATTATTGCTATAGTAATTGCTGAATAGTATCTCACGTTATTTGATTCAATTATTGTCAATATTTTATATATTATTAAATCAATAATTGAGACGACGAAGTTATTAATATTATTATTTACAATATTAACGATGTCTAGAAGTTCTGCCAAGGAGAGGTTTGGTCACCTAATTAATCAGCAACCAATAGGAGAAATCCTTATTAGAAAGTCCCCACTTTCTGCAGAACGACTTGGTCCATTAATAGTGTGAATTATAATAATGTTGATGAAGTTTTGTTTTATTAGTATTATTAATGTAATAAAATAGAAAAGATTTTATATAAAATGTAATACTTTTATAAAGTTATTTGTTTTATTAGACAATAATTAGAATATAATATATTTTATTATGCATAGTATTTAGATAAAGGCTCTGCATAGTGTTTGCATAGTAAAATCTTTTTATATAAAATAGAATACTTTTATAAAGTTATTCATTTTATTAGATTATAAATAGAATATATTATATTTTATTTAAAATATTTTGTTTTATTAGTAAATCAACTGACCGTCCGCTTAAAAGTAAATCAATCTGGACCGTTCATGGATTAGATACTATTCAGTCTATTCTTCTATAAATAGAAGTTCATTCCTTCATTATTTCTTACAAATTCATTGAAACTCTAGAGAGAGAATTCTTCTTTTATAATCTTGAGCATATTTCTTTAGAGTTTAAGAAAGCTTTTAGCGAAGTACAAGTTTTCTTCAAGTATATCCTCGCCCTACCCATTGAAATATTCTTCTTTCTAAAGTAAGGGATATTATTTGTTGTACTCATAAGGGGTATTATTTCTTTCGTATTCATGAAGAGAACTTCTGTTATTCCATTCTTTATTATTCTATTGGAATAACTTGTATACGCGGACTACCCTATACTTGGTGAAATTCTTATGTTATTCCATTCTTTATTATTATGTTGGAATAACCTGTTTATGCGAAGTACCGCATACATGGTGAAATTCTTCTATTATTCCGTTCATTATTATTACGTCGAATATCCTATACAATGCGTTACGCCTTTGGGACTCGGTTCTATTATTTATTATTCGTTGGAATAACTCTTCCGTATGCATCGGCCTATCGCATGCATGGTGATTTATGTTGTTACTCCATTCTTTATTATTCTATCGTAATATCCTCGTCATCATGCGCTTTTACTGTGGGACCGGTTCCATTATGTATCATTCTATTGGAATAACCTATCCGTCCTGGCCTATCGCATGCATGGTGATTTTTGTTGTTATTCCATTCTTTATTATTACATTGGAATATCCACGCTTGCATCAATTACGCTTCGACTGGTTCCGCTTTCTTTATTATTACATTGGAATATCCTCGCTTGCAAATTACGCTTGACCGGTTTCATTCTTTTTTATTATTCTTGAGAATAACCTATCTGTGTGATCTATCGCATGCATGGTGAATTCTTTAGTTATTCCATTCTTTATTATTCTATTGGAATAACCTGTCTATGTGGATTACCACATGGATGGTGAATGATTCTTTATATTCATTTCTTATTAAATTGTGGAAATGATCTGTTTACGTGGATTATGATGAAAGTCATAATAAAAGCATTGGACTGATGAAAATCATGGGTATATGTAGTATTAGTGAGTGTTATGATGAGTTATGTTTATTATTATGTGAAAACATGAAATTTTCTTAGAAATCACAAAGAGTTGAAAATCAGATTTTGGTGAAAATGGAACATGAAATTCAATGGACCATATCTCCTATTATATTTCGAATTTTTTAGTATGGTCAAGTCCTAGAGTTAGATCTGTGAGTTTTTCTAACTTATCCAAGTGGAATCACTGGAAAAGGTGTTGTAGATTTTCGTGTGGTGATTTTAGCAAAGAAGTCAAAACCTGAAAATACCAAAAAAGGCTCTCGCCAAAAATTTTGTAAGGGCTATTTTACCACTTAATTTATGAGAAAAATTCGGCCTTTTGGGACATGGAGATATATGGTATAAAGTACCCCCTGTCCAAAAATGAGCTCATTCCGACTTAAAATGAGCAAGTTATGACCATTTCAATATTTAGGTTTTTCTACAAAAATGTTATAACCTGGAGTTCTATAACTCGATGACCATGAAATTTAAACTAGAAACTCACGTTAACATGTGTAAGATCTTGCCAAGATTTGGGAATTTTCTGGAGTTAAACTTGAGGTAGCTAATTTCTTAAGGAATTAATTAGAAATTGATTTTTGAAAAATAGTAAATAAAATTTAAAATTTTGAGAGAAAATATATGTTAATTATGGGAATATATTCGCTAAATCCCAAAAAAAGAAATATTTTTGGGACTAATTTGGTATTTTTCATTAAAATGATTTAGTTACTGAACATATGAGTTAAATATGTTATGTGAAGTAACAAAGTTGGAAAATAGGATTTTATGGTTTGAAAATCCTATATAAGGTATATGCTGATTTTTGATAAGGGATTTGATCTTAGTGATGAAATATTATGAGTATGGTATTTTGAATGATTAAATGCATTATTTGGTAAAGTATAAACAATTAAAATAAATTGTTTATAAGTTTAAGAAGTGACTAAAATATTGTTATAATATTAATAATATTAATTATGAGTTTGTTAAGTGATTGATAATAGTTGGATAAACTTAAAGTCTATAATATTTATCCTTGTTTTTGTTTGATTAATGCTTATATCATTGGCATCATCCTCATGCTTATATGGTGATGAAAGTTATCTTTGGCTTACGTGCAAAAGATGGACTGTTGATTATTGAATTGTGTATCTTTGGATTATGTGCAAAGATGGATATTGATTATTGAATTGTGTATCTTTGGCTTACGTGCAAAGATGGATTGTTGATTATTAGTTTTATTGTTGTATATCTTTGGCTTACATGCAGAGATGGACTTGGTATGATTATGACTAGGGATTATTCGGTATAGTCATGACCATTGATGATTTAATGAATATCCTTGGCCCGTAGAGCAGAGATAACTTGATGATGTGGTTTATTTATTGTCGAGTCTCAAATGATAGAAATTGATAAAACTTTTTAAATCATAGAAGATAGTAGATTTTATTTTCTACTTGACTCTTCTAATGGATTGCTTGTTCGCATTTGATAGTTAAACTTGATGTCTATTGTATTTTATCTCATTTAACATTGTTGAAGACTAATGATAATTTATTACGCATTATCTTAGTCATAATATTTCTTCTTGGGCTAGTTGAGCTCACCTTTTCCTTCACTATTCTCATCAAAAAATGAGAATATAGTTGGGATGAGTCTGAGAACAGAGTGAGTGCATTCAGATGATAGCATTAGTAGTCCTCACTATTCTATTAAATAGTGTGACAATAAATGTAATGAGGACTCCTTTGAGTGTGGATATTGTCTAGATGACAATATTCTCTCTCTGCTATGTTTTGTCGTATTGTTTACGACGTTTGTATAATTAAGTTGTATTTGTATTTTGTACCATGTATCTCGATTTACTCAAGATGGGTGATGTATACCTATTTTGGGGGGGACACATATGTGCCATCGCATTTAATATTCCATGTTAAAACGAATATTTCCCGACCAATCGAATATTATATAACAACTTGCGTAGTTTGCAAAATTTATAACTATTACCCACAACTATAACATTATATCAAATTCATTCCATAATATTCAAAAATGATAATTATAGAAAATTCATCTTTATTCATAAAAGTTGGGGTCTTACAATCTCCCCTTCTTATGAAATTTCACCCTCGAAATTAGGGTACATACACGGTATGTCGAAGAGGTAAGGATACCTTGATTTCATTTTGATTCTAACTCCCGTGTCATTTTCTCAACATCGTGGTTCCTCCATAAAACTTTGACTTGAGGTATAACCTTGGAGCGTAGAATATGTTCCTTCTTATCTAAGATTTGAACAGGAACATCTTCATACATTAAATCTTCCGCTATTTCATCCCGGTTCTAACTTCAATAATGTGGTTCGGGTCTTTTACATATTTACGTAACATGGATATATGAAAATGCTATGAACACGAGAGACATACTTAAGTGGAAAGCGAGTCTATAGGCCACAGTTCCTACTCGATCGAGGATTAAAATGGGCCAATGAATCGAGGATTGAGCTTTCTCTCTTTTCAAATCTCGTAACTCCTTTCCATGGAGCAACACGTAACAACACATGATCTCCAATATCGAATTCCACGCCCTTTCGATGAAGATCAAGATAACTCTTTTTGTCGATCTTGTGAGGTTTTTATATGTTGTCGGATCGTTTGAATCTTTTCCGTAGTCATACGTATCAACTCGGGTTCCAACAACGTTGCTTCACCCACCTCATCCCAAAGATACATCGAGAACGACACTTTCTTCCATACCACGCCTCGAATGGAGCCATGCCAATAATTGTTTGATAACTGTTGTTGTAAGAAAACTCCACCAATGGTAAGAGCTTATCCCAACTTCCTTGAAGTCAAGGACACGAGTCTTAATAAATCTTCCGAGAGTTTGAATAGTCCTCTCTGATTGTCCATCTGTCTGAGGATGATATGTCGAACTAAATCATAAATCCGCGCCCATAGTTTTTTGCAAACTAACCCAAAATCGTGAAGTGAATCTTGGGTCTCGATCAGAAACTATGGATACTGGCATACCATGCAGTCTTACAATCTCGTTTATGTATATACGAACAAGACGTTCAAGTGTATAAGTTTCTCGTATTGGTAAGAAATGAGCAGACTTAGTCAATCTATCAACTATGACCCAAATTGCATCTATGCCTTGAGAAACCTTGGGAAGACCGAAGAATCTGAAATCCATGGTAATGTGCTCCCACTTCCATTCGGAATTTCAAGTGGTTGCAATGGACCTTTTGGTACTTGATGCTCGCTTTACTTGTTGACAAGTTAAACACCTTGAGATAAACAAAGCGCTATCTCTCTCTTCATATTGCCCCACCAAAATGTATGTGTCAAGATCATAATACATTTTGGTACTCCTGAGATGGATTGCAAATGGTGTGTTGTGCGCCTCCATCATGATTTTATACTTTAACTCAGGATCGTTAGAACACAAATTCGGAGTTGAATCAAGTATTCCTTCTTCATCGATTCTTGCTTCCAAAGATAGCACATTCTTGTACTTTCTTCCTCATATGCATCGGCTGTCAGTGCGTAGCTTGAGTAGTTTTAACTTTATCGATTAAAGTCGATTCTACTCAGATATTCACCATCACCACGTGGGTCCCTAGAGTCTTTATCTCTATCTCTATCCTTGGCAAGTCATACAAAATGGGCCTCTGCGTTGACAATATCACACTCGTACTCAGATATGATTTTCTACTCAATGTGTCACCTACCACGCGTTTGCTTTTCCAGGATGGTATTGGATGGTATGATCATAATCTTTCAACATTCAAGCCAACGTCATTGTCGCATGTTGAGTTCCTTTTGAGTGAAGAAATATTTGAGGCTTTTATGATCCGTAAAGATCTCCACTTTCTCCCCATACAAGTAATGCCTCCAAATTTTAAGTGCACGAAGACAACAATTTGCCAACTCTAGATCATGAGTAGGATAATTCCTCTCATATTCTTTGATTTGTCGAGAGGCATAGGCTATGACTTTCCCATGTTACATGAGAAGACATCCTAACCCTTTGCTCAAGCATCATCAGAGATGACAAATCCTCCGAGCAGATTGTATTGTCGAGCAGTCTTTGAAATGAGTCTTCTCTTGAGTTCTTGAAAACTCTTCTAACATTCCTCGTTCCAACCGAATTTTGTATCTTTCCGAGTCATCTGAGTTAAGGGAGTAGCGATTTGAGAAAACCCTTCTACGAATCTTCGATAATAACCAGCTAAGCCGAGAAAGCTATGTACTTCGATCACTGATTTAGGTTGTTCCCAGCTTTGAATAGCTTCAATCTTTGCTGGGTCAACAGATATTCCGTGACTTGATACTACGTACCCAAGGAATTCCACTTCTTTAAGCCAGAACTCGCATTTCTTCAACTTAGCATAAAGCTTATATTCACGAAGCTTTTGAAGTATCAGCCTCAAGTGTTGCTCATGATCTTTATGGCTTTTGGAATAAATAAGGATGTCATCAATAAAGACGACCACAAAGTGATCCAAATATTTCTTGAATACTTGGTTCATCATATCCATGAAGGCAGCAGGAGCATTAGTCAATCCAAAAGAAATGACTAGGAATTCATAATGCCCTTACCGAGTTCTGAAAGTCGTATTTTGAACGTCATCGGTTCTAATCTTCAATTGGTGATATCCGAAACGAAGATCAATCTTTGAAAAAAAATTGGCGCCTTGCAACTGGTCAAACAGATCATCAATGCGAGGTAATGGATATCTATTTTTGATAGTGACATGGTTCAACTCGCGATAATCAATACAAAGTCGCATACTTTCATCTTTCTTCTTCACGAATAGACAGAGCACCCCAAGAGAGACGATTAGGGACGAATGAAACCGATGTCTAACAATTCCTGTAGTTGGGTCTTTAACTCCTGAAGTTCAATAGGAGCCATTCGATATGGGGCTTTGAAAATGGGTTTTGTACCGGGTTCAAGGTTAATACAAAATTCAATTTCACGCTTTGGGGGTAGGCCAGGAAGTTCTTCAGGGAATACGTCAGGAAATTCATTAATAATAAAAATATCATTCAAAACTGACGTATTTTTATTTAGATCCGTGACATGAGCTAAGAAAGCTTGACATCTGTTTTTCAATAAACAAATAGCTTTATGGCTTGAGATGACAGTGATTGATTTTAATGGTTTGGTTGCTTGAATTCGCATAATAGGTTGGTTAGGAATATGAAAGCTAACAACCTTACGAAAATAATCAATTTTTGCATGATGAGTAGTTAACCAATCAATCCCTAGAATTACGTCAAATGCAAGTATTTTCAATGAAATAAGATCGATAGGTAATGTGAGGGTACCGATTTGAACCAAACAAGACTTATAAATAGTGGATTAAATAAAGGTTTCTCCCAATGGAGTTTCAACAGATAAGTCAAAGTCCAATTTCTCCAGAGTCAAATTTAAATGTTGAGCGCAAGTAGGAGAAATAAAAGAATGGGTAGAACCGGTATCAAATAAGGTATAAACTTCGCTAGACTTTATGATAAGCTTACCCGTGATGACCTCGTTTGGGTTCCTTGCTTTCTAGGAGGTAACGACAAACGCTCTCCTCAGACCATCTTGGCTTTGACTTGTGCAGGACGGACCTTTGATGCCTCCATCCCAATTGGACTTGTCTTTGGTGCACGACATAATCAGGCCAGGTGACCTTCTCTTCCACAATTGTAACATGCTTTGGATGGCATCGCGCAGTTTGGACTGATGTGTCCCTCCCCTCCGCATTTGAAGCATATGATAAGTGGTCGTTCTCCTTCCTTAATAATGGGTGCTGGTGCTGATATCTTTCCATCATTGTTGAATCTCCTCTTCTTGAAATGTCCATTCTTATTATTTTGGCCATGATTACCGCCGAAGTGGTTACCATTTCTGGCATGTTGATTCCCTCCATGCTTATTGTCACCACTTCGATGACTGCTATCACTAGTATTATCGTTTTGCCGACTGCTCTCTTTTGGTTGGGTTGACTCATTATCGCAAACCAATAACTGAGCCCTATTAACAACATCTGAATACAAACACAATTTATTAGAGATAAGATATTGACGTATCTCGGGTTTCAAACATCTTAGAAACATTCACGTCATTCTCTCCTCATTATCAACCAAATGAGACGCAAACCGAGACAATTCGGCAAACTTGGCTTCGTACTGCGACACGGTCATGTTGTTTTGCTCCATCTTGATGAAATCTACCTCTTTCATATGACGAATACTTTCAGGAAAGTACTTATCATTGAACAATTCTTGGAACTTCTCCCAAGTCATCTTCAGTGCGGTAGGTTGAGTACGTTTTACAGATTCCCACAAGTAATCTGCCTCTACACGCAACATGAAGGTGGCAAAGGGAGCCTTTTTCTCCTCGGAGCATCCCAAGACATCAAATATCTTGCAGATCTGTGTTATCCACATCTCCACCTTAAGTGGTTTTGGCTCTCCAAAAAACTTCGGTGGTCCCAGTTCCTTGAACTGCTTAGCGGTGACTGTCGTCGAGAGTTGCCATTGTTTCCACCTGCATTTTGTATAGGAGCCGCTATTGCCTGATGTTGCATGAATTGCATAAAGCCTCTGAACATTCCATCGTTCATCATCTGGTCAGTGTTGTTATTTGGCTGAGGATTGTCGCCTTCCTGATGCACATTATCTTGATTATTGATCTGTGGAGACTCAATGGTCTCCTGTGCTCCATTGATAATCTTAACATTCTCGGATGCCATTTTCAAATAATTCCACAAAACAAGGGTTAATTAACATATCACATATTATCCCTATACTCTGACTGACCAATTAAATAAAAAATAAATTTAGGTAGGTCATACTAGCGAAGGAATTCCCCGTCTCTCCCCTCCTAGTTCTTGTCTCATATCTCAGCCAGGGATCATATCCCTAAGCTTTGATACCAATTGTGATGCCCCCAAAATAGGTATACATCACCCATCTTGAGTTGCTAAATACATAGTACAAAATTCAAATACAACTTAATTATACAACAGTCGTGTAAAATACAACAAAACATATGCTGTGAGTTTTAATACAAATATTGTCATCCAGACACTATCCACACTCAATTGAGTCCTCATTACATTTATTATCACACTATTTCATAAATTAGTGAGGACTACTAATGCTATTATCTGGACCGTCACTCCATTCCCCGACTAGTCCCTGCTACGTTCTCATTTCCTGAAGAGAACAATGAAAGTAAAAGGGTGAGCTCAACTAGCCTAAGTAAGAAATATTATGACTAAGATATCTGTAATAAATTATCGTTAGCCTTTCAACAGTGTTAAACTGATACAATATAACAAACATCAAATTTAACTATAGCGGAACAAACAATCCATTAAAAGAGTCAAGTAGAGAATAAAATTTATTATCTTCTATGATTTAAAAGGTTTTTCATTACTTTTATCGTTGGAACTCAAATTTTTAATAAATAATCCATATCATCCTCAGACCACTTTACCAAGGATATTCATTAGTATCACAACCACAAATTGTCCATGCACTCACGGCCAAGAATTAATTTATCCAGAACTAATAACGTCCAAATTGTCAACATGATACTTCTTTGTAGAGTAAAATTCAAGAATGTTCGGAAGAATATTTCCATGAAAAGATATCTTTGGATGAAGCGTAAATATCAAGGATATTCCACTAATTTCATGGAGTATAAGTCAAAACTTTAACCAACCGAGTATAATAAAGAATGGAATAACAAAAGAAACCACCGACATATGCGATAGACCGCATGCATGTGTTATTCCAATAGAATAATAAATAAAAGAAACCAGTCATGCATAAAGCGCTATTATACTGAGGATATTCCAATGAATAATAAATAACGGAACCAAAGTTAAGGCGAAATTTGCAAGCGAGGATGTTCCAAAAGAATAATAAAAAACGGAACAGTCGTGCGTAAACGCATCAGATTGGATGTTCCAACATAATAATAAAGAATGGAATAATGTAAGAATTTCACCATGTATACGGTGCTTGCATGATGCGGGCTATTCTAACATAATGATAAAGAATGGAATAATGTAAGAATTTCACCAAGTATAGGGTAGATCAGCGTATACAGTTATTCAGTGAGAACAAAAAAGATGGAATAATGAAGTTCTCTTCTTGAATCTGAACGAAATAATACCCTTACCTTAGAACAAATTGGATATAGGAGTAATGAAGTAATGTAATACTTTTCTTCTTCTCTCTATAGTTTATCTCTAGAGTTTCAGGTGAATTCGTAAGAAATAATGAAGGAATGAGAGCTTATTTATAGGATAATAATTTGAATAGTAACTAATTCTAAGCGGTCCAGATTGATTTGCTTTTAAGCGAAGCGGTCCAGAATGGTTTACTATAAAATATTCTAATAAAACAAAATATTTTAAATAAAATACAATATATTCTATTTATAATCTAATAAAACGAATAATTTTATAAAAGTATTACATTTTATATAAAAAGATTTTACTATGCAAGCACTATGCAAACACTATGCATAATAAAATATAATATATTCTATTTATAGTCTAATAAAACGAATAACTTTATAAAAGTATTCATTTTATATAAAAAAATTTACTATACAAAACACTTTTCTATTTTATTACATTAATAATACTAATAAAACAAAACTTCATCATCATTATTATAATTCACACTATTAATCGACCAATGTCGTTTCCCAAGAAAGAGGTGGCTTTCAATAAGGATTTCTCTCTATTAGTGCGCAATTAGGTGACCAAACCTCTCCTCGCGTAACTTCTGAGACATCGTTAATATTGCAAATAATAATATTAATAACTTCGTCATCTCAATTATTGATTTAATAATATATAAAATATCGACAATAATTGAATCAATTAGTGTGAGATACCATGCAACAACCATGAAGCAATAATTGAACAAAAGCGAGTGACTTCTCATGTAAGCATCAATAATCAATAAAGTGTGCTTCTTATGCTGAACCAGCGTATTCTCGTACTTTTTAAAATCGGTGTTTCAACAGTTAATGATAAAACTCCATAGTTATTTTCATAAAATATTTTTGTCGTTTTCTCAATCAAATGATAATTCCGTTAATAGGGGGCCCATTAATGATTGTCAGGTGCGTCACGAATATTCCCCTGTTAAAATGAATATTCATCGACCAATCGAATATTATATAACAACTTGCGTACTTTACAAAATTTATAACTATTACCCACAACTATAACATTATATCAAATTCATTCCATAATATTCAAAAATGATAATTATAGAAAATTCATCTTTATTCATAAAAGTTGGGGTCTTACAAAATTTCTTATTTATTTATATATAGAAAATATCGGGTTATTACACTTTTACGTCGAGAAAGGGCTTTAGCTGACAGACTTATTAAAATTAATTAAGTTAATTTCTAAAATTATTTAAAAATATAAAATAATTTCTAAAAATTAAAAAAATATTTTTGAAATTATTTTAAGTTATAAAAATTAATTTTTAATAATTTGAAATATTTTTCATAAATATTAATATTTATTTGAATATTATTGATATTTAATTTATTTAATAAATGCATTAAACAAATTAATTAAAATGATTTTATTATATTAAAATTCATTTTAAATGATAATAAGGTGTTTAAAATAATTGAAGTTATAAAATATAAATTTTAATATTTAAAAGCAAATTTCATTAATTATTTAATATTAATGATATTACATTTATTTAATAAATATATTAAATAAATTAATTTAAAATAATTTTAATATTAAAAAATTCATTTTAAATGAAAATAAAGTATTTAAAAATATTTTAAGTTATAAAATATAACTTTTAATATTTAAAGGATAATTTCATTAATAATTTAATATTAATGATATTAATTTAATATTAATGATATTAAACTTATTTAATAATTATATTAAATAAATAGTTTAAAAATGGTTTTATTAATTTAAAATCATTTAAAAAGGATATAAAGGAATTAAAAATATTTGAAGTTATAATTAATGACTTTTAATATTTTGATAAATAATACATTAATATTTAAATATTAATGGTAATTATTTAAAAATGATTTTTAAATGTTTTAAAAATAATTTAAAGGTAATATTAATACGTTAAAAGTATTTTAAGTTATTATAAATAAATTTAATATTTTAGCAATGGTTTCATTAATAATTTAATATTAATTAAATATTAATGATAATAGAATTATTTAATATTGAAATCATTTAATAATAATTTCAATGTTTGAAAAATCATGATAAATTATAATAATTATTTAAAAATTATTATAAGGCTATGAAAATTAATATGACTGATATTTAAAATATCTAAACGAATATAGAATTACACGATAAAGTCTTAGACTCGATAATTACTCGATAAAGTCGTCGGTATACCAAAATATTTTAGGAATTGATCTGGACTTATATAATTTGACTCGATACGTATTTATTTGTGATCCAATGACTATTAAACATATGTGATAATGTGATTAGGTTATGTGCTGACTGCAAATAACAGTACTATATGTTATGATATGTATTTCTAATCGATAGAATGATCTTATTAATGATAGGTATCAGTATAAAAGATAAAACTAAGTTGCATAATAGTAAGCAGCAACTCAGGCAAGTATCCTATCTTTGCATTTATTTTTGCAATGGACATAAATGTGAATATCGAATCTGTTCTTTTCATTGATTCAAATATCTTAACCTTTGTATATACTTATGCAATGATTCTATATAAGTAAGTTATTAGATTATAATCTACTGTACAAGTTCTTTAATTATGCAATTATAGATCAAATTATATTTTGTTCGTTAATTTCTAAGTATGATTATACAAGTGACCTCACTTGGATAATTATTGTATTTAATCACATGTTAATACATATTTATTGATTTCCAAAGATGTTTACGTTGACTTAAAAGTAAAATCTAAGCTATTTGATTTGGCTAGACACAAACTTAAAAATATTGTTGAATAAGATATAACTTTATTGTATCCAACCAGATTGTTTTGGTTCGGATTTCTGACTAAGTATGAATATCCCAAACATGGGAAAACTTTTGTGCACCTAAGGTGGATAAGATGATTGATAATATCGTTCTTGCATGTAGTATTGATCAATACAGGGCATAACGGGCTGATCACCCCCGTGCCTGTAAGTTATGATGGTTTACAGATGAAGTTATGTTTAACCTTTTCAAAAATAGAAAAAAACAATGTTCATAGTCTTTCGACTAATCTCCAGTTATAGTCAGTACGTAGTTTCAAAAATTTGATATAGAATTGATATGTTGTTATTATTGGTTTAGCTTACTTCACAACTGTTGATTTGTTGTAGAAGCGCCATTCAAAGAAAACATTTAATTCTTTCAGATAATATCTATTGTTGTTATTATTTGTTGGGAAATCAAATGCTCATTCTTGCTTTAAATTTAAATATTTTCCGCTAAGTATGATCAACCTGAAGGATCAGGCAAGAACAAGGGGAAAGAAAAGCTGTTCAAATGAGTTTTATAAAATTCTATGTAATAGTTAGAGTTTATTAAGACAATGATATTTATTATCTATGATGTAATGAATGTTTAATGTTCGCGTACCTAGGAATAGACTATGATGCATATGTAAATTAAATTTGGTATCTATATTATTGTTATTATTATTAGTATTATTCCGCTCATAGAAATGGTATCGTGAAGCACCGAGTTCAGGTTTCAAGTACCTGAATTTGGGGGCGTCATAGTGGTCGATTGTCTCATTTTGAAAGAGAAAAGGTGAGGAAGCCTTGTCTAATTTGCTCTGTACATACTATAAACTGAGTGCTTTCACATTTTAAACACTTATGAGTTTATATATTGCTATATTTTATTAGTGGAAACTGAGTGTTCATCCGTTTAAAGCTATTGAAGTCTTCTTTGGCAGTCCACTATTACATTTCTTAACTATTGTGCACACACCGTTCTTTACGTTGAGAGTCGTGTTGCGTGTGTATGCCCGAACTTCAGTTCCTGGCTTTTTATTTCTTTTTTATATATATATATATATATATATATATATATATATATATTATTGTCGAACTCATTCGATGAGCCCAGATTTTATATATCGTTATTGCGTATATATATATATATATATATATATATATATAAAGATGGGAATATGTGCCATGTAATATGTGTATATATATGTGATAAATAAAATTTATTTATTACATGAATACTTTCAAATAATTTTATTTTTGAATTATTGATAATTATAAAGTATATTCTTATAATAATTAATTTTGTAGTAGAAATGCCTTTATTATTTATTTTCTATGAAAATATGATTTTATATTATTTAAATAATATATTAAATGATTATTGGAATTATTATAATTACTATTTTATTATATAAATTTTGTTATTGATTATTATGTTAATTATTTTAACTTAATTAATAATGTTATATATGAAAGATAAATCGATATGGAATCCAAACCCTAATTTTGGATTTTGAGTAATGAATGAGAATAATAATATTATATTAAATATAATATTATTTTTCAAAGGTTATAAGTATATATCTTGTATATAATACATTGATAATAGTTGGTCAATTATGGTGTATAATGTCAAAACCCTAATATTAATTTATTAAACCCTATTTTGAAACTCAAATGGGAGATTCAAGAATGTGTAGTAATTGTGTTATATGAATTAAGTTGCATATTATAGGATTTTTGTTAATTAGGGAAAACCCTAATTAATATTTGAAAAATCCTAATTAAAATTAAAAACCCTAATTTGCTAATTAGGAACCCTAATTGCTAAAATTAGAAACCCTAATTATTATTTTAGTAAATTGAATTGTTAGTTTGGGAACCCTAATAATATTAAGGAACCCTAATTATTTAAACCTTATTTTTTTTATTAAAAACCCTAATTTTAATTAGTGTGTTTTAATTAAAATTTTATTACACTTGAATTTTAATTTTTAAAACCCTAGAAATTATTTGGGAAACCTTAAGGTTTAAAATCTAGTGATTAAACCCTAGATTCAAGTACCATGGACAAGAATACCATTAAAATTGGAAGATAATTGACCAAAGTACCCTTTTTGTCCCATTCTTGAAATTATTGCTAGCAAATATTTCCAAATCTTGGCAAGTCATCAACCTAGTCTAAGTTAGGGGCTAAGAAACACCAGAACATCAACCATTACTATCCAAGTTCATTGTATACAAGATATACATATAGATTAAGGGAGAAAGTTACTAAAATTGCTCATTTGGCTATCTAACTCTCAAACAACTTTTCTCTAAAGTACCGCGAAGCACCGAGTTCAGGTTTCAAGTACCTGAATTTGGGGGTGTCACAGGTTGGTATCAGAGCTTTAGGGTTAGAAACTTTTGGTGGGATAGACCTTAGGCTATAACCTTAGAACAGAGGGAAACGTTGAAAATATGAATAACTCATATAGAGTTTTAAAGGAGATGAATTGAATAAATTCATCGTTAAACAAAATTTATAAAACTGTTGTTTGTTGTGTGTATATAATCAGGATAATTTATGTGTAGATGTCAGGTGGAAAAGAATTAGGATACCCTCAAAACGTAAAGCAGGAGCCAATATCGAAGCCAATAGCTGAAATAGAGGCTCACAGTGCAGGCAACCTTGATGAGGTGGTGGTATTGGAAAACGTAGTACTAGATGCGAAAATGGTAGAACTAACAGATAGTGATTCAGATAATAAAGTTGGAGTTGATCAAGCATCAACGGAGGTGCAGAATCTGAAGAACAAGGTTTCTTCTCTAGAAAAGCTGTGGGAAATAGAAAGGCTATTAAACAGTCAGTTACGAAAAGCATTAATAGAAACAATCACTACAAAAAAATGGGCCTTTACCAACGATTTTTTGAGCAACAACTTTATAAGTCTTTGCTAAAAGTATATGTTTAGCAACAAAATTTGTCCTTCATTGCAGTTTGTGTCAAGCTTTCACTTTTTGCAACGAAATTCACAGATCATAAGCATAGAATCAAGAACTTGTTCATAGAAAGGTAAAAACCTAATTTAAAATCTGATCTTGAAGGCCATGTTAAATGTTATGATTTTGTGATAAAACATGTAGTATGTAGTATATATTGATGACCTGGGTTGCTAGATGTTAGATCCATAACATCAAGAGGCTCAGATTTGAAGTAGTTAAAAATCTGGAAAATTTTATTTTTATTGTCTGACAATGAATGTCAGACCTCAGATCTCAGTGATCATAAATGATTTTTGTGTTTTAAAAGTTTATAGTTGTTGTATTTTATGAGATCTTTGATCTGAAACTGGAATCTAGCCCAGATGATGTCCAGATTAAAAGTTATGGCTGGTCAAACATAGTTGACCGACCAAGACTTTCATTTTTTGGGTAACGCGGAACTTACCCAGATGGCTCTGACAAGAAGTTCATGCCCTTAGATCTTTCTTGTAACGATCCAAAATTTCAATTTGTAATATTAAATATTTATTGAATAATATAAATATTTATTTGATGTGTCTATTGTTGAATTGATGAAATAAATATTTTATTGATGTGATGGTTGTTGAATCTAAATTTATTAGAGAATTTTCCAAATTAAATTAATATATAATTTAGAGAATTGTAATATGGCATGAAGTGTTATATTGTTAATTAATAATTTAAAATGGTATATTAAATTATTAAATAAAGTTATAATGAAAATTATAATTTTGGTGATATTTGTCAAAATGCCATATTTAATTAAAATATAGTATGTGATTAATTTAATGGGTTAATGTTAGATATGGAAATCCAAATAAATAATATGTGATTATAAATTATAAACTAAATTGTTTATTAAAATAAACGAGTTTAATTTAGTTTTTTCCAAATAAGACTTAATATATTAATTCTTTAAAATTTAAAGGGTTTTGCTAAACAAAGCCTTATGGCTTTTGGAATTTCAAAATTTTGAATTTAAATAAAATAAATAAATAAATTAAAATAGTAAATATAATATATTTATAATATATACGTTTCTTTTAACTGATGTTAGTTATTAGGATTATTAAGGTTATCTATTATTTTTCCTTTACGCTTAAGTGCTACGTGACTTGGTATTTGGCTATATTGAGAAGAGAGATAAGAGAGTTTGATAGAGCTTGAGAGTGAAACTTGAGAGAGATTGAGAGGAAGCTTAAGGATTTCAAAGCTAATACAAGAAATTTTTATGCTAAATTCGTTGACAGTAGGAAGAAAATAATGTTAATATATGTATTTTCATATGGTTCATGAAAAATATCAATTGTAGTGGCCAATTAGTATGTGAAACTGTAAATTAAAGATTGTATATGTTAGTTCATTAAGAAACAAGCATAACGTAATTTGAATGAAGTGATTTGGTCAAGTATTGAAATCACAGTGATGATTTTTGGGATGAGTATCAAAAAGTGAGTTTATGTATGAAAATGAGAAATTTGATAAATTAAAGTATTATAATTGTTGTTAAAATTGTTATATATTGATATATATGTGAGGAAACATGTTGTAATGGTTTTGTATCAATTATACGTGTTAATTTTACTCTTTGGTGGGTGAAATTCGTGTTAGTTGGATTAGGAAAAATGTCGTAACCATGTTACGCAAAGCCGGAATCGTATATAGTAGTCTACTGTAGTGATCCCTTAGTGTGCAAGTATTTATTGCAATCTAGTATAAAATCTGGGCGCGATCAAGGCCCGATTGCCTAGATAAAGGAAGTGAAGTCTGCTAATTAAGCAGACTTTGGGCATTCAATTTAACTTAGCTTAATGTTAGGTTAATGTGAGAACCATGTAACAACAAGGTTAAAAAGAGTCATGTTATGTGGATTATAAATTCAAAGTTGTAAAAGTGATTAGTAGGTTAGGAACGCATTATGTGATAACTTAGTTTATGCAATGAATGTTAGATAAGTGTTGTGATGTTAACACTTGGGAATTTTGAAATATATATGGTAGCATAACTTTGGTGCTAAAATAACAAGTTTAGTTAGAAATATGTTTTATATTGAAAAGTAAATATTAGTATGTCTAATAGGTGTTGTGGTTTTAATACTGTGTATAAGTGAATGTGAGTTTTAATATTACAGCTTACTGTGACGCCCCCAAAATTAGGTATACATCACCCATCTTGGGTAATCAGATACATGGTACAGAATTTAAATACAACTTACTAATATAACTGTCGTACAATAATACGACATTAATCGTGAGTTTGAATACAAATATTGTCTACTAGAGATCATACAAACTCAAAAGGAGTCCTCATTACAATTATTATCACATTATTTCACATAATAGTGAGGACTACTAATGCTATCCTCGGACCATTACTCCGTTCTCGACTCGTCCAAATTTATATTCTCATTTCACAAGAGAATAGTGAAAGAAAGGGTGAGCTCAACTAGCTCAAGAAGAAATATTATGACTAAGATAATGCGAATAAATTATCATTAACCACAAATAAAGATGTTAAACCGATAAAATATAATGAACATCAAGTTTAACTACAAATGAACCAAAGAATCCATTAAAAGAGTCAAGTAGAAAATAAAATCTACTATCTTTTATGATTTAAAAGTTTTTCATCATCATTATAATTGAGACTCAACTTTAATAAATATTCCACATCATCGAATCACCCCACGCACTACTGACGAGGATATTCTTTAGTATCACGACCACAATTATTCATGCACTACGGGCCAAGAATATTTGTGTATTCATTAATGGTCATGATCATGCCAACAACTCATCCATCAATGCATTACAGCCATCGAGGATTTTTACCACATCATTTGTAACATTACGGCCATGATTACACCGAATAGTCTCTCGTCATAATCATACCAAGTCCATCTATGCACTACATACCACATATGACTTTCAACATAATATAAACATGAGGATGATGACAATGATATTCAATAAAACAAGTTCACGAATTAATTTATCTAGGAACCAATAACATCAAAACTATCAACATGATCATTGCTTTATAGAGTAAAATTCAAGAATCATCGAGAAGAATATTTCCATGAAAGGATTTGGATGAAGCGCAAATATCAAGGATATTCCACTAATTTCATGGAGTATAGAAGTCAAAGTTTTAACCAATTGGGTATAATAAATAATGGAATAACAAAAGAAATCACCATGCATGCGATAGATCAAGACAGCAAAAGTTATTCCAATGAATAATAAATAACGGAAACCAGTGCAGCGTAAAACGCATGATGGGATATTCCAATAGAATAATAAAGAATGGAACCAGTCCGGCGTAAAACACACGTATGGATGTTCCAGCGAGAATAATAATAAAGAAGGCGAAACCAGTCGGTGTAAAACACACGCATGAGGATGTTCCAATAGAATAATAATAAAGAGCGGAACCGAGTCGGTGTAAAACACATGCATGAGGATGTTCCAATAGAATAATAAAAGAATGTCACCAAGTATAGGTAAATCAGCGTATCAAAGTTATTCCAATCAATAATAAGCAATGGAATAACAACAGTTCTCTTCATGAATAAGAAAGAATAACACGCCTTACTTTTGGTAGGAGATTGAATCTCGCAAAGTAGTGTAGTAACAAAATACTCTTCTTCTTTCTCTCTTATTCTCTATATACTTTCTCTCTATAGCTTGAATGAATTCGTGAAAAATAATGAAGCACTAGGCCTCTATTTATAGAAGATTTCTAGCTTAGCACCGCCATGTGAAAAGGCAAGTGGCTTGACGATCGGTGATGTGAAAAGAAAAGTGGTTTCGACGCCTTGTAATGTGAAACGACAAGGGGTTCGGCCACTGTAATGTGAAACGACAAATGGTTCGGACGCTGTAATGTGAAACGACAAGTGGTTCGCCTTTTGTAATATGAATCGGCAAGTGGTTTGACGTCCGGTAAAAGGTAATTACTATTGGCGAAGGTAATTACTATTCACAAAGGTAATTACTATTGACGAAGGTAATTACTATTGATTGAAGAGACTCTTAGATGATGACATATGGCCCCCCATAAAATAATCAAACTTACCACAAACGTCTCATAATGCAGACTCTTTATATACATCAAGGATTGAATAAATATTACCACAAATCATTTTATTTTAATCAACACATATTTAATCTTTCAACAATTATTAATCATTTATAACTTGTTATCTCAATTATTGATTTAATACTATAACATATTATCTGAGATGATACTGTGACAATAATTGAATCAATAATATAAGAGATATGATGCAGCAATTACTGTAGTAATAATTGAGCATAGCTGAGTGACTTCTCACGTAAGCATCAATAATCAATATATCGTGTGCTACTATACAACTACGGCACATTATTCTTGTTTTTTTACTACCGGGTAGTTCAACAGTTTTAACGGTAACACCTCATCGTTATTTTTATAGAAAGATTATTTTGTCATTTTCTAACTACGACATAATACTTGGTTTGTAGGGGGGTCCACCAATGATTGAGTAGTCGCATCGAATATTCCCCGACAAAAAGAATATTCCCAGAACCAAACGAATATTTTATAACAACAACTTTACTTTTGCAAAATTTATAAATATTGCCCACAACTATAACATTATATCAAATTTATTCCATAATATTCAAAAATAATATTTATAGAAAATTCATCTTTATTTATAAAAGTTGGGGTCTTACACTTACGCCGAGGCAAGTTTTCTAACTCTTCACTTTCGTTAAGCTAGTTCTACTATTACATTGTGTAACTTTATTCTTTTGATTGAGTAAGTTCCTAAACTTCTCTTTTATATTCAAAGAAGTTTCTTGCTTTAAACTTTCATTAAAAGCGAACTTTTGTATTCCTAGTCATTATTTAAGCAAACTAGCTATGGCTTAAACTTTATTCAAACAAGTTTTGAAGTCCAATATTTATTGATGCATTCTAACTTGTTTATTGTTAGACAAGTTTCTTTATTGTTATTCGGATATTATGAATGCAGTTTTCTTGAATGCTAATTTCTAATGTTGAACTATCTTATCTCATTTACTTAACACAAGTTATTCTCATAACGATCAAGCTTTATTTTTAGCTTGCTATTACTTAATGATTATTCAATAATTCATAGTCTTAGCTTAATTTTATTCAATAAAGGTTTATTGGCATTCAATACTTATGCTTTGTAGTTATTTCTAAGCATGAGTTCAAGATATAGTTAGTTCGCTTACACTTTTTCATTGTTTCATATTATGTTATTAGTGATCAACTGTTGTGTTATTAAACACTATTGATTCAACTAGTCCTCTAGTTGATGTTCGTTAAACTTCAAATTACCCTTGAAAGCTTATCCAAACCAAACTTTCTTTGGTGCGGACTTGTACTCTAAATAATGTGATGAACAACCCTATTATTATTAGGGGATAATTTACGCTTAGCGTTGAAATGTTTGTGCACAATACATTGTACGAAGGGCTAATCTCCCTAAGTATGAGGAGTCATTATAGTCTTATGACCGTTAAAGTTGGAGTTGAAAGACTACTCGCAACTATGAACATAGTTCATGGTCTTATGACCCTCAGTTAGATATATTCCATATTTTGGATTTCAGTTTTTGATTATCATCGTTAGAGTACTATTCAGTTTTGATGAGCCAATTATTCGCAGTTATTATTATTATTCTTTTGTTGATTCATTGTTATATCCAGTGAGCAATTGTTTTGCTCACTCTTGCATATTTATATACTCATTGCAGCTAAAGTTGAGAAGGTAGATGAACCTTCAACTAACTAAAGGAAAGGGAAAAAAATGTACAAGTGATGCGGACTTGTAATTTTATTTATTGTGATGATAATAGACTTTTAAATAATGACGTGATGTAATAATTTTATTTCCGCACTTATATGATGTTTAAAGGTTAGACTGCCTGGAGTGTTTTTGAATTTAATGATGTAACCCTATTTAAAGGGAGGATTATGGTTTAAATATTATTTTATTTGAGTAGATAGTATGAATGTATAGATAGTGAGCACCAAATCTTGTGGGAATGAAGTACCTAGATTTGGGGGGGGTGTCACGGAGTTAGTATCAAGGCTTTAGGTTATGAACCTTAGGTGGGGGAAAAGCCTTAGGAAGTAACCTTTGAAAAGATACTGATGATAAACTCTTATCGAGTTTTAGGAAAGAGAAAGTAATAAAACACTTATGTGTTTATATGATTATAACTTATGTGCTCGTGAGTGTCGAGTAATGATGATTAGTAATTAAAAACTTAAAATTTGGTTGACAGGATGGCTAATGTAGTAGGATCCAGTCAGGCTAGGGAGGAAGGATCCCAGATGCCTAGAGAGGAGGTGCCTCGAGATATTCAGGTGAGTTGGGAACAACTACTACCACGGGAAACAGTTCTGTCGGTCACAGTAGTTAAGCAGGAGAGAGTACCTGATGAGGAGGATGAGATAGAGACGGATGAGGAGGACCTCGTTGAGCTACCACAGACGGATGAGGATGAGGAGGACGAGGAGGAAGAGATTCCACTTAACTCGATAGCTGCCCGTATGTACAACGAGGTGTATGACCTCAATGTGGAACTTCAAGATACTGTTGAGGAGTTATAGGAGATAGTAGCTGAACAACAAACCTCGATGGCGCAGAAGGACGATGAGATCCAGGATCGAGAAGAACGTCGGCATAATATTGAAGAGAAGCTGGTCCACACTGAAGGAGAGAACGAGCGAACGATAGCAGAGATTGCAGAGTTGAAGAACAAGTTGAAAGAAAAATCTACAAAAAGGGCAAGAGATGAAGACGCATATAATGAAGCTTATCAACGAGTCAGAATGGCAGAGAGAGACGCACAAGAAAAGAGGATGAAGATGGATGAGATGAATAATGTATTCAACACAGTGATCAATCGATCTCAAGATCGGGTCATGTGTTATCCTATTCAGTTTGAGACGCTGCCATCATACATTTTAGATCGCCGAACAATGACTCGAATTATGGAGGAAGAGCGTCGTAAAGTTACGCAGTATCTTAGTAGGACATTATAGGGAATGTAATTGATATGTGATTAGAAAATAAATGAAATGTAAATCCCGGGTATGATATAATCAATGGGATGTGATGATGATGAAGTAATCGTGCAACTTTTGTAGTTCAGGAAAAGTAATGTAAATAGCAGTGATGCTATTGTTTTGATGTTTTATAAAAGATTATAAATGAATAAAAGTTATTATTTTATTCAAAGTGTTATGTGTGATAAAATTTTATGATGTGCAACTTAAGTATATAATACTTAAAAGGTTGAATAGAATCTAATGGGTGTATTTTAACAGAAAATGCCTCCAATGTGACGACCCCAAAATAGGTCCATTCCATCCAATCCATTCTGAGTCGCCAAATACACGGATGCGAAACAACTACAACTTTATTATCACAACAATAAAACTGTGAGTTTAAATACAAATATTATCTTCTAGACAATATTTATACTCAAATAAATCCTCATCACATTTATTGATACATTATTTTACAATAATGGTGAGGACTACTAAACAACTCTTTCTAGAACCTTCATTCCATACCCCGACTAGTACTCGCTACATTCTCGCCTCCTGAGAAGAAAAATGGAACAACAAGGAAAAGGGTGAGCTCAACTAGCCCAGTAAAGAATGTTATGACTAAGATAATATACAACAAATTATCGTTAGTCTCTAACGAGGAAAATACGATAGAATACAATAGACAACAAGTTTCGAGATCAATATTCGAATGGAAATAATAATTCATAGAAGAGTTACGTAGAGAATGAAATCTACTATAATCTATGAATTTAACGGTCCATCATCAATATTTTATCCACCGTAACATCAATCAATATTCATCTCAAATCAAATATTCATCTTTGACTACAGCCAAAGATATTCATCAATCGATCATGTTCATCTCAACACTGTTCATCTTTGCACTAAAGGCCAAAGATATTCATCGATCGGTCATGTTCATTTAAACACTGCTCATCTTTGCACTAAAGGCCAAAGATATTCATCGATCGGTCATGTTCATTTAAACACCGCTCATCTTTGCACTCTCACAAAGCCAAAGATATTCTTGAGAAATCATTCATCTTTGCACTACAAAGGCCAAAGATATTCAATAATATCATCATTTAAAGGCGAGGATGATGAAAATATTTTTAAAGAACGAATCCAAGTGAAACAAAATGACAAGGATTAAGGATTAAGGATTCAGTACTTTGTTTTATCCATGTCCAACAATACCTCAAAAATAATCATAGTGGTGTAAAATTCAAGAATGATCAAAACATGGATACAATCAAAGCTAGTATCCGAATAGATATTTTGGACGAAAAGAAGAAATTTTTTTTTCGGTGAATAGTGTCAGATATACGTGAATAGTGCGTGAGTATCGTGAATAGTAACTCGACACCAAAAGATAGAAATTCCACAAAAAAAAAACATTTTCACGCTTCATGAATAGTACTCGTGAATAGTAACTCGTGAATAGTAACTCATGAATAGTAACTTCGTGAATAGTAACTCATGAATAGTAACCCGAGCATGAAAAAGTTCCAAATTTGATAAAAGTTCCAACCAATATTTGAAGATAATGATATTGAAGAAATAATATCATCCGAGAAGAAAATAACATCCCTTACCTCAAAGAATCAAGATTTTGGAAGGAAAGGTCGAAGTGATTTGAATGAAACTTATCTTTGAACAAAGAACTCTCAAAGTATCTAAATACTCACAAAATCGCTCAATAATATAGAGAGAGAAGAGAGAAAACTTTGTTTCGGTGTGATTTTCAATTCTAACTTAGCCCTCTATTTATAGGAAAATGTTAAATTACCAAGCGGAGACTTGACACGCTACTGATGGCTTTTTACTCGCTACTATTGCCACCCACCACATTTGAAATAAAATTCAGCACATTTCTTCACCAACCACAAGTGGGGCCCACTCAATTCTAGAATTTTCCACCAAAATCAATTATAAACCTAATTTAGAATCCGACACCTCTTAAAATTCACAACAAATCATTCGTGCATTTTTAACGGTTCAAAATTTGTGGACATATACTCAACTTATGTATGTATAACATACCCAAAAATTATCACAATCCAACGGTCGGATTAAAAATTATAACCCCAAGTAATATATCTCAAAACCCCGATTTGATTTTTAACACCTCCAATCCAGATAAAAAATCGATAAAACACCTCAACATTAATTCCTTCATTAATAACCACATAAATAAATCCATCATTTATATTCATATAAAATAAATATTTCCTTATCATATGAATTAATAATTAATTATTCACAAATAATATTACTGAGAATCACATTTATAACAACCAGTACGTTCCTGGAAAGAGGGGCTTTCAGATAAGGATTTCTCCTCATCTTTGGCGGCAATTAGGTGACCAAACCTCTCCTTGATGAACTTTCTAGACATTGCCAATAATGCTATCTAATAATATTATTTAAATAATATGAATCATTGATCCGATAATGGGAAATCATGCGGTGACAATTATTGAACAACAATAATATAAAATATCAACGTAGCAATTATTGAATCAATAAAATAAAATATTGAATAAAGAACTCACGTGAAAATTATTGAGTAGTAGTGCCATCTTACGCACGAATCAATAATTCAACAATCTTTGTGCAATCTGAGTGTGCTTTATGCGGCAACCACGCGACATCGTATTTTAACCACGGGTATTCCAACAGTCTTAACAGTAACAACTACTACCGTTATTTTTAACCAACTTATATTTGTCGCTTTCCTCATCCAATCTCTTTAGTTATGGGGCCCTACATGGTCGCTACCGTCGTATGAATATTCCCAGAAGCGATGCACGAATATTCCACGACCAAACGAATATTCCCCAAACAAAATGAATATTTTATAACCTCTTGTTTATTTTGAAATATTTGCGTATTTAACCCTTAACTATCCACATTAATCAAATCAACCTTACTATTTCAAAATAATAAATAAATGAAATTCCTTTTTATTTAAAAAATTTGAGGGTCTTACAAATCTCCCTCCTTATGAAATTTCGTCCTCGAAATTGACGACGTATACAGTGTTTTGAAAAGGTAAAGATACCTCGCTTTCATTTTCGTTTCCAACTCCTGTGTCATTTCCTCAATAGCATGGTTTCTCCACAAAACTTTAACTTATGGTATAACCTCGGTACATAGGTCATGTTCTTTCCTCTACAAAATCTTTGACAGTACTCTCCTCGTCACGTTAAGTCTTGGCTATCTAAATGGGTTCTAACTCTATAACGTGTTTGGGGTTAAGTCCACATATTTACGTAACATCGATACGTGAAAAAGCGTTATGAACACGCGTCATACTTGGTGGTAAAAGCGAGTCTATAGGCCACAGTTCCTATTCGATCGAGAATTTCAAATGGATTAATAAATCGAAGGTTTGAGCTTTCCTCACCTCACCGATTCTCGCTTTTAAAATAACAACTTCTTGCACCTCCTTCTTAAAATTCATCGGCTCGATTGTGTAGTTTGAGCAGCTTTAACTTTATCGATTAAAGTCGATTATACCGTATATCATCACGCATCGTATATCATCACGTGGGTACCTAGAGTTTTCATCTCCATCTCTATTATTTGTATATTATCTGAAATTAGTCTTTGACAACATCGTACTCGTGCTTGTATACGATCTTCTACTCAACACGCCGCCTACCACGTTCGCTTTTCGAGGATGGCATGGTCGAACATGTCTTTGAAATGAGTCTCCTCTTGAGTTCTTGAAGCTCTTCCCACATTCCTTGCTTCATTCGAATTTTGTATCTCTACGAAATACCACGATAATGGAATAGCGATTCGAGAATATCTTTCAACGAATCTCGATAATAACCAACTAAGCCTAGAAAGCTACGTATTTCGATTCATCGACTTAGGTTGCTCTCAACTATGACTCATATCCCAATCTTGGATAGCACGTCACAATGACACCTATCGCTTACTATCGCATCTAATATGGCGTCCCCTACAGAGAGTCCGGCAGATGAATTCCACAAAGGAAGTCACCAGATAAAGGCTCGGTACCAAATTCTATAGTTGAATTTTAACTCTCGAAGTTCAATAGGAGCCATTCGATATGAGATTTTAGAAATGAGTTTTGTACAGGGTTCGAAAGTCGTCATGTAATTTAATATCGGTCTTTGGGAGTAAGCCAATAAATTCTTCAGAAATCGTCGGAAAAATCAATAACAACAAGAATATTATTCAAATCGACGTGTCTTTATTCAAATCCATAACATGGACTAAGAAAACTTGACATCCGTAATAAATGAATGACTTCATGGCTTGATATGAAAATGTTTGACTTCAATGGTTTGATTGCTGAATTCAATAATAGGTTGCTTAGGAATATGAAAACTAACAACCTTATAAAGCAATCAATTTTGGCATGATGAGTAGTTAACCTTAAAATCACATCAAAAGCAAATATCTCTATAGAAATAAGGTTAACAGTAATGTGATAGTGCCAACTGAATCAAGCAAGATTTTTAAACAACGGATGTAATGAAAGTTTCTCCTAATGGAGTCTCCACAGATAAGTCAAAGTTTAATTTCTCCCGTAGTCAAGTTCAAACGTTGGCGCAAGTAAGAGAGATAAAAGAATGGGTAGAACCAATATCTAGTAAGGTATATACTTCGTAAGAATTTATAATTAACTAACCTGCTAACTTCGTTCGGGTTCCTCGTATTTTGACCGGGTCACGACAAACGCTCTTCCGAGAATCGTTGACTTTGACTTTTACGGGACATCCTTTTGAGTCACCGCCTCATTGCACTAGGTTTCGATATCGTATAATCTCGAGCAATATGTCCTTCTTTTCCACAATTATAGCATACCTTAAACTGTTGTTGGGCGTTTGGACCGATATGTCCCTCTTTCCGCATTTATAACATATGACCCGGTGGTCGTTCTCCTCCCTTAGAACCAATTCACGCCAGTCGCTTGTCGTCTTCACATGGTCGTTGTTGAATCTCCTCTTTTAAAATCTCCTCCCAACTCGCTTTTCTATTTTCATATATACGATTACCACCACCGAGTGGTTACCATCTTTGTCCGTATTCTTCTTTCTCACTTTGGTTATCGTTATTACGATGACTACTATCTTTGGTATGATCCACGGTTATGGTCCCTCGGTTGAACGTATCTCGTTATCTCGCTTCTAACAACTGAGCCACATTGACAACATCCGGTCAGAGAGAAAATTTATGAGAAATGAGAATCTTGACGTATGTCGAGTTTCAAACCTCTCTCGAAACATCCAGCGTCATCGTTCCTCATTCTCCACCAAATGAGGTGCAAACACGGATAACTCGCAAACTTCGCCTCGTCTTTGGGACACCGTCATGTTATTCTGCCCAATCTAATAAACTCCACTTCCTTCATATGATGAATACTTTGGGAAGTACTTGTCATTGAATGCTTTCTGAAACATCTCCCATGACATCGCCGAGTGCAATTTGAATGGAGTACGCTTCTGATTCCCACCAAGAATCCGCCTCGCCACTGGAACATAAAAAGTAGCGAATGGAACTTTCGTTCCTTCGTGCATCCCAAGACATCGAATATCTTGGTAATTTGCTTGACCCATGTTTCCGCCATGATCGGATCTCGCTTTCCCTGCACTCGTGGTCCCAACTCTTTGAAGCGCTTGGTCATGTGACCACCCGTGAATTGCTATCATCTCCTCCTGTATTTTGAACACGTAGTCTCCTCGTCGATTTTTGCATGAACTGCAAAAAACTTCTAAACATCCCTCGTTCATCATTTGCTCGGTGGTGTTATTCACGGGGAGGTACATTGCCACTGTTTGTTACGTTCTCCTCGTTGTTAAGTCTGAGCATCTCCACGGTCTCATTTACACCACTATTAATATTCTCAACGACATTCTCAATTCATGTCATAAAACAAGGGTTAATTAAATAAATTAACAAATCACATAATACCCCTATATCTTGACCAACTAACAAATAAGCTTAGGTAGGACACACTAGCGAAGGATTTACCTCTCTCCCCTCCTAGTTCTATTCCCGATCTCGCTTGAGAGATCATATCCCTAAGCTCGATACCAACTGTGGCGACCCCAAAATAGGTCCATTCCATCCAACCCATTCGAAGTCGCCAAATACATGGTACGTAGAAACAACTACAACTTTATTATCACAACAATAAAAGCGTGAGTTTAAATACAAATATTATCTTCTAGACAATATTTATACTCAAATAAATCCTCATCACATTTATTGATACATTATTTTACAATAATGGTGAGGACTACTAAACAACTCTTTCTAGAACCTTCATTCCATACCCGACTAGTACTCGCTACATTCTCGCCTCCCCGAGAAGAAAAATGGAACAACAAGGAAAAGGGTGAGCTCAACTAGCCCATGTAAAGAATGTTATGACTAAGATAATATACAACAAATTATCGTTAGTCTCCAACGAGGAAAAATCGATAGAATACAATAGACAACAAGTTTCGGATCAATATTCGCAATGAAATAATAATTCATAGAAGAGTTACGTAGAGAATGAAATCTACTATAATCTATGAATTTAATGGTCCATCATCAATATTTTATCCCCAGTAACATCAATCAATATTCATCTCAAATCAAATATTCATCTTTGCACTACATGCCAAAGATATTCATCAATCGGTCATGTTCATCTCAACACCTGTTCATCTTTGCACTAAAGGCCAAAGATATTCATCAGTCGGTCATGTTCATTTAAACACCTGCTCATCTTTGCACCTCTGAGCCAAAGATATTCTTGAAATCATTCATCTTTTACTCTGTGGCCAAAGATATTCAATAATATCATCATTTAAGATCGAGGATGATGAAAAATATTTTAAAGAACGAATCCAAAGTGAAACAAAATGACAAGGATTAAGGATTAAGGATTCGTACTTTGTTTTATCCATGTCCAACAATACCTCAAAATAATCATAGTGGTGTAAAATTCAAGAATGATCAAAACATGGATACAATCAAAGCTAGTATCCGAATAGATATTTTGGACTAAAAGAAGAAATTTTTTTTTTTGAATGAATAGTGTCAGATATCGTGAATAGTCAGAGTATCGTGAATAGTAACTCCGACACCAAAAGATAGAAATTCCACAAAAAAACATTTTCACGCTTCATGAATAGTACTCGTGAATAGTAACTCATGAATAGTAACTCATGAATAGTAACTTTCGTGAATAGTAACTTATGAATAGTAACCCCGACATGAAAAAGTTCCAAATTTGATAAAAGTTCCAACCAATATTTCAAAGATAATGATATTGAAGAAATAATATCATCCGAGAAGAAAATAACATCCCTTACCTCAAAGAATCAAGCTTCTAAGGAAAGGTCAAGGATGATCTTGAATGAAACTTATCTCAATAAAGAACTCTCAAAGTATCTAAATACTCACAAAATACGCCAATAATATAGAGAGAAAAGAGAAAACTTTGTTTCGGTGTGATTTTCAATTCTAACTTAGCCCTCTATTTATAGGAAAATGTTAGTCCGTAGAAGCAGACTTGACTGCTACGATGGCTTTACTCGCTACTATTGCCACCCACCACATTTGAAATAAAATTCAGCACATTTCTTCACCAACCACAAGTGGGGCCCACTCAATTCTAGAATTTTCCACCAAAATCAATTATAAACCTAATTTAGAATCCAGACACCTCTTAAAATTCACAACAAATCATTCAGTGCATTTTAACGGTTCAAAATTTGTGGACATATACTCAACTTATGTATGTATAACATACCCAAAAATTACCACAATCCAACGGTCGGATTAAAATTATAACCCATAATATATCTCAAAACCCCGATTTGATTTTAACACCTCCAATCCGATAAAATACCGATAAAACACCTCAACATTAATTCCTTCATTAATAACCACATAAATAAATCCATCATTTATATTCATATAAAATAAATATTTCCTTATCATATGAATTAATAATTAATTATTCACAAATAATATTACGTAATCACATTTACATAAACCAGTCAGTGTTCCTGAGGAAGAGGGGCTTTCAGATAAGGATTTCTCCTTCATCGGGCGCCAAGTAATTAGGTGACCAAACCTCTCCTTGATGAGAACTTTCTAGACATTGCCAATAATGCTATCTAATAATATTATTTAAATAATATGAATTATTGATCCGATAATGGGAAATATCGTGCAAATGACAATTATTGAACAACAATAATATGAAATATCAACGTAGCAATTATTGAATCAATAAAATAAAATATTGAGCAAGAATTATTGTGAAAATTATTGAGTAGTGCCATCTTACATACGAATCAATAATTCAACAATACTGCAATGCAATCTTGAGTAATGCATTGTGCAACCACGCCAGACATCGTATTTTAACCATAAGGTATTCCAACGGTCTTAATTGGTAACAACTACGCCAAGATTATTTTTAACCAACTTATATTTGTCGTTTTTTCTCATCCAATCGTTTTTTTCCGTTATGGGGCCCACACATGCATTCATACCAATCGTATGAATATTCTCCGACGAGCATTTAATATTCCACGACCAAACGAATATTCCCCGACAAAATGAATATTTTATAACCTCTTGTTTATTTTGAAATATTTGCGTATTTAACCCTTAACTATCCACATTAATCAAATCAACCCTTACTATTTCAAAATAATAAATAAATGAAATTCCTTTTTATTTAAAAAAATTTCGGGGTCTTACATCCAAGACATCAACCACCCCGATAGAGGACCACCGAAGGAACCAACAATGACAATGTGGAAGATAACTCAGTTCAGTAGCTAGTGACGTTACTGATGGGTGCTTTGCATAATCAACCTCAGAACTAAGGTACAACGTTTAAGGATTTCAAGACGATTGGACCACCAGAATTCCGTGGGTCCATGAATCCGGTTGAAGCACAAACCTGGATCATGGAAATAGAGAAAGTTTTCGATGTTGCTAGAGTAGAGGAGAATCAGAAGACTGCTTTTGCAACATTCATGTTGAAAGCAGAGACGAGTTATTGGTGGCAAGCCAATAAAACCCGATGAGGTCAAGGGGTAATAACTTGGGAAAGGTTCAAAGAAATATTCTTTGAGACCTATTTTCCACAAAGTTCAAAGAGTCAGCTAGAAGTGCAGTTTTTGGAATTGAAGCATGTAATGATGTCGGTGTCTGAGTATGCCACAAGATTCAACGAGTTGTCGAGGTTTGTGCCATATCATGTCAGCACAGACGAGTGCAAGGCAAAGAGGTTTAAACAAGGACTAAAGCCCTGGATATACAGTAGGGTCTCCTTGTTCCAGCTGAAGACATTTGCAGCGGTAATGGTGAAAGCAATTCTCACTGAGAGTGGAGGCGAAGCTGTAACAAAACACAACCAAGAGCAGAGGAAGAAGAAGAGTGAAGGTGAAGCTAAGAATAGTGGTGGTGGTAACGGTGGAAATTGCAACAACAATATGAAGAGGAAGTGGAATGAAAATGTAGGAGCTGGAAATCAAAAAGGAAACCCGCAAAAGAAGAAGTTCAAGCATGTGCTTACATGCGGGAAGTTTCACAAGGTGTGTGCACGATGGGGAAACGGTATGCTTGATTATGGCCAAGAGGGGTCACATCGCCCCAAATTGCACTCAACCTAAGAAGAACGTTTGCTTCACGTGCGGGTCCAAGGATCACTTTGCTCGTGAATGCTAAGAAGAGATCTGGTTAGGCAAATGGAAGCAAGGGTAATGCTAGC